>OY748296.1:4083061-4535728 GCA_963556515.1 Nudaria mundana
CTCGTATTTTATCTGTGTTATATTCTTTATAAATTTGTTTTGGCTGACAAAATAATGTTCCTTTCGTTATAAATATTTCGTCAATACTAAACTAGGTCATAAATTCGGTTTAGTTTCTGTGGTTTCAGTAATAATTTTATCATATTAGGTGAGAGTTTGTCATGTTTATAATTTAATCCATCCTGAAAATGTTTAGAAGTCCATAAAGCTTTGAATAATATGAGTTTTAACTTTAAACATTCATTCTTATAGTATTATTTCAAATACCAGACAAATTTTAAGTCATACATAAATCAAAAAGCTGAATATTACGATGTAAAATTGAAAATATAATTTATTACCTATTAAACAAATTAACAAGTATAATATAATATTATATTACATTTGCTTTGATTTATGGGTTGGTATATATTTTGTATGTAACATTAAATTCAACATCAATCAAAAACACACAAACGTATGAAATGAAATGAAATGATTTATTTATTTGTATAGGTCACTAAATGGCTCTTACAAACGTCAGTAAGTACTTAAAATAAAAAATGTCATTGCTTCTATATTTACATGTACTGCCAGATTCGCAAAGCAATAAGTAGAACCGAGAGAAAGAACCTGGCAATAAAACTCTCGGTCACTCTTTTCAAATAATTGACACATTTACACATTTTCTTAAGACTAAATGTGGACGAATGTACTTTGGTCTCGTGTCAAAATCAAAACGAGTGTATAATACAACAAAAAAATTATTATAGTCGCCTAAGTACAAAATATGCTACAATTACGGCATTTTAGGAGGCGCCTGCATCATGCTCAAGCCAGACACTTTTATCATTAAAGTAATCAACTGTCTTATAATATGCTTTTTGACATAAAGTGGTCTTTATAAAGTTTTTAAATTTATTGTCGGGCATACAAAAGACCGATATAGGCAATTTATTATAAAAGCGTATACCTTCCACCTTGAAAGAATGACTAACCTTGCTAAGCCGATAACACGGTGGGAGTAGTTTATTTTTATTACGTAGATTTCTGTCTGTAACGTCACTTACTTTAGTATAGCTAGATATATTTTTCCCACACACAGTATGTTATCAAATATATATTGGGAAGCTATAGTTAAAATATTAATATCTTTAAATCGCTCCCTAAGAGAATCTCTTTTACCTAAACAATAAATGGCACGGACTGCCCTCTTTTGTAATATAAAAATTGTTTCTATATCTGCTGCATTTCCCCAAAGTAGTATTCCATAGGACATCAAGTTATGGAAGTAACCAAAGTAAACTAGCCTAGCAGTAGCTACATCTGTCAACTGCCTAATCCGTCTCACAGCATATGCAGCAGAGCTAAGCTTATTAGCTAAAATGGTGATATGGTCACCCCATTGTAATTTAGAATCTATTGTTATTCCTAAAAAGGTAGTGTTATTTACAAATTCTAACCTTTGGCGACCCAGCTGACATGGACGTTTGCTTGTCTGACATTGGGCATTGTAAATTTAACGCATTTAGTCTTTTCTGCATTCAACAATAGGTTGTTTGTAGAAAACCAATTTGAAATATCATTTAAAATATTATTAACATTATTCGCATCTGTACTATGCCGATTTACTTTGAATATAAGTGATGTATCATCCGCGACCATTACTATGCCAGCTGGTGCCTCGATAACCCAAGAAGAGAAAAGGCTCTAGAATTCATCCCTGAGGTACGCCTATTTTGACGTTAGTTCCGTTTGACTTAACGTTGTTCACATGAACAGTCTGCAGCCTATCTGTCAGGTAAGATCCTAATAGTTCTAAGGATTTTTTGTCAAAACCATACCGACGTAACTTTAGCAAAAGTGTTTGATGGTCAACACAATCAAATGCTTTAGACAGATCGCAGAATACCCCAATGGCATCCCATGCGTCGTAAATCAAGCCAACAAGGGTTACACCCGCATCGGTGGTAGATTTTCCGTGAGTAAAGCCAAATTGTTGGCTGTGGAAAAGATTGTTGGTCTTGAAGTGGACTTGCATTTGATTTAGCATCACTCTCACAAACACCTTACTCAGAGCTGGCAAAATAGAAATGGAGCGGTAGTTACCAAGTTCTGACTTAGATCCCTTCTTAAATAATGGTATTAGTCTACTATTTTTCATTAGGTTAGGGAATCAAACCAATATTACCAATAGAACCAATATTACTTTCGAGAAGGGCCACACTGTGGGCACATGAATTAACAGAAGAAGTTACTTTAAATGGAATGTTGGTAAAATAATCTTCAAATGCATTTACAATACCTTTCGGAGAAGTTATATTCTTGTTTTCTAATTTAATTTTAGTAACAGTATCCCTCACTTTACATTTACCTGACTCTTTGTTTATAACTTTCCATGTTTCTTTTATTTTGTTAGGAGCCTCAATTATTTTCCTTTTGATGTGAATGGATTTAGCCTGTCTACATACTTTTTTGAATACTTTGGAGTAATTCCTAACATATTCAATTAAACTTTTATCAAATCTATATCGTTTTTCTGCATATAGATCAAACAGCGTTCGTCTACTTTTATAAATGCCTACTGTTGCCCATTCACAAAATTTCGTTTTAACACTACGATTTTGGCATTTTTGTTTGAATGTGTCTGAAAAAGCATCAGATAATATACCAAATAAACTATTATAATGGACCTCAGGATTATTACCTATATAAACTATAGAATTAAGCTTTTTCTCGAACAAGTTTTTGAATTCTTTAATTCTATTAGAGGTTATGGGCCTACACATAATTTTCTCATTATACTGAATATTATTACTCTTGGGAAAGGATACTATTTGACCACAGTGATCTGATGGCAATTTACTAATTACAGACTTGCTTAAGCACTCACAATCAGATTATTATTTGACGCAACCCCTAGAACCTGGTCCATGACCTTGGTAAATACACTAAAATCACTGTTAGGTGGACTGTATACGCAAACTACTATATACTGGTCAAGCTCGGCACAGGCCACCTCAGCACATCGCTCAACAGAAAGTCTAACTATGCCAGACCGCTCTTTGCTGCGGAGACCATTTTCAATTAAGACCATGGAGCCACCTTTAATCGCAGACTTCCTGTTAAAGCAACTTGCAATATTGTAGTTGTTTATATTGAACATCATCTCACTCTCCTTGAGCCAATGTTCAGTCAAACACAAAATATCTACATTTAATTCCTCTAGGAATAACTCCACTACTAATTCCTTGCCAGAAAGACCTTCTATATTTTGATGAGCCATCTTTAGCTCTGGTATTCCTGTTGTCTGGATATTCAGTTTAAATCATTTGTTATACATACTAAATTATTACTACAAGTACCTAACAAATCTGTAGGTATATTACTTTGTTTACAATGTAAACTCGTCCAAAAATTAATATTATTTGCTAGCAATGTAGCAATTTTATTTTTGTCTGACTTCATAAGATAAATACTATCTTTGGTCTTAAAACAATAATTACTAATAAAATTATTAGTGTCAAAAAAAATAAAAGTGTCACTGTGACGACATGTCAAAGTATGAATAAAATTATTCAGAAGATGTATTTTTTTACTATAGGATGAGTATGAATATGACATATAAACCACTAACCACAACTATAATCTCGGCATCTGAAAATAGATGGCGCTGTGCTAGTTTTAGATAGTGGCGCTAAGATTGCCCTTCAATGTTATAATGGCTGCTGTGGCTTTCAGTTTTAGATTGTACTGCTCGGGACTGAGTTCACGCATAGAATTAGTTGTACTACAGAATATAAAATAGTAGGTAATAAGTACATACTGGTTGTACTAACATTAAATTTAGCTTTTAAAAACTAACTTTCTAAAATTCTTTGCACTCGCGGCAACTGTAAGGTTAAATTATTATCTAAGGCTTCATGGAATATATATTATATAACCAAGTCGGTTTTCCTGAAGGCATTTTTTTAAGTCCACGGTCCTGGGCCGCGGCCACACCTACGTCCATTGCCGAGCGCAGAGAGTTACCTCCACCCTTTTATTCCAATAACATGACCAATAACATTTATAGTTATCTACTAGAGCCTGTTAATCGGCTTACTGGTTGTGGTTGATTCGGGGCCCATAATATTAAAATATATATTTCTTCGACAGATTCTAGCACCTTTCATTTAACGTAATCGTCTCATAGGAACTTATCCAGGGTGAAACTTTTATATGTTATTGTGGCCTGAAGTGTAAAACTCAAAACAATTTAGGTGAAATTGTTTCGGCTTAATACTATCCGAAGAGGAAGTTACGCCGAGGGACTTTCATAGCAGCAAAAGCATTTAGATGTTAAATTTAAAAACCATTTCTGTGGTAGCTTTTGGGAATTCTTTCACTGATATTTTATGTTCATAATTGTTGTTACTTTTAAATGAATAAATAATAAGATAGGGACATTTACATAAAATACAATGTTGTTGTATAGGTAGGAACTAGGTGTTCGGCGCTTATCGCGTCAAGCATTTTTGCACCAGAGCGTGTAGATCTCGCCCGCAATGTGTGTCGACGTCGATGTCAATAGTCTAGTCGCGAACTGATTTGACGTTGACATCGGTCTGGTGAAAAAACGCATGACAGGAAATGTAGTTAACCTCGCATACTTATCCGCGTCGAATCAAATCTGGAAGAACTATTCGACGCAGATAAGTGTACGTTTTCCACTGTGATTGAGAACCCAATTTCCCTGTAAAATATCGTCAAAACCTATCCAGTTTTACGTAACTTATTGCAATAATTGAAACTTTGTTTTCTGTGCCAGTGCTCCGGCAAGCGTTCAGCATGTTCGACTCACAAAAAGAAGGCAAAATTGAAAAGGAAAAGGTCCGGACAATATTAAGCACAATGGTACACAATTACGATGACCTTGAGCTGGATCAGCTGTGTGACAGTGAGGATGCAGAGGGTAAGTTCATTATTATTATGTTCTAAATTTACCTCCCGGACTTCAGAGACTGCAGGTAACATTCTAATTCCTATTGGAAATTAAGTTTTTTTTTATATTTAGGTCGACAAATCGACGTCATCCACCTGATGGTAAGCGGTGGCGACGTCTGGCGATTGTGGGTGACTCTCATAGTACACAGAAATACTATAGAGAGTGGCCCTCAACTTGACGACCTAATAATGTGCCTCTTCACGCTTTGCTTAAAGAACCCAGACTTATATGTGGGAGGAAACATGTGCGCAGGCAGGGTGTTCCAAGCCACCATCGTTCGGCAGAGAAACGAACGTTTAAAACGCTCAGTTCTCGCGAAGACGGTTTCCAACTGGTATATCAACTTGTCCGGCCATCGTGGTATATGTAGACTGCCCCCCCCCCCCCCCCCACACAACACAATGTTTGACACAATTGTTTACATGGAAAACCCACAAAGAATTAAGAGTTTGACTACTTAGAGCTGTTTGAGCTAATCTTAGTCAGACTCTATCGTGCGAGCCAGAGACGCGGCCACGGACGTGAGAGCATGAGGAATTAAGAAAAAAAAAGTCAGACTATGCATTTATATCTTTTTATTACATTCATACGAGTTATTTATTAAGTATCGAACCAAAGCATAAACTTACGAAAGGCAAAGTGATGTACACAAACAAACAGCGGGTTAATTAATTGATCATCCTTTGTGGTTTAATATCTTACATAATATTTGTGTTACGTAATATGATAAAGATTAAATGCTGTATGACGAGCATACAACATGTTATTGAAACGTGAACGAGGATCTTTAGGAACTATATACATACATATAACCACGTGTATATCCCCGAGGGGTTTGATAGAGGTTCAGTACACACACATCATCATCCACCGAGCCTTTTATCAAACTCAGTTGGGGTCGGCTTTCCAGCCTAACTGCGATGCGGCTGATCTTCGATATTTTCCGTGGAGCTGCTGCCTGGGCGATATCGAAGTCCGTAGTTAGAGCCGTCGGATTTTTTTTAGGTCTGACAACCGGGACCGACGCATCAACGTGTTCTCCGAGACACATCCATATTTTATATAGTTTTGTTGGTTTAACGAAATAGGGGGAAGGCCTATTGCTGTTACCGCCGGGCACTTATATTTAATAATCAGTAACCGGGCTGTAATCCCGAATTCCCGAAACCTGAATTCCTACATCCAGAGTCGAAGTTACATTACATAGGTAGGTACAGTTCGCGAGGGATAAGCTGAGCTTTGCATTTGTGTGAATGCAGTGTATGTGAACGTATATGTGACCTCTTTTACACACACATGTATTGTACACACAGCTACACTAAGAGTTTTTACACTACTTTTCGCGGTCACTCAAACAAATGCAAAGCTTAGCTTATCCCTTGCGAACTGTACCTACCTAAACTCTGCAGTCTGAGTCTGTGGCTTAACAGAGATCAGAGATTTCAAATTAATAACAATTTTGACATACATCTTTCTGTTCTTCACTTTAACCATAGATAAATGCATTACAATTAACCCTACAATTAATAATCACTATTATTATAATAGTACAGGGCAAGAGTAAGGTCTTTCGTAATTCTTATTCATCAAAATTTAAATAATATAAAATATGTAATTTCTCTTAAAAATACGTGATCACTGTCAAGTGTCAACTCATGAAGTTTATTGATGAGTATTGCTTTTCCTCAGATCATTTATTATCGCCGGTACCAGAAGTGCCATTATTATTGTACATCATTTATTATGTAGATTTTATTGCTATTTATCATTTTCAAAGTACCATTAAGTATGTGTTTAAAATTTAAACGACCGACGCGACAACCGCGTGATTACAATTCTTTCACTCGTAGTCATAAGTCCCAGATTCAATCTCCGGGTCGATCTAAGATCTGCAAATATTTCTTTAGGTGTTTTTCTATGCGTTGATCTTATATCCTAGTATCATGTGTAAGTTATTTTGACCTAGATCTCAACCTAAACATTACAAATAATTTCTGAACTAAATCTTACATGTAACCACATTCCCCAACAGTATAATCAGGTGATGCTTTTCACCGTCAATTAACTTTGATGAGGATTAATATGTCACGGCAATTCGCGTAGAGTCTCGCGTCCTTCGATCAGACTTAGATGCCATCTGGCGATAGAAATATACACGTCAGGTATACTTTGTACTATAAATGAAACAGCCGTGAAGTATCTATTTGTATCAGTTATTTAGTACTCACTACCGGACGCCCATCGCTTCGCCCGCTTTGACAAATTATATACACAAAAACCTTCCTCAAGAACCATTCTATCCATTGGTGAAAACCGCATCAAAATCCGTTGCGTAGTTTTAAATATCTAAGCATACATAGGGAACGCTAGCGACTTTGTTTTATTATATGTTATGATAGTACAAGCCTTGCTAACCTAAATAGTTTCACAGTAGATGGTTGTGTTCAGTTGTCCTGATATTTCTTTAAGTTTAAGACAGACAGACAGACATACATCACGCCTATACCCCAAAAGAGGGAGGCATAGGTGCATTATGCAGCCATGCTTTACCAGTAATTTTGTTGGTCCCACGTGATAGGGGGCAAGCCTATTGCCATTATCATACAATATAGAAAATCCATAACCACTCTGTAATTCCAACCAAAATTCCCAACAGCCTAATGTTACTACTAAATACAATCTCTGCAGTCCTACCTTTAAAGTTAACTTGGTGCGAATTAAATGAAGAAACTAAGCTCGCCTTTGTACTTGTTGTTAGACAAATCTTTATTAATGTACATGAATTACAATATACATAATTATATACTAAAAATATTTATATTACAAAATATCGTTTAAAAAATCCTCCGCGTCATTGCCGACTGGGAAGGTTCCCAGAATGCTGGCTGTGTTGCCACGTTGGATGGCGAAACTTATTCTTTGGGCCAGATAAAAGTCAATGTACGTAATCATCATCCACCGAACCTTGTTCCCCAATGCGGTTGGGGTTGGCATCCCAGTCTAACTGCGATACAGCAGAACTTCAATATTTTCCGTGAAGCGACTGCCTATTGACCTCCACAACCCATGGGCGATATCGAAATTCTGTAGTTAGACCAGTCGGATTTTTGATTTAGGGCTCCATCTACCCCTAACGACTGCCATAGATGTTTGTATGACAACCGGGACCGACGGCTCAACGTGCTTTCCGAGACACGGAGGGGTCTCAATTTATTAAGAAATGTTCACCCATCCTAAGACCGGCCTGAGTCGATGTTGCTTAACCTTTGCAATGTGTTAACATTGTCAGTTACCACTAGACCACGAGCCCCCAATAGTTTATGTACATAATGTATATTAACTATTAAATAAATAAATCAAATTAGATACATTAAACTTGCCAATGTTAGCTTCAAGAATAAGCAAATCTTTGTGCCAATTGTTGCAACAAATAAATAATTGTAAACAACGTTTGGGTGTTTGTTTATTTCGATAACATTTTAATATAAGGTTGCGTGTGTTAGATGCATCGGAAGATTCCAGGTTCCAATCCCGGCTGGGTCGCCATATTATAAGGTTGTGTCATTGTTCATGACTTAATGCCTCAATATCAACTCTATGGTCAATGCCGTGTCACAAACAAAAGACAACCCTTACTGATTTACAACTTAAAGTTGTCGCTGAAGTGACGTATTTTTTGCGGTTGTTAGGCGAGTGACATAGGCCTGGTTGTGTGTTGAGAGAGAAAAGAAAGATCTGACTGCTGAATAATAACTGTCATATATTTGCATGAACCTTATTATATAATGGAGACAGTATAAATCTAAAACTATGTGTCTTATACACTACATTAGCTACAGGACGGGTATTACAGGAATATTTTGAAGTTTAGTTAAACTTACGACCTTTTTTATATAAAACACATGCGTCATCATTAGTATTATGAACAATTGAGAGTTCAATAATTTAATAGGTAATATTTTTAGAATCGAAATGACCTAAAAGAAGCAAGCATTGTCGGTCCATACATTAGTGAGAATAGTTGCTTTTGGTTTTCTATACTATGTTTGTTGGTTCGTTTGAAGCGAATAAACTTTGTAACTACTGATCATTATCCCTGAGTAGCATAGGCTACTTTTTATCTCGGTAATCTGTTCCCACGGGTGCCGGGAACTATATCACGCGGGCGGAGCGGCGGCGGCGGCGGCGATCAGCTATAAGACCGACAACATTGATGATTGACTGTCACTATCACTAATCTGTAAGTCTGTGTATGATCTAATAAATATTCCGTATTGATATACCTCTTATTTATTTAAACCTACTTATCATATCATAGCATGTAATACATCAATGTATTACATTGTACACGACCCCTATCAGTTCTCATAATATTCCTTCCATCCTAAGGTTGCCTGGAAGAGATTGCTCTTTTTCCCCGTTTATTCTACAAAAAAATAAAGAGTATTTTGTCTTATCTTATTGACAAAGGTACGATACCTTATAGGCGACATACAAAAACTAAAGTAGGACCCACAAAGTGACCGGCAAAATGTCGTCCTAACATACACTTCTATCTCCCTCTTTGTGTGAGTAAACTTATTATTTTCAAGAAGTAAAATTCTATTTTGTAACTAATTGTAACAGAAGTATAATAATTTAACATGACACAGAATAACACTGACACGAAGAACAATTAGGAAAGTAATTACAGTAGCGAACAGATGTTCATGGTTTATGAGGTGGGGTGTGTGTGTCAGCGGGCAAAGTACTCAGTTTAATGAAAGATTTGGTTTATGTACGATACTATCTACGTTTGACAAGTGACAATTACTCATTTCATCGTCGTTAAAATACCTTTACTACTTATAAAACCAAAGTGACGCAGTGATGTAAAACTCCTATGGATGATCTGTTACTTTGTCATGCTCTCAAACGTTTAAACTGTCCAGGGGGCCTACCACCACGTCTGGACTGTATCACTGTATGGACGTCACAGAATAAAAAGTCAAAATAACATTAAAAAAATACTGCTTTAAGAAATGGTGGTAGGCCACCAGGTCATGTATAAAGCCCCCCATATACGGTACAATTCATCGTTGCGATCCATCGCTACCGACCGATCGAAACGATTGATCTGTAGTGTTGCCGCTCATACACGAAACGATTGGTCGTTACGATCGATCATTTATACATTTGAAATGAAACGATAAAGACGTGCTCAAAAATTCAATACGTGTCCTGTAAAATGGTTAACGAACTTCTTTTCTCGTCTGTGGCGGTAACTTTGATTATGTTACAGAAGAAAATAAGAAACCCTAGAAAAGTGTGGGTTAAGAAATGGCTATTAAAGCGATAAATATTTTAAATGAATTAAGGAACAAAAATCGAATCGTTGATCGCAAGGGGCAATACACTATCGATTCATCGTTACGATATTCATGATTGCATGGGTTTTTGTTGCGATCTCCGATGTCGACTGCGATCAAGTAAATCGTTAACAATCGTAACATACATTACAGATCCGTCGTTTCGATCGGTCTGAAGCGATGGATCGTAACGATGAATCGTCCCGTATATGAGGGGCTTAAAACTTAAATCAGAAGTGCATTTATGCCAGTAATCGATGGTTGGATTTGACCGTAAAATAAAATAAAATAAAATAACGTTTATTATCTTTGAAATTTTTAGAAAATTATTTAGATTCGTCAAAAGTTGGTGTGACTCTACCGAGGGTTCCAAAATGCAACGAGACTGAGAAGAGCCCTCAAGAAACTCAGTTCGGCTTTTTTCCAAAATATTTCATCTTAAATCTAATACAGAGTTATTTAGAAAGGAGCAATTCGTGTTACAACCAGGCAGCCTTGTCATCTAAGAAATCATTAATACTATAATAAGCTTTATGGCACAATTTACGTTTTATTAGTTTTTTAAATTTATTAACAGATAAATTTGCTATTTCGGTTGTCAATGTATTGTACATTCGAATAAAGTTCCCCGCAAAAGAATTACTCACTTTATGAAGCCAGTTTATCCTTATTTCTTAAGTTTAGATTATGATTATCACAATTTTTCACAAATTTACTTTTGTTCTTGTGGGTATACAATAAAATTTCATAAATATACTGTGAATACACTGTAAGGATGTTAATATGCTTAAACTTATCTCTTAATGACTCCCGAGACCCCATTCCATAGATAGTCCGGACAGCCCTCTTCTGCAACACAAAGATGCATTCAATATCGGCAGCGTTACCCCACAGTAGTATGCCATATGTCATGATACTGTGGAAGTAGCTGAAGTAGACAAGACGCGCCGTTTTAATGTCTGTAAGTTGTCGGATCTTTTTGACAGCATAGGCTGCTGAACAAAGCCTGGCCGAAATTTTCCCGATATGAGGTCCCCATTGCAATTTGGAGTCTAACGTTATGCCCAGAAAGACAGTGTCATCGACCAATTCTATTATATCATCCCTAACCTTAACACTGGTTTTAACAAGTCTTACATTAGGTAAGGTGAATCTTACACATTTAGTTTTATTTTCATTTAATAATAAATTATTAGCACAAAACCAGTGGACTATCCTAGAGAGGGCAATGTTTACATCGTCAAGTTCGCGCTGTCCACGTTTAACTTTAAATATTAAAGAAGTGTCATCAGCAAACAAAACTACCTCGTGGTCGTCTCTTATGAGGTGAGGGAGATCATTAATATATACTAGAAAAAGAAAAGGTCCCAAAATTGAACCCTGCGGTACCCCATTGCTACAGGAGAACCAGGTGACTGTTTACCATTGATCACTACTTTCTGGACCGATAGAGTCCAGAAAGTAGTGATCTTTCTGAACTTAAGTAAGAATTGACGAAATTCAAGGCCGTCCCCCGGATTCCGTAATGATCAAGTTTCTTTATTAAAGTCTGGTGCTGAACGCAATCGAAGGCCTTAGATAAGTCACAGAATACACCATAAGCATCATATGACCCATCCTATGCCCTGTATATACACTCTTATAATTTAATTCCGGCATCAGTGGTGGACCGACCACGAGTGAAACCGAATTGTTTTGTATGTAATAGTTTATTGACGTTAAAGTGATTTTGCATTTGATTAAGCATAATTTTTTCAAAAATTTTACTAAATGTAGGTAGTACAGAAATGGGACGGAAATTGGACGGATCTGAAGTACTACCCGATTTAAACAGGGGAATTAATTTACTAGATTTCATTAATCAACACAATTATTAAATATTATTACTAGTTCAGGAGCAACCATTTCAATAAAAGAATTTACTAAATACACAGAGATGCCCCAGAGGTCAGCTGTTTTCTTGATATTTAAAGATTTAAAAGTTTTTAAGATAGTGTTTATGTTAACTTTACTGAATTTAACGTTACAACAAGGAAGGTTTGCTTTTAACAAAGTTCCTGCAATGGGGGTTGAAGAGCCTAGGGTTTTTGTCAAATCTACAGGAATTCGGGAGAAAAAATTTTCAAATTCGTTAGCGACCTCGAAGTCTGATGTTTTATTTTACCATTTATATTAAGTTTAAAATTATTATCATTTCATTTTTGTTGACCTCTTTCCGCGTTTATAATTTTCCAAGTAGATTTAACTTTGTCTGCACTATTGAGAATTTTATCACTTATATATTTTGATTTAGCTGCTAAACAATCTGCTTTAAACTTTTTTGAATAAGTTTTAACATAATCTAGAAATTCAACTGATCTTAAGCTGTCTTTCTGAGTATAGTTCATAAAGTTTTTGTCTACTTTTGTGTATACCCTCAGTGGCCCATTCACTGAAAGTAGGACTATCACTAATCATGACCTCCTTAGACTTGAATATGGAGTTGAACTCGTTGTAAAAAGAATCAAAAAATAATTTATACATTACATTTGGATCTAAGCCAGTGTCTAAGAATGGAATTTTATTGCAAAGTCCAACCCTCATACGTTCCAAGCGGTCACCAGTTATTGGTCTACATAATATTTTACGTTTTATAACTTTTTCTTTAGTGATTTTAAAAGATGCTATTTGCCTACAATGGTCTGAATCTAGCTTTTTTATAATACTTTTACTTTCTGGCAACATATCGCTGTATATATTATCCAGGCAAGTGGCTATTGTAGCAAATATTTAGTAGGCTCCAAAAATAAGTTTGTAAGATTGTGTGATTTAAATAAATTTAAAATATTATAACTCATAGGCGTATTAACAAGTAAATCGACATTAAAATCATCACAAACTATTAGGTACCTACTTATTAGTTTTTCCAAGTTTACATAGAACTTTGTCAATAAGTTCCTCAAATTCGCAAAAGGGCGAGGTTCCAGATTTATACACGCATAGTACTATGAATTGCTCCATTTCCACGCAAATTTAAGTTTTTTATTTAATAAAATCAAAGATCCCCCCCCGTACTGTGGCCACATTGCAGAATGCACTACCAACCCGGTGATTACTAAAATTGAACATGAGCTCATTCGACTTACGCATATGTTCTGTAATACAAAAAATATCAATATTATCTGAATTCATTAACAGTTCCAACTCTAACTCTTTGCCATGTGTTAAACAACCAATATTTTGATGCCCTATGTTGATATAATTTACATTTTTTGATTTGGTTTGATTTGGAGGGCATTTTTTAACATAATTAATATTTGTAACTAAATTTAATTCAATTAATTGACTATGTCTGCTAAATGGTAATATTGCCTCTGTTGTCGTAGAACTTAATTTAAATTACTTGGAACAGATTCCAAAGTCTTAACACTAAATCTACATTGCTCAATAAAAGCAGTTTTGTCAGCCACGTTCTTGGCTGAAGTGTAAAAATAATTGAATAGCAAACTTGCTATTTGTCTCTTATAATGCTTTGGTAGAAAATACCTACCTTTGTTTACATAAACAATATGTTTGTTATCGTTAAACTTACTGTCAGAAGTTGACAAATTGTATTTATATACAGTTCTCTTAAAAACAGAATTAAAGTCAATTACATGGAATTTATTATTATATTGGCTAGTTAAATTGAGTTGTAAATTTATCTTATATCTAAGAGAATTTTCCACGTCTGGCACACCTTTTATATATGGTAATGTAAACATTACTACATGTTCAACATTTAAGTTTTGCATTTTGTCAAAGTATAGGGATAGTTCATTTTTGTTAATTTTACCCCTGTTTGAGCAGAAAATAATTATTTTACTGTTTGAGTCAAAATTATATTCTAATATCTTTTGCATAATTTCATTTAAAGATGCACCTGGATAACAGTTATTAATAATTGAATAACAATTTGAATTAAATTGTTGTATCAGAAAAGAACCTTTGTGGGTGCAAAGGGGCTCTACCAACATCTATAGGGCCCCAGCGACCTCACCTGCTAGTGGCGCACCTGCTGATAAACGGACGAGGCTCGTTAATTTACGGTACCTATGGAGTGGCTTCGGCCCCTACGTGGGTACCAGGTGGTACAACAGTGTTGGTCCGGGGGGGTACCACCGTGCAGCTGTGCTAAAGCCCCCCAAGTAACCCAGCCCAGGCTGGGTTGCGTTAGGGGTTCAGCAGCTGCACCGCCGGGCCCGGGGCGATGTATGGTGCAGCAGGCATGGGACCAGTGGGGGCGAAACGGAGTCTAGTGTGGGTGGTGTGGGTCGATTCGCCGGCCAGGGAGACCCTTAGCAACGGCGTTGCCGCGGCCGCCCGCAACACAGTCATGGGGCCCGCCTGGGGCCAACCACCCCAGGAGGCTGCCCCACATGTTGCGCATAATCCTGATGTGCGCATAATCCTGATCGCCGCTCCGGGTGGTAACCGGTGTGGGGTAGCGGCGGCCTTGCATCAGGGGGGTTTGGGAGCCCTTCCGTCCGGCGAGTCGGCTCCGACCTAACCACACGGTTCTAGACAAAGCTAGCCCCTGCGCTTTGTCACTTACTGCTGCACCAGATGTCGCCCTGTCTTCACGCTTCTTCTTCAAAATCTACAATGGCAGTGCAACAAAAAAGAAATAAACGTTACACAGCGGCCCTAGGAAACCCCACAACTTCACATTTCGAGGTGGAGTTCACTAACGTCCGTGGACTCCATGCGAACCTCGATACCGTCCACCACCACCTTGAGACGGCACGGCCCGCTGTGATGTTCCTCACGGAGACACAAATACGCCGCCCTGACGACACGTCTTACCTGTGTTACCCCGGCTATGTCATCGAGGAACAATTTCGAGACAAAGCCGGGGTGTGCGTGTTCGTTAGGGCGGATGTTTGCTGCCGCCGGTTGCGCTGCCTAGAGAACCCCTCCAATTCCGTCCTTTGGCTGCACGTAGACCATGGCTCTATGAGCCAGATCTACGTGTGCGTCTACCGATCCCACACAGGGGATTCTGAGACAACAAAGCTCTTCCAGTACCTCAGCGAGACGGCTGATGAAGCGCAGGTGCGGTTCCCGAACGCTGACCTAGTATTTCTGGGGGACTTCAATGGCCATCACATTGAATGGCTGGGGTCCCTCAAGACTGATCATGCGGGTAGAGCCGCCCATGCGTTCGCTCTCTCCCACGGTCTGACCCAGATGGTATGCGGGATCACCCGGATACCAGACAGGTCAGATCACACGCTCGCTCTGCTGGATCTACTGCTGACGAGTCGCCCAGCCCAGTACAGTGTTTCAGTAGGAGCCCCACTGGGTAGTTCCGACCACTGTGTTGTTCACGCTGGCATGAAGGTGTCACCTCCTGCACGTCCTGTACAAACGTCACGACGACTATGGCACTACTCGTCAGCGGATTGGGACGGTCTACGCGATTATTATGCGTCCGTCCCCTGGAGCCAGCGCTGCTTTGTAGGAAAGGCTCCTTCGGATAGTGCTTCTGCTATTGCTGGCGAGATCAGTTTAGGGATGGATTATTACATCCCTTTCACTGATGTCGCCAGTATCCGCAGAGCCCGTCCCTGGTTCGGGCGAGATTGTGCCAAAGCTGTTCGACAAAAACAGTCGGCATATCGCGCCTGGATCAGGGCCCGGGCTGTGCGCGACCCAAACGTGGGCCACCTCAAAGCAGCGTACAACCGGGCCACAAAGTCGAGTAAGAGGGCCTTTAAGAGAGCGGATGCCCAGCGCGTCGCGCGGCTTGGTCAGGAGCTCACTTCCCATCCCACGGGCAGCCGTGGATTCTGGCAACTGGCCAAAGCCGTGCAATCTAACTTTTGTCAGCCCTCGCTGCCACCACTGCGTTACCCAGATGGAACACTGGCTCACAAAGCCCAAGAGAAAGCGGATATGCTCGCAGACCTCTTTGCGGCAAATTCCCGGGTCGACGACCGTGGCCTGCAGCCCCCCGCCATCGCCAACTGTGGCCACACAATGCCTGATATTGTTATCAGGCAATGTGATGTACGGGCAGTACTGCGGTCACTCGACACGCGGAAAGCCAGTGGCCCTGACGGCATTCCGGCGGTGGTGCTACGAAAATGTGCAGCTGAGTTGTCTCCAGTATTAACGCGTCTGTACCGCCTGTCATACTCTTCAGGGCTCGTGCCGGAGGTCTGGAAGGAGGCTAACGTACAACCGATCCCCAAGAAAGGGGATCGGTCCGATCCAGGCAACTATCGACCCATAGCTGTCACCTCAGTCATTTGCAAGGTGCTTGAGCTCCTTATAAATAAGCAGCTCATGCAATTCCTAGAGGATCACTCGCTAATCAATGATCGACAATACGGCTTCAGGCCAAAGCGATCAACGGGTGATCTTCTGGCATTCGTAACGCATGTCTGGGGTGGGGCTATGGAAAGGCACGGCGAGTCCTTGGCTATTAGCCTGGACATCGCCAAAGCCTTCGATAGGGTCTGGCATGCTTCGCTCCTTTCCAAGCTTCCGGCATATGGTCTACCTCCTCAACTGTGCAGCTGGATTGCCAGTTTTTTAAACGAGCGCCGAGTGCGGGTCCTCTGCGATGGCCAGGCTTCTCGCTTCTTGCAAGTGAATGCCGGGGTACCGCAGGGGTCCGTACTATCACCAACTCTCTTTCTTCTGCATATCAATGATATGCTATCCCTCGGGAACATTCATTGCTATGCAGATGACAGCACACTGCACGGGAGTTACTCGGTTCGTCCGACGGCGGGGCGATCTGAGATTGAGGAGGAGAGACGACGACTCGTGGCTGATCTCGACCGTAACCTCGACAGTATCTCTCAATGGGGTACCGAGAACCTGGTCGAATTCAATGCCCGCAAAACACAGGCGTGTGCATTTACTGCGAAGAAATCCCCTTTCCTTCCCCTACCCTCTCTTCAGAATGCATTATTACCAATGAAGGACAACCTTGATATCCTTGGCATAGACGTTCGTCGAGAGCTCAATAATAAAAACTACATCGAAAGATGTATAGGGCTAGCTTCGCGGAAACTAGGAATACTGAATAAGGTAAAGAGATTCTTTACACCGGACCAGAGGTGTCTGCTGTACAAGACGCAGATTAGACCCTGCGTCGAATACTGCTCTCACCTCTGGGACGGCTCCGCGAAGTATCTGCTGGACGCTCTCGACGCTATGCAGCGACGGGCTATCCGTATTATAGATTGTCCGGAGGTAACGGGAAGCCTTGAGCCGCTAGTTCAGCGCCGAACAATAGCTTCCTTGGCCGCATTCTACCGTATTTACCACGGCGAGTGTTCTGAAGAGCTCTTCAATCTGATCCCACCCTCTTCCTTCCGATCCCGAACGACTCGTGCCGGGCAGAGATGCCACCCCCACACAGTGGATAGCATGTTCGCGAGAACCGAACGTTTTAAACGTTCGTTTCTCTGCCGAACGATAGTGGCCTGGAACGCCCTGCCTGTGCACGTGTTTCCTCCCACATATAATCCTGGGTTCTTTAAGCGGAGCGTGAAGAGGCACATCAGTAGGTCGTCAAGTTGAGGGCCACTCTCAATAGTAATGTGTGCTGTGAGAGTGGCCCACAATCGCTAGACGTCGTCACGACTTACCACCAGGCGGGCGGCGTCAATTTGGCGAACCAAATATAAAAAAAAAAAAAAAAAAAAAACCAAAATCAGTTCCAATATCAACACTAAATAAAATTAGTTTAGTATAACCAGTATGACTATTACTTTTTACACTGTCACACAATTCATACACTAATGAAGTAGAAGGAGAGCAAGTTGTAAGGGAAGCCTGGTGCTCCAAAGATTGAGGAGGACTTGTGCAGTTGATGTTGCACGAGTGGTTATTTATAAATGTATTAAGGCGCTCAGTATTATAATTAGATGTTTTGAGTACCTTATCTATACTTGATGAACACTTATTAAAGTCTTTTAGAGACCATTCATATTTTTTAGTTACATACTCTAATTCAAATTGCAAATTTTTTATTTGTGACTAAGCGTTGTGTGTCAGTGTAATATTTTAAATGACTTTGTTTAAGTTCTTTGTTTAAGTTCCGTTGCCAACCTATAGAATGTTCGTTCCACAAAGATCCCGAACCTAGTTTTGCCACTAGTATTTACTATTTGAAGTGCTGTACGCGTCTCTGTTTCATATGAAACCACTCCCTGTTCATTTCAAAGTCACAGATTCGGTATCTCTGTCTTGTATGTACTCCGATGCAATGCAAGTTTCTGTAATTACACTGAAGACTTCTACCACAGAACAATCTATTTACCTAATAGGTATCTAATTTCTGTGCTTCAACTAGTGACATCTAACTACTGCCTTTTTATCTTCTACCAATTTCAATTATAATAATTTGAGTTTGAGAGATAATTTGAATACTAAAATAAAGTAAAATTAAATTTTTGTTCAAAAACTATTGTCAAATACATATCTACAAGACCCCATGTCTCCGCCTACGTAAATTTCCACGGAAAAATTTATCAGGATAAAATGTAGTCTAGGTATATCTACCTACTCCAAGTTTTAAAACTATTTCCATACTGCTGGGCGTCTAGTTCAAAAACAAATTAAAAAAATGTAAAATCCAGTCTTTATTTTTCTTTATTTTAGTCGAGGCTTTTGTCCATAATGGGCATGTCAGCCTCATCATACCCTAAATAGTTTAAAGCAAACCCAGTCAAAACTGTTTTAATAAAATTATGATCCGTGAAAAACACACAAATGAACAAACAGACCCAATAACAGAGATCCCGAACAACGCGTGCCACGCAGAGATGTCACTCTCATACCGTGGAAACCGTCTTCCCGAGAACCGAGCGTTTTAAACGTTCGTTTCTCTGCCGAACGATGGTGGCTTGGAACGCCCTGCCGGCACACGTGTTTCCTCCAATATATAACCCTGGGTTCTTTAAGCGAAGCGTGAAGAGGCACATTACTGGGTCGTCAAGTTGACGGCCACTCTCTATCTATAGTATTCCTGTGTACTATGAGAGTCTCCCACATCGCCAGACGTCGCCACAGCTTACTATCAGGCGGGTGGCGTCAATTTGTCGACCTAAATATTAAAAAAAAACAGACACCCAAAAAAATATGTGTTTAAATTATGAATCACTTATTTAGTTGCCTTGAGTTTGTCTTGAGTTACTCTTTTTTTTCGTATTTTAAAGTAGGTACGGCCATTTTTATTTTCACTATTTTATAATAGAAATCTGATATGCCTACTCCAAAATAGAATAATAATATAGTGTGAAGATAAGGATGACTCCACCCCGCATGAATCAGTTTTCTCGTAACTCCATACTCAAGGGAACACCAATATTAAGTCATACTTACTTAACGAATTAACAAAGAAGTGGTCGTCATATGTCATATTCTATTTCATCCATTTGATATTCACAATGTTATTCATACTGAAAGGTTATTTTGGCTAAAAACCTTATTAGTTAAAGATGCTGTATTGAATCTGTTTAGATCCAGAAGAGCTTAAGAGAATCTTCTTTCTCTGTCAGGTGTACAAAAGATTGTGTCCCTTTATGTAAACTCGGTACATATTTTAAACCTCTGATAACTCGTTATGAATAAGACCGATTTTAAGGGTAATTTAAATCTCTAAAATTTCATAACGATTAAGGGGGAAAGTGTTGAATTTTCTAATCATTTCATAATTTTCAGGTTGCGGTAAACTGAATTTCGATTCATTTGTTAGAGTAGCCATACACTTCTTAGACGAAGATGACGAAGCATTACAAAAAGAACTAAAAGAAGCCTTCAGACTTTATGACAAAGAAGGTAAGACAGACATTATTTACTAGGTATGCAATACATTCTGCTGTTGCAATAATTGAACTGAGTTTGTCGATCCGGGTCGAACTCCTAAACGACTGGACCGATCTTTATGAATTCAGATATATGCACTCACGGTGATGGTCACTATAACCGTGCCAAATTTCAAAAAGATCGGTCCATTCGTTTATGAGGAGTTCGATAATGAACGAAATACACGAGTCGTCTAAGAAAGAGCTTCGTAATATCCGCTTAACTAATAAATTTTATTATAGAATTGGAAACTGTTTTAAGGGTTTTGTACCCAAAGGGTAAAAACCGTCCGTCTGTCTCCACGCTGTATCTCATGAACCATGATAGTAATAAAGTGGAATTTTTCATAGATTATGTATTTATTTCTGTTGCCTCTATAACAACAAATACTAAAAAACAGTATATAATAAACTAGTAACCCTTAGCGCTTAATTTTTTTATTTTTTTTTACTTTTTGTCAAATTTCTAATCTTATCGCACCACTTGAGACCACGACCTTTCCAACGGTGTGCCACACTTGACTGTGCGACTCTTAGTTTAGGAGGAGAAGCGGCTTCACTGGCGTGTTATATATATATAGATATTTAAGAGGGCTCCCATACAACAAACGTGATTTTTTTTACTGTCTTGGTACGGAACCCTTTGTGCGCGAATCTGTCTCGCACCAGGCCGGCTTTTTTAATTTTTTTAATAAGCATGGGTTTTTTTTATGAGAGATATCTTAAGATTTGACAAACAAGTAAAATCACTTCCTTAATTTTAATGGCAGTTAATTTTTAGTTACAGAATGTTGTAAGTGAAGTTGTAAGTGTAGTGTAAATAAACTAGGTATGCAATGCATGATGCTAATTGCAAATGTTGAGCGGAGTAAATGTTTTTATTACATATTATTATCAAAATCAGAATCGAACACCTAAATTAATTCATCGTATGAAATAAAAATATATTTTCATTGTTGACACACGTGGTGACGTCCAGGACATTTTCGGTGATTATTCCTCCGTGGTCAACTCTATTTTCATGACTTCAGAGATATGCACTATATAATAAATAAATAAATAAATAATAAATATTTTGGACATTCTCACACAACGTCATCTAGCCCAAACTAAGCAAATTTTCTTAATTTTTGTTTTATACTCTATTTTCATGATTTCAGAGATATGCCGATTTGCAGAATGCCAAATTTGGTTAAAATCGGTCGAGCCGTTTCGGAGGAGTTGGCACACAAACGATTTACACTTGTCGTCTAAGATAGATCTTCGCTTCGCTCCGCTCAACTAGGTATATACATACTACGAGTATTGCCTATTTTGTGACTAAGTATACTACTCTAGTACCTACTTCTACTTCTCATTTGAATAAATTTACTTTCGTAAGAGCTTGCTAGTCGTGACAAAATGGTAATATACGAGTATATTATTCATGTTATTAAGGAGTTTCAGGGATGTGAGTAATGTTTATTTATTGTTCTTCGTTACATTACTGTTGACTGGCTGAAAAAAAAACATTAACTTTAATTGGAACTTCTCGCTTTTTTTATTTATCATTGCGCTTCGAGTCTACACTTGTATGAATTTTAAATTTAAATCTACCCACATAAACTGTTCTATACATTGGTGAAAAAAATACTAAAGTATTAAGAAAGATATTATAAATAAATTACAAAAACTGATGTGATCAGCAGGACTCGAACCCACGGCCTTTTCCTAACGATCTAGAAATTATGAATATGATATGAAGTTGAAATTCGATTTTGTCGGTATTGGTCATCGTAGCTCAGTGGTCAAAGCATTGCCCTTGGGAAAATACCGTTGATTCGAGTCCTGCCGATGACATCAGTATTTGTGATTTTTTTATAATTTCTTTCTTAATATTTTAAGAATAGTTTAAGCAAACTCATTGCATTGAAATATAAAAATATACTAAGTTAATAAACGCGTTCAGCAAATTTTGTCGCGAAGTGAACGTAGCGAGTTACTAAACTATACGTAAACTAAAGTAGAAACCAACCAAAGATGGAGAACCTCGACTGGAATGAGACAGTCGAAAATCTTCATCAAGGTAATGGACAAGAAAAGGACGAGTCATTTCATGAAACTCCCAAGAGGAAACATGAGGCTCGCCATAGAAATGATAACAGGACACTGTCGACTGAACAGACACCTGACAGTGATAGGAGTAAAAACCGACCCCAAATGCCCAGAGTGCATGGACAGCGAAGAAAACAAGCTTCCACCTGTTGGCTGAATGCCCCATGTACTCACTGATCAGATGGGAAATCTTGGGGTCGGATAGACTGAACGAAGAAGATATAAGCAATCTGAAGGTGGAACAGATGTTAAGATTCATAAAGGGCACAGGAAGGTTCGACGGGGCGCCGTAAGCTGGATCAACCATACTCTCCCCAAGGGGAGAACTGGGGAAATGGACGAAATGGCCCGCAAACATTGCGGGTGGATCGTCCGTCCGGTCACCGGGCGGCGTCCCCGTTGGAAATAATAATACTAAACTATACGAAAACTAATACTTTTAAGAAAAGATAGTAGAGTAGGTACATAGTAGTAATTAGTGATTACACCACATTGAGTGTAGTACCTGAAGGCTTGAATAATTTAAATGACACTAAGGATACGGCAGTACATGCACAACGTATTTTTTTGCCGTGAGATTTCTTGCCAGATTTTTACTTAAAGGCTCCACCTGTTGTTTTGCAAATCTGGCAGTAAATGTACATGTAGAATCACTGCTTTTAACGTTTAATTTTCACTATTAGTGTCTTTATGACCTATGATTTTTTTTTTGAATTAGCAATCGCGCCACTACCCAAATTTCCTGTCGAGAAATACTTTGTCTAAATATCGATGTCTTGGTAGGCCACTAGAATGCTACAGAATGTAAGCGGCTAAGTGTGTACTGACCGGTGGCAAATTCCTCTGGCATTCCGTACAAGTGTATGTTAACCTTTATAAGCGAACAATTCGTTCACACTTTCACGTATTAGTACAGCCCCACCTGTGTATAGGACCTATACACCACCAGGTGTATAGGTCACGTGATGCACCAGGTGCACCAGCACCTGGTGCACCTGGTGCATCACGTGCTGGTGATGATAACTTACGTCCTAGAGGTATAATTCTTCCCCTACGTTCTTCTTATGAACTTTGAAATTGAATGATTATAATAGAAAGTTCTTATAAATGATAAACAAAACTGAAAAGCAGAATAAATATTAAAATTGAACCTTTAATAATTTATAGATACGATAGTCCCTATGTTACGGTAATTTACTATTGAAAATAGTACAGTTTTTATATTGTTGGTCTAAATACAAGAATAGTTAAGTGTACCAATTGAAATTTACTAGAGAATTTTTATGTCGTGCAAAAAAAGAAATGAAAAGCAAAACACATCTTGACACAGTGAAATTGGTCGTTAAAACAAAAATACTATTCTTTTTTAAATTTACTACAGTGAAGAATATACATACTTAAGAAATATTTTGCAAAAATTCAAATGTTTCGTTTTAGTTTAACAAAGTGTATGCATTACATTGAGTAATGATGTGGCATTGTGAACGTCGATTTTTTTTGCAAAAAAAAATCAAAGTGTTCTAATTTTTTTTCAAATGTTGTAAATTAGATTTAGGGTTGTCAAAGAAAGCTCTCATTTATTGTCATCATCATGAAAAAACAGGAAATATTTCATTATTTTTTTGTCCATCAAACTGAGGTCGAAAAAATTGGCGAAAAATTATTTTATACAAACTTTTTATCAGATTTAAACAGTGGATGTTAGTAATATTAAACTGTAAAGGTTATAAAGAAGTTGTACAACACGAGTACTTTATGCATATAGGTACCTAGGTCCTTCAACCATTTCCTGGAATAACACAACACACACACACACCCATAAGGGTTGGGACCCCACAAACTTGGATTTAGCTTTACACCACCTGCCCCCCCCCTCCTTTGATATCTAAAATAGCTTCCTCTGACTTTTGCACACTTAGCCCCAAAAAATGTAACATTGCAATGGACTAAACACATATAATAACTTTGTACCAACCATGTCATTGTATTATATTTATTGAGCTCAAGAAAACTATTCCACGGCAATAATTTATATGTAGTATACCTAACCTATACTAATATTATAAAGCGATAAAAAAAAACACGTCAAAAATTTACAAATTACCGACTTCATATTTACCTTACAATTTAAAAAAATCATAAAGAAAAACAAAAAAAAAAATAGTTGAATTGAGAACCTCCTCCTTTTTGAAATCCGCATAAACCCGACCGGTTTATATACCTATATACAATGTACAATAAGAATTACAATATACAAAATTATATACTAAAAATATTTACATTACAAAATATCCTTTAAAAATTCCTCGGCGTCATTGCCGACTGGGAAGGTTCCGAGAATGCTGGCTGTGTTGCCACGTTGGACGGCGATACTTATACAATGTTGTTTGTTAAATCCGATTATATTAATTAATTAAGACATACATAATCAAATCACACGCAGCGATGCCTAGTATATGTGAATTGACATATTTACGAATACAAATAGTTGCACTAATCAAGAACATGTGTTTGGCGGAGCAGTGAAATGCTCGACCGCCAAAGCAAACATCCGCGTCAACACGTTTGACAGTTTATATTCGTAAAATGATTGAAGGTATTTATTTAAATATGAATTACTAAATCCCACATACTCGTAGCAAATGAATACCAAAATTAGTTGCACAATTGCGAAGAAACCGTTAGAAGACTAAAGGCCTCAACTCCCGCCTTTAGTCGTTGTGGCTTTTTTTTACACACACACACACATATCACGCCTATATCCTCGAAGGGGTAGGCAGAGGCGCATTATACACCCACAATTTGTCAGGATTTTTAGTCCCACATAATAAGCCTATTGCCGTCAACGGGCACTATAGAAAGTGGGTTAAGTCCAAAATGGCCGAATTAATTTAATAAAATAAGCAGCCATATTAAACTTAAACCCGTTATCTTGCGATGAAATGTTGATGAAAGGCAACAAAATCTTACGTGCCACCCGCCGTGGCCCAGCCAATTAAAGTCCTGGGTGTCTCGGACTATTTTTTTTTAATACCTAGAAATGTTTAAATCAATTCGACTTGGATACGTTAGGTCAGCTTAGCATTTTAAAATAAATACGTCACGAATTTCAAATGCTGCCAAATTTATAATATTTTGAGGTAATTATTTGCTGTGCAATCAGTATTTTTTCTTAGGAAAGGGACTTTTTGTAGTAGGTACATAATAAAGGTTTTTTGATTAGTAGTTAAATACTACCCATTAAAAACTTTATTTTGTACTAAAAATATGCATTTTCTGAGCAAAATACTCTACAGACAAGTCGGTTTCCCCTAAGACTTTACTGTGTGTTTGCTGCGAACTGTTCCTTTTTTTGCAATCGATCGAGTGTTTCCCATCTTTGTAGATTTAGAGACTGTTAGAGACAGGACTGCGATCTATTCATTGGACGATAGCCAGATCCTTACTACGGATCGACGAAAGAAATATAGCGTGATACGTTAATAAATTCGCGGAAGTCGTGACATTTGTTAGATATATAAAAATGTTAATAACATATAACTCAAACTACTTATGTATGAGAGTTAGATATAGTGACATTTATAAGTATAATCTTTACGGTTTATATAAAATATCAATGATGTTTGAACACGTTTTTTGATTTGTTTAGTTGTTTGAATTTTTGTTTGGTGAAAATTTCAAATAAATATATCAATTAAGAAGTTAATGTGTTTTTAATACTCTTTGTTTCCACCTTATTTAATTAATTAACAGATCAACCTCGGTGCTCGGTACTGAAATTAAATATTAATAATAAAATTCTTTATACCTGCGTTAAAATAATAATGGATGTTTATTTATTCGACACTCGATCACATTTTAACCACACACCCGGAACTACAGTAGCAGGTTTTTTTTTTAAGTCCGCACAAGTACGGCCGCAGAAGG
Organism: Nudaria mundana; assembly: GCA_963556515.1. NCBI lineage: Eukaryota > Metazoa > Arthropoda > Insecta > Lepidoptera > Erebidae > Nudaria > Nudaria mundana. The sequence goes on from OY748296.1 coordinate 4,109,242, forward strand.
TATTTCCAGTGGCGCCCGGCGGTTTCCAGTGGCGCCCGACGGTTTCTACTGGCAGCCGGTGGCACTAGTAGTAGTGCAGTGATAATAGATATAGCATGTAGAGCGAAGCGAGCGGCATTCCAAGTCTCTGGTAATAACAGACTCATCACATCACTGACACTGACATGTGAAGAATAAAAATAATATTTTGCACAGATGTTTGCTTCATATATGAACAAACTATAAGCTAACGTACCTACTATGAAGTAATGTTACGTATGCAAATGAAAATAACTATGTATTAAAATTATTTACAATACCTACCTACCTGTCTAAAAGATCGTTTAAAGGATACTACGCGTCATTGCCGACTGGGCAGATTCCCATAAAGCTGGCTGCGTTGCCACGTTGGATGGCGATACTTATTGTTTGAGCAAAAACATAGCCATCCTTCTGTATATGAGAAGCATCGATTAGGTGTTTTGCAATATCTGTATAAAGGCGGTGAGCGCTCGGACCCCATGACCCCAGTGTCTCAACCCCAAACGGCTCAAACATTTAACCCTTAGGTGCATGATTTTTTGATTTGCGTGCAAAAAAATATATATGGTAGAAAATTAACTCAATAAACAAGGAAAAATAATCAAAAAAATCTAATAGGTATTTTATGTATTTATTTTTATCAAAATACGTTATTATCATTTTTGATAATTTATGCAGTAAGTAGTTGCGTTTTTATGAAAAATAAAACTTGATATAGAGGGTACAGGAACAGTTTATTATAATACAATATATTTATTATTGTGGTATATGTAGGTGGAACGGAATAAATAACTGTTAGCAGGCTTTAGCTACATGTGAAAAAGCTGAAAACAGTTATTTTTCCTATTATCACAAAGAGATATTATGTCCAATGCCATCACAACGTACGTCTGAAGGGGGTATCACTTGTGCACCACGTCTCTCCTTCTTTTGCACCACTGTCACAGTTTGGGTGAGACTAGGACGTCCTCTTTTATTCTCCGGTACGCTCCCATATTTACATAATGTTTCGGCGAGATCGGTTCTAAAATCCACTAATTTAATTATACTTTTTGGGTCCTTACCGTTTTTTAGGCTTACTTTCTTGTAAAGAACCCAGCTATTTATAATAACCACATCGAGCATGTGATGAAACAGTTCGGTTTGTCCACTTTTTCGATTTCATGCGAATTCGGTATCTGCCTACCATAACTATCCATAGTATCCACTCCACCCATGTTAGCGTTATATTCGCGGATTGCTTTGGGACACGGTATAGTGATGTTAGTTTTTAATTTTTTATCGTACCTATTTATAGTGTCGACGGGCTCTGTACCTACATATGTAGAAAGTAGTAAAACCTGTTTGTTATCTTTCCAGCTAGTAGCTGAGAATCAACAAAAAATCAACTCCTTCATATGTGGTTACGTTCTCCTCATAAGACCCTCGTTTTACTGTTGCCTTGAGCACATCCTTCTTATCTGGTAGCTTGCAAGTTTTGCCCAGTCTGTTCCTTTGGACGGTCCCGAGACAATATATTCCTTCTTTGAACATACAGTGAAAAAGCGATAAATTGGTATAGAAATTATCAAAAAATACGATGTGGTTAACTTGTCTGGGTACTGGTCGAAGCAAATGTACAACCGTATTTGATACAGCGCCTAGTTCAGGCTCATTTGGTAGCTTTTCTATATTACGTGCGTACAACTCGAGAGCTTGGGTAACCATAGGCATATTTCTTTTTCTCCAAACTAAATTACGAGTACCAATATTCATGTAGTTGAAAGACGAAATTTCGGTTAAATTATTTTCTTCTGGTTCTTCCTGTTCCTCCTGTTCCTCCTGTTCCTCATCTTCAACATCTGCAGCCAACGCACCAACGTCCTCGAGGTACTCAATGTTGTCTTCGTCGATGTCCAATTCGTCCTCGGAAATCTCGCCATTTTCTAACTGCAGTAGCAGTTGCTCGATTCTGGTGTCTTCCATCACCACACAATCTATAAAGCATATAAAAACCCATGCAAAACCACAACCAGCACATACAAAGACAATACAAATTGCTTCCAGAACCAAGAAGAGGCCTAAAAAATCATAGCACAAATTACGTTTTTTTTTATACCGGGAATGCATGCATTATCATTTTTGATAATAAAGTTCAAACGCAAAATTGGTGCATTGCGAAGTAAGTTTGTTTGAAAATAAATAGTTTTTAGTCATTTATATATCCTTACCTTTCAAAATATATTTTTTTTGTGGGAAATACACGCTGTTTATATATTAATTCAATCGGATGAAAAGTTTGAATAATATGTAATGTCGACACTACGACCCGCCAATTTTAATTGTCAAAATTCAACCAATCATATCCAAGGATTTGTTTGGTTGATAGACGTATTCGAAAGAAGACGATGAAAAAACGTTCAGAAACTTAGTTTGTAAATAAAAAGAATACGGTTCAGAAGTTACAACTGTATAAATTGTTGTTATCAATTTTGATAATCTATGCACCTAAGGGTTAATGACCTGCTAGGTTAGCGTATTTACGCCGTTTGAGGCCTTCAGCCGATGCAGCAGCAGCGCCGGCACATCTAGATGTGCTTGGAAGGTTTGAAGGTGATAAGGTCTCAACGCATGTATCGTCCTACACCAATTAAATAATAATATAATATCCCTTTGTGTAATGTTTGAATCCACAAATACCTACATGAATTTGACACATTTTGACATGTGACATGTGTGCAAATTATAATTTGCGAGTAAAAATTCCACAAAACTAAAGAAAAAATTATGATAAAGTGCAGATTTTATTATGATGGAAAGCTTAACGATTCAATCGAAAACCACATTTGTTACTTTATTCAAGAGAAGAGAAGAGAAGCAATTTTTCATCTAAGCTTTTCGTTAGATAAATCTTTTCATATTACGATGAAAATCTTCACTTTACGATATTACTCATTTCAAAAAGTCTGCTTGACAAATTTAAAAGATATTTTATATCGATATGGCGTATCTGTAGAGTCCGAGACGCCCAGGACTTTAATTGGCCGTGCCATAGCGGCTGGCACGTAAGATTTTGTTGCCTTTCATCAACATTTCATCGCAAGGCAACGGGTTTCAATGTTTTTTTTCAAAATTACAATATAGCTGTTACTTTTCATTAAATTCATTCGGCCATTTTGGACATAACCCATTAAAAAAGTGCCCGGGGACGGCAATAGGCTTGTCCCCTATTACGTGGGACTAAAAACTGGCAAATTGTGGGTCTGTAATGCACCTCTGCTTACCCCTTCGGGGATATAGGTGTGATATGTGTGTGTATGTGTGTGTGTGATGGCGTATCTGTTGTGTACTAGACACACTACAATAACAACTACAAGAACACTGCAAATTTAGTTTGTTACTACGGACATTACGAAAAAAAAGCTTAACCAAAGCTTTATGTTTCAGATAAATACTTTTTTTATACCTGACAATAAGGCCAACCTGTCTGGAGCCCAATTCAATCTGTATTCGGTGCGACTACTATGGCGGTCGAGGCTCTGGTTCAGGATACACGGAAGCGGGAATCTAATGTGACTGGCGAAATGCGCACGTAATAAACGCCTAAATTTTGTGTATGTTATAATAGGATACTTTGGGATCACACTTGGACAGAGTCGGGCATCTAGCCATAAAGGCTGATTTACACAGGGTCAGTTACTGACTCCGAATTCGAGGCAAGTCAGCGCTGACCCGAGAAAAACCCAATGTAAATTGATTTGAAGTCAGTACAGCGCAGCGGTGGGAAGTCAGTGCTTACTTTATATTCGCACACGAATATTTTGAGGTCAGTCCGATACTGACTTGTGCACTGACCCTGTGAAAACCTGCCTTTACATAGTATAACACAAAGTCGCGTCCGTTCCCTATGTATGCTTAGATCATTAAAACTACGCAACGGATTTTAATGCCGTTTTCACCAATAGATAGAATGGTTACCTATAGGTTATGGAATACCTATAGATAGTTACTTACGAAAATTAATAGTTCGTTAACATTCCTATGGTAGTAGTAACATCAAACGCGATCGAATACAGACATAATCTAACGTGAGAGCTTCAACATGACTCAACAAAGTTGCTGTTAACACATTCATTTGATCTTTTTTGTCATATTCTATTTATGCAATTCATTTGAGATTACCTACTTTTTTTTTAATTCCACGTTGCGTCTGCGGGCATCTCTGGTGACCCCAGAAGGTATTTCCAGTGGTGCCCGGTGGAATTTGGCCACCTGCGTTTGGCCTCTTCGGGTGTTTGATCGCAATGAAAATCCCGCGTCGTTGGGGTTGGGTTTTATCCCGCGTCGGTGAGTGAATCTGGTTGCGTGGGTCAAAGACCCCGCAGCACGCTACCCTTCTAGCCTACTTATGTAAGGACGGCGGGTAGCTACCCCGTAGTCCTCAGGCCCCGATCATGGAGGTCGATGGTCCTGGGCGTGTATCTGTGGCACCCTGGCCGCTGACTTTTGAGATTACTTGGGTTAGTCAATAACTGGACACACGTGTGGTCATTTGGTGAAAATCAACTAAAGGACATCGTATTTTTTCGTTATCTGGACACACCAATATTATTACGTGTCCAGATAGCGAAACTTGCACATAAGTATATTTCATACATACCTACATTTTACATTTATTTTCCCGAGGGGGTTAGCATAGGTATATTGCATATCCATATTCACGTAATAAGGGCAAGCCTTTTCCCATTACCGGCATTATAATAAAATAATAATACAATAGATAATAACCTTTCTGTAATCCGAATGTTAATTACAACAGTCAGGAGTGATCATAATTATTATACCTACATACTTCCTCAATTTATCTATAGCCTTTTTTTTTATTTCCGCAGCCGTGTTTTTAATTCTGCGTGTGCACCAAAAACGCCAGTTACCGGGCGTCTCTGGTGCACACGCAGAAGGTATTTCCAGTGGCATTTATCTATAGCCTGGTTAATTTTAAAGTGACATCAAAACTTAAGTTTTGAATTGTACTTAAAACCTGACATGCTGAGTAAGATCTACCCATCCAATAGTTGCCTGGAAGAAATGGCGTTAAGCGATATAGCCTTGATTGTACTGATCTTATAAGTCTAATCTTAGACTCCATGTATGTATAAATACTGTATTGGCGTACAATAAAGCATAATACAAATAAATATAAGTTAGAAATACACAAATCCAAATAATCCACCAAAGAGAATAAACACTTTTGAATCCAATATTCTGCCAATTTAAATGTTTGCAACATATAAAACTTCACATTTCATGGATTAAAAGTGAAGCAATATTTGTAAAATATATCGACACTGACTTTCCGTACAGTCCATTCCAGCAGTTTTATTAACAATAACAGATATTTATCACAGATGTTATGACGTTGAACACATTTTGCCAGCTTTTCTCATTCTATCAACGATATAATTAAATAAATATGTCAATTCTAAACATTCAATAGGCCATAGATATAAATAAGTTAATGTTTCTGTCTTCAAATTGATAGTAAGCCGTTATTAACATCAGAAGTGGTTACGTGAAGGATTTGATATCTACTTTGTCGGCTACTGCGCACATGTTAAACGTGAAATGTTGGGTGTTATGAAATGAAGTTTGAATAGGAATTTTGAGTTAACACGGTTTCCACACAAAGTAGTCTTTATTCCTGAAAACACAAGCTACATTTCAACAGTCAATCGATAATTCTTGTAAGTCTTGTTACACACGACATGTTAAAACACTGTCATCTGTACAGTTAAATGTCGATCTGCTTTCGACGCTAGAGTCTCGGGTTCGATTCCCGGTCGGGACAAACTTTGTGTGATGACACATACATTTGTACCAGAGTCGGGTGTTTCCTATGTACATTATGTATGTATTTACAAAAAAAATGTATATAAGTATTTATATCAGTTTATCTAGTACATACTCATATCACAAGTTCTGCTTAGTTTGGACAATTCACACAAGGCCATCTAGTCTAGATGGCTTGTGTGAATTTTCCTAATATAGTATTATAAAAAAATCTATGTAGGGATAATTCTTCCCTAGTGCTATAGACAAGACTATAGACTTTTTATCCGGATGAAGTTTTTATCTTTATTTACTGGACACACTGGACAGAAGCTTATGGCTCATACTTTTTGGGGACATTTTTATCAGACTACTAATTAAAAAAAAAACAGTTTTTAGGGTTCGGTAGTTCAAGTCTCGGAACCCTTATAGTTTGGCCATGTCCGTCCGTTGGTCTGTCGGCTAGTGCTAGTAACATAAAATTTTGCATGGATATTATATATTACTATGCCAACAAAGTCCTAAAATTATTATAAAATTTTTTCGATGTACCCTACACGTACATGAGGATGTTTATTTTTTCGCGTTTACATCGTGTGGGCTATCATAAGATAGGTCTTTTAAAAACATTGGATAGTTTCTAAGATATTTTTTTGGTTTAATTACCCGTGTGCGAGATATTTAACTTTAAAGTGCGTGTTTTTGTAAAACTGGGCAACTGGGCGTGTCCCCCTAGCATGCCCCCTGGATATATTGATAATATTAGTCCTTTAACATCCAACAAAATATTGCCAAACCAAATTATGTAACCTATTTTTTCTACAAAATTTTCAGGTAATGGTTACATCCCCACGTCAAGTCTCCGAGAGATTTTAGCTGCGCTTGATGAGCAACTCACGCCCGATCAAGTTGACGAAATGATCGCAGAAATCGACACAGACTCATCTGGGACTGTTGACTTTGATGGTATGTATTTTTAGGGTTCCGTTCCCAAACGGTAAAACGGGAACCCTATTACTGAGACTTTGCTATCCGTTCGCTGTATCTCATGAGCCGTGATAGTTAGAAAGATGAAATTTTCACAGATGCTGTTTTTCTGTTGCTTCTATAACAACATATTAAAGACAGAATATAATAAATGTTTAAGGGGGCACAATACAATAAACGTGATATTTTTCATTTTGGTTCGGAACCCTTTGTGCGCGCGTCTCACTCGCACTTAGCCGGTTTTTGGAACTTCTTTTTTTAGAAACGTGTCTCCATCGATGTTCATCGATGATTTAGCCAATGTCAAGGTAATGCTTGATTAGTTGATAGTCCCGCACAGAAGAACTAGTTATTCCTAACTAGCTCCAGGTGCAGGACAAGAAACGTTGTTCGGTATGTGAGTGTCTGGAACCCCGATTTTTGCGGAGAGCCAGAGGTAACCTAACCTGAAACTAGCATTTAATTTTTCAATTTAAAAAGACATTTTAGTTTCTAAATCAACTAAATTTATCAATAATATTTTGCTAAATACTTTTAAAGAATCGACATTGATTTATTTGGAGGTTACTCAATGACATTTTAATGTTAGAAGCGACAACGTTAAACGAGGCGTACCTAGGTACTAAAGAAACTACAAGGTGCAAATAAATTACACTTTAGACAGCCAGAAGTACACCCAAAATATAAATTGAGTGTGCAAAATAATGAGATGAAAGACCGCCAACACGACGAACATTGTTAGTTGTGACAGTATTTTAGGAAGATTATTCTAATAAAATATTTTAACGAACACATTTAATGTGTCAAAGTAAAAAATAAACCGCAGTAATGAGTCTGCATCTAAACTATTTACGAGTTTTTAATGATACAAAATAATGAGATATAAGAATATATAAATAACGTACTTTTTATCAATTTTAAAGTGTATTTTTAGGGTTCCGTACACAACGGGTTAAACGGGAACCCTATTACTAAGATTCCGTTGTCCGTCCGTCTGTCACCAGGCTGTATCTCATGAACCGCGATAGTTAGAAAGTAGAAATTTTTACAGATCATTATGTATTTCAGTTGCTTGTATAGCAACACATACTAAAAAACATAACATATTAACATGTTTAACAACAAACGTGTTTTTTTTTTTGTTTCACACGTTACTGAATACGAGAAGTTTTCTCTTTCCCTTAAATTTGAAATGCCTATCTGTAGTTATGTGACTCCCCCCTTTTTTAACATGGGCAGAAATAATAAAGACGTTTATAATAAGTGTCACCATGAGACCTAAATGAATAAATATTTTGAAATTGTTTCAGAATTCATGGAGATGATGACTGGTGATTAGATTTGTAATAAATGAACAAAATAAATGTAACATTAATGTATTAAATGAATATTTTAGGTATCTGGTTTTTTTTTTGTGATTTAAATATGGAGTCGTCGTTATTATTGTAACATGAATGTTTCAAGGTTATTAAGTGGCCTTATCAACAACCTCGTTCGTGGCCCAAGGTCTGCTAACAGACGAAAGAGGCTCTGACGAATATAATTATCCAAAGTGCCCAGAAACAGTGTAGAAATGCACTTTGACCGGTAATGATCTTTTTTGATCTTAATCGACTACTTAATTAGTATGGATGCCTGTTATTTATAACGCAACGGCGTAGTTAGAGGATGCACTTCCAGTAGCAACAACATCAGAGTTTTTTAATTAGTGTCATCGTTTTCCCCACCATCTTAGCCCGGGCGCCACTAGAAATACCTTCTGGTGAGTACCAGAGACGCCCGGCACGACGTAAGAGCGGCCGCGGTGGTGCGGAATTAAAAATAAAAACCATACCACGCAATAGGCTCGCCTATTGCGTGGTATGGTTGCACTTTGAGTACCAATAATTTATTTTGATCTTAATCAACTAATAAGATGGTTTCCTATTATATGAGATCAGCAATGTGGAAAGCGTGGCTCTAGCCCTTCGGGAACAAAGACGTGTGTGTGTGTCTGTTTCTAAAGCAGGACAAAGTTTTGCCTATACATAGAAATTATATTCTATTACAACCTATTATAATATAACCTCAACCACTGAACTGAATTTTAAGTGTACCGTGTAATTTCATTTGTATGTATTATAAGGTATGTAATGTCAGCAAAAAAACATAGGAGACGTAGATTCGGTCTTTTATTTATAACGAAACGGCTTACATTTTGATTTTTTTTGTGTTATTTTATTATGCAAGCAGTCATTAAAACTATAAGCAGATAGGATGGGTGCTTGTTTTACATTTTGAAAATATAATCATTTTTTTCAGTAAATCTATTATAAAAAGATAACCTTCTGCCTTCTGAACTATTTATCTGAAAGGTCCTATCTGATCACAAAATTATGCTTATTAACGAGAATGATGACGAGTTTCTAACACTCTAATGTTTGGTTGACTCAAAATCCAAAAAAGAAATTAAGGAAAACCATCCAACTACATGCTAATTCTTATTCTTGTTCATCCAACAAAGGCTTTGCAGAGATAAAAGGGAAAGAGGGGCCTTAATTAACACATAAACGACCTGCCTCAGCTTTGTGTTACAAGGAAATGTAAACTGGTAGAATCCAGGTTTACATTTATTTCATCACATCTGGAGATTAGTTAAAGTTAAAGTTAAAGTTGGTGCTTAGGTGACCCTTTTATCATATCTGTGGCTTCACTCACTCACTGCTAAAGAACGAGGCTTCGGGAAAAAAATACCATAGGCTGGTTATTTTCTGGCTCAAAAAAAGTATTGCCATACAAGGTGGCAACGCAGCCAGCGCTCTGGGAACCTTCCCAGTCGGTTAATGTAGACAAATATCTTAATGATAAAAATGCATGATCACCCTAATCTTCTGCTGTTAACCACTCGAACAATATGAACTGTAACACAATGTAAACAAAACTATACCTATTACAAAACTATATTAAAAAAGAAAATGGATAATCTACCTGAGTTTCTTGCTGGTATCTTCTCAGGAGAACCAACTTACCGAACCAGCGAAAGAATCATTTTCAAATGGTTATTTATGTACTTACTTAATTTAGTATTTTTATATCGCTTGACATAAAATTGTAAAATTTTGACATAAATATGTGCTCTTTATGTGCCTAAACTGAATAATCGAAATTGATTCTTTGATTGATTCTTGATTGGTATATACCTAATGATGTGGAGGATTTTGGAATACACCATCTTTCGTAAACATTTGATTACATTAATAATAATTTAAGTGTCTATCTATTGTTGTAAATAAAGCATGGAAATATTTGTATAATTTTGTTTCCATAATTATTATATTTGTCAAAGCCCTGAAACGGCAATAGGGTCGTTCTCTATTAGGTGATATCTGCAATATATGATTATGGTGCATTAGATATAAAATTTCAGAAAATTTATAAAATATACTGTAAATATGCCGAAAATATTCACTAAAAAGAAAATTTCACTAAAAAGTGACACTGATAGTACTTACCCAAAAATGAATCAAAGTGACATTATAATATTACTGCTTTAAGAGATTATATTGGTAGACCACCTGGTATTTTGACAAAACATGAACCTAATTTAAACGAAGTACAAGATAAGAAAACAAAAACTACAAACTCATTTTTGTTTTAAAATAATCACAGTACAACATCAAAGTAAACGGGCCAAAAGAGGTCACTGCCTAAAGGCGCCGACTGGATTCAGGTAGGAAGTTATTTTTTTTTGTTTACAACCCTTTAACACATAGGCAAAGCATTCATTTACCTACAACATTAGTTTAAAAACCGCTGGCATGTCAGTGAGAGTGTTCAAAATTTAAAGCTGATCACAACGGCTTTTGAACAAAAAAAAAACAATGTGTTATGCCAAATGTGGACCTATTCAACGCTTTATAGAGAAACGACGTCATTTTGTTTGTTTGAGATGAATGAATATAATTATATCCGTAGTATACAATTCGCACATAACATGGCATTTACCTGTCAACCGTTTACGTTGGTCCTACAGCTACTAAACCGATTTATCTTCTAGAATTACCCAGGTGACACGTGAGAGCCATCTTGTAACTCGTACAGTAACTATAATAAACATAAAACGAACGATCTGGGTACTTATCTACAACAATGGGTACATGTTACAAGTACGTAATGTAACATTATACTAAAAGGTATATTATAGCCATTTCACGTCCTGCTAAATCATTATTATTTACTTTTTTATGTAACTTACACATAGGTAGGTAACTTAAAATATTAAGAAAGAAATTATACATAGATCACAAAAAAAAATATTTTACATATAAATTTGATCTATTTATAATTTCTTTCTTAATATTTTAAGAATAGTTTAAGTAAACTCATTGCTTTGAAATACAAAAATATAAGGTAACATCAGTAATTAGGTATTAGTGTTATAGTTTTCTGTCACAAGCTTTCTTTAATTCGAGACTAGATGGCGTTGTGTTAAAAATGTTTAACACTTTATGGGTTTTTTTCTCAGCTCATATACTACGCCGGCCGGACATGTTGAGGTAGGGTTTTTTGTCGAGATTTCCTTTTCTAAAAATACACTCTACTTACAACAACGGAACTGTTAATTCTAAAAGACTCGCAATAATAGTTCGGTAAACTAACTTAATCGGATTGTTCGTAATTACAATAGCCCACATCTCCAGAGCCCAATTCTCATCTGCAAGTGGAGCACCTGCTAATGAACGGGAAAAACCTCGCCAACTATTACGAGGAGGTTAACGTATTGGCAAAATGTGGGCTCAATAAGTGCCTTTGTCTACCCATTTGGAGATAACGGCGTGATTTGTGTTTGTGTTCCATTACCGTTTATAATGTCACAATTTATAGTAAAATTATTATTTTGACATGTTTCTATTTTGGGCTTAATCTTTTGACATCTAACATGACATTTTTTTTTAAATATTTTTGACTGTACTTATGACAATCTGATTTTTTATTATATTTTAAGGTTTTAAACCACTATTTGCCTGCCGTAAGGTAGAATGTGGCTGTGCTCAATCCTATCATGTGACCTAAATATGTATGTTGGCAAATAAATGATTATAATTATGATTATAGATTTTCCGATATCTCGGTATTGTTTCAAGCACCATGATCACGGAATCTGCCATGATAATTGCGCTTGAAACAATGCGATTGTCAATTAAATGTTAATAATAATGGGTTAGTTACTAACTGGACACGAAAAACTCGACACACGTGTGGTCAGTTGGTAAAAATCAACTGTAGAACATTTTATTATTTCGTCATCTGGACACACCAGTATCCAGTGTGTCCAGATAGTGAAACTTAAATAAATCGTTATAGTTGATTTTCGCCAACTGACCACACTTGTGTCCAGTCCTTCGTGTCGAGTTAGTGACTAACCCATAATAATTATCATGACAGTTAAAACTTTAAATAGTAAACTAATTAAAGCGATTACGATTATAATTATCGGGATATCTACCATGTAATGTTCGTTTGAGTTTCCGATATTTCGGCATTGTTGCAAGCGCCATGATCAAATAAGATCTCCAGAGTTCTTCCGCGATCATGGCGATAATTCCAATAGTAGTAAACGATCATGATTGTTTAAGTGATTAAAGTGATATTTGTTTATGTTAATGAATAAATATTGTGAAAGTATTAAAAATGTATCTTACTAGTAGAGTTATTTAAAAAAAATATTTTCATGTCTGCTACTAATGCCTAATTAGTTAGTTCTACTAGTATTTATTCTACATGTTCTGTATAGTGTAATGGTTCACACTTACCTGCCGTTACTACTTCCCCGATGGTGAAGTCTACGGCTAAAACGTACTACAATTCAAAACGCAGATGATTCGTGACAAATAAATTTGGCAATGATTTTCATATTCAAAACTGGCTTAGTAAATGTTTTTCTGCCTTAAAATAAGTAATAAAAAAGATATTTCTTAAATAAGTTTCGGATAAGTACGAATACTAATCATTTTTTATCCAATTTTGTCCTAGAGAAGTTTGAGAAGTACCTATGACCGGAGTGACATTGGTTGATAAAGTGAGGAACAGCGTGATACGAGAACGTTGCGGTGTAACAGAAGATGTAGTGAGTAAGATAGAAAAACGGATGCTTAGATGGTTCGGGCACGTAGAAAGGATGGATGAAAGAAGATTGACGAAACAGATACATAAGGCGGGCGTGAATGGACAGACAGGTAAGGATTGACCTAGGCGAACGTATTTCGACCAAATCGGAGATGTTTTGACCAAATGCCAGGTCAAGAGTACCCAGAGCCGGAGAGCCAGCATGAAGATAGTTATGAAATTGGAAGAAGCGAAAGAAGTATGCAAGTGGAATTCCATAGTCTCTGCCTACCCCCATGGGAAAGAGTCGTGACCATATGTATGTTGTCCTAGTGAAAATCTATTAAGTATATCGCCTTGTACTTAATTAAACAAGAATTTTGGAAATTATTACAGTGGTTACAAAGATTATCTCATAACAATTAATGTATGAAGCCCTGGGATTAGCACTCTAAGGGTGTACCGGGGGTTTCCAGCAATGAACATTAAGGCGCAGTCTTAAAAAACTAAATATAGGTATTTTATGATAGAGCCATACTTTCCCAAGCTGATACCGATAGTATTATTATTATAGCAGTTCACACTGTGGTCTGTATTGTACTATATATTTTAGGTATATTATATATACGCGATATTGCTCGCGCGATATGGCGTAGTCCGAACAGCGCTTCATTTCATATAATGCTGTATTGTGTGTGAGAGCTTGCGAGAGCTTGAGGCCCACGTGGATACTCGGATGCATTGTATAGTTACTTGTTTATCACCCAAGTAATATTAAAAACGTCACGTGACGTATGTGCGTGTAATATTAGGTACGGGTTGAAGTTCGTACCTAAAAGTACCTATTATTACCCGCTGAATAGTAGATTCTTTTTGTAATTTGGAGAGAGAAATAAATTAAAAAGCCATGATTCGAATTTGAAAAATGATATTTGAAGTCAGACTGACTTGACAATCACATCAGATTTCACTTTAATCTGAATTTTCAGCTCTATGAATGTGAGCTGAATGTAATTACAATACTCAAAGCGTACTCCTACTTTATTTAAATAACGAGAGTTCAACAATTATTATCCTTCAAAAAACGGTGATCAATTTTATATTTTTCTATTTTTTCCGAATGCGCTACCTACTTTAAATTCTTAGATTATAACGTCAATGGAAACACGCATTTTCTCAATGGGAAAATTGTCAATAGGCATTTTGTATCGTATAACTACAGAACTTCGATACTTATCGAAGCGACTGGCATCTGACCTCTACAGCGGATGTCAGATGGCAGTTGCTTCACGGAAAATATCGAAGTTCATGCGCATCGCTGAAAGATTAAGCCAACCGAATGATGAATGATTTTGTAGTAAATACTAAATCAAATATAAAAATCATTACCTACCAAAACTAACCAAATCAAACAATCGTTCGATGTGTATAATGAACAGGCATGATAAAACATTTACGTTCATTACCTGACTTACACTCCTAAAGCTACTGGTGCTAGCGCTCCGGGCCTGCAAGAAGAAACATTCGTTCCTATACACCAGCACACACAGCTATTGTTACGTCGACCAACAAGATTGATATGCTGTTTGCACAAGCTGTATTCGAGGGTGTAAAACTGTTGGCGATTCAAACATTTTACGGCACAATAGCTGATCGTTTTATTTAATAGCCCTTCAAACAGCGGATGTTTCGTATTTTTATTTCAAAAAGTAAGTTTATATTTTATATTTTAGACAATATTTTATTGATAACTTGAAACTATACTAGGTATTTTTTACAATGTTCACAAATAAATGGTTAAATTTGTTGTAAATGTCTCTCAAACCGTTCAAAGATTTCTTATACCTATTAAAAATATCCATTCTGAAAAAAGTAAGACATTTACTACCTAATCAAGATAAGACTGTTTTATTTTCAGCTATAATAACTTTAATATCCCGTTCCTTTAAATATATATTTTCTAAATGTAGGTACAAATCTCAAGAATATCCTTAGTGTACTTAAGTAGTACGTTTCTAGAATATTTAATAAAAGAAACCAAAAAGCTCATGTCATTGTTATAAGTTATTTGTTTTAAGTGATTTAAATAAATGAAAAAAGTTTATTTAATAATACTACTACTTTCAATACAGCTTGTGGTGCATCTAGTGCGATAGATAATAGAAAGAAGAAAGATATCTCATCTTATTGGTCGAGTACACAAGAAAAACAACAAATATATTATGTAAAAAAGTGCACAGAGTGGAGCCAAACTTGTTAAAATGTATACTTCAATGTACTTGTTAAAATGTATACTAGAACTGAAGATTTACTTCAAAAATGTGGCAAATTTAATTTTAATTTTGACAACTTAAAACAGACAAATTAAGATGGTTAGTGCTCAAGATAATGAACTTAGTAATCACTTTAAATTTGTCATAAAATAAAACATAATAAATTTGACTCATATAATATACAAATCACAATTCAATGCAAGCATTTCTTTTTGTGTACGTATAATATATTGAACCTCAAATTCACCGAATTTGAGTTGTCATGTTGCTATAGGGAAGCAAGATAGATAGTTTGCATCCAACAAAGAAGTAACTCTTTAAAAAAAATTCTTTGGAAATAATAGTAGGTACTAAGTATCGTGTGTGTTAATTTAAAGACCTAAGTAAGTACATATTGCAATTGAAATAAAGATTTACCGGACTCATACACATTTGCAAGTTTCGTTTGGTAATATAGGGAGTTTTCCTGTTGTTTGATAAACTTAGTGAATAATATTATTTTCATAAGCCACAGTAGCGGACAAGGTATGCAGATGGATAATCTACCTGAGTTTCTTGCTGGTATCTTCTCAGTAGAACTAACTTACCGAACCAGCGAAAAAATAATTTTCAAATGGTTTATTAATGTACTTAATTTAGTAGTTTTAAAATATAGTATGACATGAAATTGTAAAATTTTGAAATTCATACGAGTATGTGCTCTTTATGTGCCTAAACTGAATAAACGAAATTGATTGATCCAAAGATTTATTTTTCTTCAGACTAAAAAAACGATATTTGTATTGGATGTGCCAATACAAATATCGTTTTTTTAGCCTTATTAAATATAATTTAGTCTATAATATAACGTTGACAACCTTTTAGCATATTAATTATAAAATCTTCTTTGTATGTTGCAGTTAGCAGATTTTTTTTTGCAATATTTATCTACAAATTATCCAATTCAGAAAGTATCTTCTTCAATAATTAATGTTAGTGAAGGTATTTTGAGTGCTAATAACTCCTGTGTTCCCATCGAAAATGACCATCAGATAATGTTCCACACTTTAAAAGATCTAACTTAATTATTAAGAACCCTTATTTTTTGATTATTAAGAAACCTTTCAAATTAAACACACACGATTTTATTAGTGCCTTTATAAATGCACAAATATAATTTAAATATTATATATAATATAATATTATATATTTAAATTATATTAAGGAAATTTACAAGAAGAGTAAAAATTTAAATTAAATTGCTTATAATTAACATAAATATAAGTGTAAAGAGTACTAATTCAACATTTAAAGCATTTGCCAAGACGAATAGCAACATTTATAATATTATACAACATAATTACAACATTAATAGGTCAGTAACATTTAAGGCTCATCATGATCCAGTGTGAGTGTGCAGTAACGTTGTGTGTGTAACGTTAAAGGTCAATAATCGTGTTTGAGTAGTTACTGCTGAAAACCTGGAACACAAATGTTTACATCAACATATTTATTACATACTAGCTCCCGACGAACTTCGTACCACCAAATAAACCGTGTAATCCTTCCCTGAACTTCCACAAATATTTTAAGACTACCAGGTTTAACCGTTCTCGAGCTTTAGTGACAAACAAACGACTTTTTATTTATGTAGGCGCATCTACCAACAATCCAACAGCTACAAGAATTAGTACTTGCTGGGGGCCAGTCAAACTGGTTTCCCCCCTTTGTCAATTCTTGTAGCTGTTCGCTAGTCAGTAGTAGATTTGCCAACAGTACCTATGATGTATCCATCATCTTTCTTTTGTTTTAATGGTTAAGTATTATATTCATGAATAACAAGGAACAGGAAAATAAATATGTAAAGCAGGGAGGCACAGTGCCCATAACACAAGCAGCATTCCCGCGTTGAATTGCCAATGAGAGTCTTTGCGCGAGAAAGCTGCCTGCGCGGGGATCACCAGTCTCTTCCCTCAGACGCTTGCTGAGTTCCGTGAAGAGCTGATGCGTACCGTGGGCGTGGCCCCATGGACCTAGTGTCTTGACACCAAATGCGACGAACTTATATTGAGTGCCGTGACTACTATATTTGCTTGATCTAGTTCTTACAGTATATGCTCTGCTAATTATGAGAGTAGATGGTGTTAAAGTACGAGTACATGTTCTTTTACTTTATGTACTTTTTATGTAAATATTTTTAGTCTATAATTATGTTTATTTTGTATATTGTAATTCTTATTGTAAATAAAAAAAGAAACTAAATTTTTACTCTTAAATCTAAAATTAAGTTTAACGTATAAAAATTAAGTTATAAGTAAGTTATAGATTTAATAAAATTGGTTTCAGTAGCCGATGATAATAATAATTTCACTTCTTTCGATATGAAATTCTCGCTAATTTAATTATTTTTATCTATTATAATTAATTAAATCTTCTTAAATTTTCTGAACAGCATCTGTTATTTTCAAATCGGGAATACTGTTATTTTTGTCGCACACATTGATCGGTTAAGGACAAGAGTTTTGTCTCCCGTTATATCCTTCCATAAGAGCATGGCAGCAATGATCAACCACATTTCAATTTCCAATCTCGTTCCATATTTTGCTATCCCGGATAGAAACATACGGAACGATATTGAATTAGAGATTGATCAATCGACATATTCAACCAAAATTTCGGCCACGTGACCAAACTGCTCCAATGTTGCTTAATAGTCTAGCTAGAGTACTTAACGTTCATTTAGTTTTGGTTATATTTTGTTTTAATTACAATTATGTTATTGGCTATGTAAGCTTTCGTTATTATGATAATAGGTACCTAACTTTCATTATATTTTTAATATTTGGAAATATTAATATAGGTACTATAACGGACATCTCACACAAATCTAGACCGAAATAAGCTAATATAAGCTTGTGCCGCGGTTTGTGCTATGGGTACATACTTAAGTATAATACATAGAAACTTAATACAAAATACCCAAATGCAGAAACAAACAGTTGTATTTGATTCGACCCGGAATCGAACTTAGGACCTTAAGGGACAACAGTCGCATACTCATACCACAGCGCAATTGAGGCAGTCAATAGTTATTATTAAGATTAAAAAATTGTTTTAAATACTTTATTTTCTGCTTTAAATAAATTATTACTAACACCGCATTCAATGTTATATATGGTATGGTACTGAAGCTCGCCACAATAGACTTCACTTTGACTTTTTTCGAGGCTATACAGCTGCTAGACGTCACGTGAATTATTGAGAAGACTAAAACGGACCAAACGTTCGAGTTTAGTGTTATAGTGACGAACTAAATAAATGTAGTGATAAGTGCTGCGATAAGAACACATGAACAAAGTGTCTTCGCCTTTACATACTTTAAGTAAAGTGTTACCTATTGGACACGTTCTTAGTTATTGTTTACGTACGCCGACACCCTCAGGCAACGCACCCCGCAGGACCCAGTCGTAGTCGATGTTCCACAGAAGCGGTCCCAGTACCGACCCCTGTGGAACACCGCACGATAGTAGGTCAAAGTAGTCATTAGTCAATAGGCTAGATTGTAATATAATTAAAGTATATAGGTATTGTACTGTTAGCACTGGTATGTGACACATCCTACATCGCACTAGCGAGATTCACATGTTCATACCTTATAAACAACTATGTTCTTGCTTCATATTTTGCTGCTCTCTCTGAGACAGTCTTGAGAATGCCTCGTGTAGAGGTGAAACATATATCGACGTTGTAATGTCTTCTATTTTAGCGAAATAATTCTATGAATTTAAAAGTTTTAACATCATATTTACCATTGCTTTGTCATGGACTTTCGCCAGGTAACGCCTGATTCCATCCTATAATGTAGGTATTGTTTTAATACTGTACTTTAATAGAAAAAAAAATGGTATGGTTTTAAATTAAATTAAAGATAATAGTAATATAATGTCTTCTTAAAACTAAATCAATATAATTATGTCGTAATTTACGACATTATTATATTGATTTAGTTTTAAGAAGACATTATATTAAATTAATTGGTAAACATGTGTTAGAAACTTAAAAAATTGCATGCCGTGAACCATCTGGTGAAACATGAAGAACCTTATAAAGAAATACCTATGTCAACCATGTTTCTAGGAAATAAACGATTTTATTTGATTTAGGTAAGTAACTATTTTATATATTCGGTCTGTTTAATTTTCCATTCGTAAAATAATCATTGGTTTGATGAATGCTTATTTTAGCTTTTTATGATTCAGTGATTAACATTATGGTGAAACAATAAATTGTAAAAGCTAAACAGATAGTATGACTTGACACTATTATTTCAGTAGCTTTTAACCTTTATAAATAATTTAAGTTATAAAATTATTTTTGTGTGTCAGTGAGAACACGATGAACAGATGAATGGCGTCACCCTGCGCTGCTGCATATTGAGCGGAGTGTTTTCGGTAACAGTACAAAAAGCGCGCGAAATTTCTCCCATAGGTTTAACATGTAAATTTTGGTTTCTCAAATAAATATTTTTGGCGCCTTTTTTTAAATTTCTGACTCCGTCACATTTTTTGCACTTAAATCTAAACTAGATTTAAGTGCAAAAGTGTAATAGATAGTGTGAACTTGTGTATGTTTTATTGTAGCGCCCTCTAGTGTAACTCTACAGTAAGGACCCGAGGAATTAATTGAAAAAGCTGTTGTCCATGCGAAATTCTTTCTATTTCAACATAATTGACCGAGACTTGACCATTTTGCTTTCGTCCGGATGTCTGTTGGTCTGTCTGTATGTGTGTTCCGATCTCTACGAAACATGCTTACGAAGCAGCCCGAGCTTCCCCGTATTCCATCGTCGCGGGACTTCCGGACGCCAGACAGTCCGACATGAGGGACAGCGTCTCCTCTTAAAACTTCGGCATGACGAGGCCGACAACCCGGTCAGGGACACCGGGGACCATGTATGCGATTCTTCAACTTCAGGTATAGGCCCGCCACCCACAGTTTGGCGTCGGATACAAGCGGGATGGTCTCGTCATTCGTTACTTCCTGGTTTGGTGCCATACGAAGAGGGACCCACGCAAGGAAGAGGGAACTGACCAGTTAGCCTACAAATTGTGGCTCCAGAGAGGTGGTGAGGGGGGCGCCCAAAGTTTGAGTTTCTAACTCACAACCTTGTAAATGTCTAGTATACCGTGGCCCAATATAACGTTGACAAAATTTTATAAATAAAAATTTTAAAAATGGAACGCGATTTGTTATCTTTTGTTTTTTTTATATTATTTGCTGGTTCCTTGGCGCCAAATCTACATTGTTAGTCGGTTGAAAAATTGTTGCAATTTAATGAAACGTAACTAGGTCTCATTGTGCACCATATATTCTATTTATCTTCAATATAGCCCCCTTTAGCAATGATACAGAGCGACAAACGCTTCGTGAAATTTGCTACAATTTTCCGCACTTCCTCGACGGATATTTTGTCCCACTCCCGCGTTAAGAAAGACTTCAGCTCGTCGACACTTTGGTGACGCTTAGCACAGGCACTTGCCTCTAAGATAGACCATAAACTGTAATCCATTGGATTAAGAAGGAGGCCATTCTTTTGAGCTGATGAACCCTGGTAAAGCGGCCATTCACCACTGCTGAACGCTTGAAGCCCTGTGAGCTGGTGCAGAGTCCTGTTGGAATATCCATGGTTGGTTGCCGAAGTGTTGTTGGCTCCAGGGAAGCAGCACAGTTTCGAGGATGTTTTGTCGGTAATATTCTTGATTGATTTTTATGCCTTTATCTATGAAAACTGAAGGAGTTTTGCCAGTGGAACATATTCCTCCCCAAACCATAACTGTTTGTGCGTTTTGACGATGCGGAACAACCGAATTAGCTTCAGGACGAGATGCTGACCAGATCCTGTCATTTTGGTGATTGTGGGCTTGCTCAATCGAAAATATTTTTTCATCAGAAAAAACGATATTATGTTCCCAATTTGAAGCTACGGAACGCAGCAATCTGCACCTCTCAAGACAAACTTTTTGTCTTTATCTGTAAGCAATTGAGCTTTTCTAATTTTATAAGGGATCAATTGGAGGTCATATTTCACTATACGTTCCACGGTGGAGCGATTAATCCCCAATTCTCGTGACATTTTTCTCACCTTTATTTGTGAATTGCGTAGTAACCTTTGTTTGATGATGTGTCCTAGAAGTTCGAACAGTCCTCTTACGTACTCTTCCAGGACGGTCCTCAATGTTGCCCAACTCATTATATCGTTTAATTGTCGCAGAAACTAACTGACGGCTTACACCAAGAATGCTTGCTATCTCACACTGCCTTTTTCCACGCTCATGCAAAGTAAGTATGGGCACTTGTTTCGCTGACATAGCGAAATAAATTAAACGTAATTCTGTTTATAATTTTGATTAAATAAAAAAATGTAAAAACATTTGTCAACGTTATTTTGGGCCACCCATAATATTATTTCAGTTGAATGACATTATACTCGTAGTATACCTATTAATATACCTACATACACCGTTTTTATGATTAAAAGATTAAAGTAAAATATAAATATTACAATTATATTATATACCTATCTGTAAACGAGACCGTTTGGATTCATTATCTTGTGTTTCGCTTCGGAACCTCCGTCGGAGTCTGGTTCCGTTTCCTCATCCGTCATAATCTTACGTAGCGCCAACCTACCTATATACTTAGCGAATTTCGATAACATTGAGATCGGTGAAACTGAATTTTGTAGTAAATGTAGAAGTATTTTACTTTTACTTATATCTCGAATGGGGTCAGCAGAGATGTATTACACAACAACATTTGACCATCACTTTTGATAAGATAAGATAAGATTCGTTTATTTGTAGAACATGTTTTTTCAGTATCAACATGTTTAACCAAGAGTTTGGCACACAAATATGTTTGCTGTATATTCATCATACATCGGAACTGTCGCTAGCGTCGTCGTCATACTTGTATAGTGTAGCGCGGCGTCAGCTGTTGCATATATTGCGATGAGTTCGCAACTTATCGCAAACGAATTACTGGAGTTCCTGCAACAGAAGCTGGATATGATGGACGAGCTGTCGGCTATCCAGTTCTGTTCGTCAAGTTTCAGCCATGAAGATATAGCTACCTCCAAGCGGCTACTGTACAGCGTACTCAGTAAGAGCGACCAGATGGTGTCCCGCCGGCGTGACGGGACAAGGAAGAGCGTACAGGATATCATCACGCTGCTTAAGGCAACCGATCCAGACGACGTGCCTACGTTTGTGGCCCAGGACTTATCGAAGCTTGCTCCGGTCACATTCGATCACGTCGACGTTACCTGCCTTTTAAAGGATATAGTGTCCTTAAAGGCGAGCTTGGCGGACGTCCAGACAAAGTTGGCGAAAACCGAGAATATCGTTGTCAATTTGCGTAAAGAACTTGATACTTTACGTGAGACTACAGCGGTATCTAGGTCATCACCTAACGCCAACATTAACACGCGCTGCGAAGTTGACCTCAATGTGAGTTTCGCGTCAGCAGTTTTGTCGCCGTCCGCGTCGCCGTCATCGAGTGCACGCACACTTGCACCTGCCCCCGCGGCCCCTACCTGTCAAGCCGCTCAAACCCTGCGCGCCGTTACGCTGCCCGTGCCTGCAGCTCCCGGGAAACTACGAGGTTTTGTTAGCGTAGACAAGACCGCTCCACCGAAGCCACTACCTGAGAAGGTATCGGATGTGGCTAATGGTGACTTTGTGATGATGCAAAGTAGGAAGCGCCGATCCCGAACCAAAGGGAACCGTTGCGGCACAGATGCAACGCAGTCCAGCACAGCACTGCGTGCCGCAGTACCGAGTACAAAACATCGTGGAGTACGTGCGCAAGAAGGGCAACTTCACGCCGAGACTACAGCTGTTGGAGTCCAGCCGCAACGTCAGTTTCCTGTCGATCGTGGTGCGAGTGCCCAACAGAGCAGGAGCCTGACGAGGATCAGGCACCCTCTGGCCAGAAGTTCTCCGTATCAGCTGATTTGAGCTAGTGTTGTTCAAACAAGAGTGTTTTATTTGGTAATAATATTATTTTTTCTGGGTGATTTTTTTTCTTGTTTGGCGGTCGACACATATCGAAACGGGTTCTGGTCGACCAGCTGATGGTGCTGGCTTCGGGTTGATATAACCCTTACGTAACACCCGGTATATATATATATATTATGGCATTATATGTAGGTTTATTACGTTTATGTATATTTAAATTATTAATTGTTTAAGTAGTTATTAGAATTTAAGTTTATTACCTTTATATGAACTATTTTTTTTGGTATTACTTTTACACCAATTTCAATTTTTCTTTTTTTTTCAACACTACTGCTATGCACATACCACTAGATCTATTTGCATCACTCTAAGGTTGACTGGAAGATAATGCCTGTAGCATTAAGTCAACCATTGAACAATAACTGTGCAAAAAGTTTAAATAAATAAAAAATATTCGATCAAATTACTTGCTATATAATTTACGCAATTTGAATAACCTTTATGAATATCATTACCAACCATTACTTACCGAATTATAAATAGAACTTATCTAAATTCAAATCGACTCCCTAAACACCACAGTTTGAGTAACTTTGAGCCGTTATTGCCAAAATTGCTGGTTAGATTTTCACGGTAGATATATAATATACCACTAGTCAGGGGTGGTCAACTTGATGTGAATCAAGAACTATTATTTAATGATTTATCATGATATATACCAACATACAATTATTATTTTTAATTATATGAAATATTGAAGTTTCTTGTAGGACCTATTTTAATTATCTATTCATATATTTTACTATCATTTTAAGAAATAATGTCAGCGAAACGATACATGGGGCACACTGTTACTTTTGCACTTCTAGCTAATCGGAACTATTTGAATATCGAATGTTATAATTTTTTAAACGTTGAAACCTTCTTAGTAATAAAAAAAACAATTGGCGGGAAATCATTTGTCAATTGTTTTTTATCACACATCAAAGTTCTACGTATGCAACGAAAATGGAATTAAGTCGAAAAGATTTTAGAGCGATGATTTTTTATGATTTTAAAAGTTCTCTCTCTCCGCAAGACTGTGCCGCTCGTCTTCAAAATGCTTTTGGGACAGAAGCACCTTATTAGAGCACCGTGAGGCGATGGTTTGCTGAATTTGAGAGAGGTCGAGTTTCTTTACATGACGAATTTCGTGAAGGGCGGCCTTCAACTGCCGTCAACGAAAATAATGTGGCTACTCTTAAGCGGTTAATGGAAGAATACTCGCCGATTACCTATGAGACAATTCGAGGACTATTGGGGATTGGTATGAGTCAAATCCAGAAAATTTTACACGAATAATTGAAAGTTCGGAAACTTCGTTGTCGTTGGATCCCTCATGAACTGACAGCGGAGCAGAAGCGGAATCGCGTGGAATGGTGCTCACAGATGCTACTGAAGTACGACCACGGACATTCTAAGGCTGTTTATGACATTGTCACAGGAGACGAAACGTGGATTTATTGTTTTGAACCCGAAAAAAATCAGAAATCTTGTGAATGGGTGTTTGAAAATGAGAACAAGCCATCAAAAGTGAGGCAGGCGAGAAACGTTAAAAATAGATCGCGTTTTTTTTCTCAGCTACGGGTCCCATCTGTACAATTCCACTTGAAGATCAAAAGAGTGTTAATGCCGAGTGGTATTCTACCATTTGCTTACCCAGGGTGTTAGAAAAATTTCGCGAAAAACGACCCAAAAGCCGCGTTCTCCTACATCATGACAACGCTTCTTCACACACGGCCAACAAAACAAAGTCTTCTTTAGCTTCCGAAAAAGTACAACTCGTCACCCATCCTGCGCATAGCCCCGACCTAGCACCCTGTGATTTCTGTATTTTCCCCAAAATCAAAGATTTGATGAGAGGTTTCACTTTTACCAACTCCGAAGAGGCAGTGATAGCGTTCAATCAGCACGTAGAAAACATGCCTTCAGATCTGTGGTCCTCCTGTTTTAAAAAATGGTTCGATCGCATGAAAAAATGTTTAAAATGTAAAGGAGAGTATTTTGAAAAGCAATAAACATAATATTTTGGTTTTAACATGTTGTTTTTTTAAGTTACGCAAAACTTATAGTGTGACCTACGTATTATAAATATGTTAGGAAATTCACACAACGCCATTTAGTCTCAAACTAAGCAGAGCTTGTGATATGAATACCAGATAGACTGATATAAATACTTATATACATTTTTTTTGTAAATACATACGTATTATACATAGGAAACATCCAGACTAACGTATATGTCATCACACAAAGTTTGTCTCGACCGGGAATCGAACCCGAGACTCACTTGTGTTGTCACGTTAATATGATGTATATGAATGATCATATAAAATTGCCGATCTTTCATAGTAGGGTTGATGAGGATTCCTCTACCGCTTCCTCATAATGCGGAAATTCCTCATATTTTAAAGAACCTCAAACACTTCCGCTTCCCCAAAAATGAAAGTGAAAAATTCCTCTTCCGCTTCCTCTTCCTCTTACCGTAAGAGGAATATTCGGAAATACCTATACAATGAACTCGGGCGCACGCAACCATAGCAACGGAGCGGCGGCCACGAGTCAGAAATACTTAGCTGTCTGCACGATCGACGCCCAATTATTAATGTCGTTACGGTGTCGCATTAAACGCAAACAGTCGGCCATCTACGAGCTTGGGAGTTTCGGGGGCTACAGCCACCACCCCTACAGGAAACTTTGTGGGTTCAATGTTAGCCCAAATGTTAGCTTTAGAGCCTAGAGAACAGTGGCGATAGTGAACAAAGTGTTACTTTAGATAGATCTTTGGTACTGAAGTCGATTAAAGTCGATTAAAGATTAAATTTGAGCTGTATTGAGTAGTACAACAATACTTATCGGCCCCTCCATCAAGTGTCTCTAGCGAGCGCCTGTTTAGTAACGCTGGATTAGTGTACGACGATATCGCTTGTCAGGCCAAACAGCTTCGAAATTGATGTTCATAAAATTAAATCTCCCCATTGTCAATTTCGATTATTAAATAAACTATTATTAAAACCTAACTTAATTTAGTACTTTTTTTTTAAATTCCGCGAGATGAGATCGCGGCCGTTCCCATGTCCATTGCTGCGGGCGTCTCCGGTGACTCCAGATGGTATTTCTGGTAGCGCCCGGCGGACTTTGGCCAGCTGTGTGGCCTCTTCGGGGGTTTAGTCGGAATGAAAATCCCACGTCGTTGGGGTTGGGTTTTATCCCGCGTCGGTGAGTGAATCTGGTTGCTTGCTGTGAGGCAAAGCCCCCGCAGCACGCAACCCTTCTAGCCTGCTTCTGTAAGGACGGCGGGTGGCTTCCCCGCCGTCCTCAGGCCCCGATCATGGAGGTCGATGGTCCTGGGCGTAGATGAGTCTGCGGCGCAATTTAGTACTGTATTTGAAAGCAATGAGTTTCCTTCTACTATACTTAGGGAAAGGCCACAAGTTCGACTCCTGTCGATAACATTCGTTTTTGTGATTCCTATTTAACTCAAAGTCCCGGCGAACTTCATACCGTTCATTGAATTTGTACGACTATTTCAACACAAAAATTAACCAAATCAGTCAATCAGTTCGCGAGTTTTAGCAAGACAAACGAATGGCAAATAGATAGATCTTCCTCTCGCTTCCTCATCCTCATCCTCATCCTCAAAAAAAGATCCTCATCCTCATCCGCATCCTCCAACTGTTTGATTTGTTCTTCCTCTTCCGCTTCCTCTTCCTCATAACCACTTCCTCATCAACTCTATTTCATAGTAACATATTTATGCCCGTGACTGTACATGCAATGAAAAATTGTGTACTTTTATAATGTTCAATGTCCTTGAACCATTTTGAACTCACACAAAGTTACATCTTTTCCTTTTATGTAGATTAGCATTGTCAAAAGTTTCTGTAACCCAATTTCCACAGGAGCTCATTCCCGGGATGGTAATGAATGCTTGTAATCCTAACTTCCCTCGATGAACCTACTAACAGACGAATGAGGCTCTTTAAAACTAGATATTTATTACTACTCAACCGACTAAACAACTAAGCATAATGTACCTACCATTGGTCCTCTCTGTTTAGCTGTAAGGTTCTGGAATAGTTATGGTATTTGACTCGTATGTAGTCCCTGGGACCAAGAAAACTACCGGCAGAGTGTAATTGTGTACATTTTTAGAAAAAATTTACATCCCAACTTTTTTCCTAACAAATCTTTACACTCCCTTCACGTTTCACTCCTAATGAATATGCATGGACAGAAAATAATCGGTTTCGTATTCTGAATGTTTTCCTGTTCGTCTAATATCGTTCAGGAAAATATTGTGAAGGTCGTGTCGTGACCCTTATACCAAGGTCTTGTTTGTTTGTCCCTAAAGGACTCATAGAATTTCTCCCGTATATTTACAAGCTTGAAGGGCTACTTTTTCGATACTTTTACTTAATAAAATTATACAAGCAGACGCCCGGGCTTCGCCCGTTTGACAAATTATGTAAACAATATCCTTCCTCGAGAACCACTCTATCAATTGGTGAAACCCGCATCAAAATCCGTTGCGTAGTTTTAAAGATCTACGCATACATTCACGGAAACAACTTTGTCTTGTACTAATGATTATGATTTCATTCCAACTAATAATACAGAAATGATGTTTGTTTGTCTGAACATACTGCTCGACGTTAATGTCGTCATTGCACCCGTGCAAAGCCGGGGCGGGTCTGTAGTATACATATTTATTTATCTTCCTATTAAATCAATCTATCTATTACTCGTACTTAATACTGCATTAAAATCCGTTGAGTAGTAACAAATTTCTAGTTTTAAAGAGCCTCATTCGTCTGTTAGTAGGTTCATTGCGGGAAGGTAGGATTACAAGCATTCATTCCCATCCCGGGAATGAGCTCCTGTGGGAATTGGGTTATAGAAACCTTTGACAATGCTAACCTATATAAAAGAATAAGATGTAACTTTGTGTGAGTTCAAGATGGTTTAAGGACATTAAATATTATAAAAGTACATAATTTTTCATTGCATGTAGTCACGAGCATAAATATGTTACTATGAAAGATCGGCAATTTTATCTGATCGTTCAAATTCAGTTCATATATACACAGCATATTTACGTGACAACACAACTGAGTCTCGGGTCGGATTCCCGGTTGAGACAAACTTTGTGTGATGACATATACGTTTTTACCGAAGTCTGGATGTTTTCTATGTATAATATGTATGTATTTACAAAAAAAAATATAAGTATTTATATCAGTCAATTCGATCCCTAGACCTGATTACTGTACCAACCGCAAATAATAAGTTTGTTGTAGGTTACGTCACCCGCAGTGGAGTTCACTAAGGGGCGCTGCACACGGCTAAGATACTATAATATTTTATCTTAAGATACAACATCGCTCAACAGCTATACATAATAAATCAGTAACTGGTGATCAAGAAAGCTATAACACGCAGGTGGAGCTGCGGGCAACAGCTAGTGTACAATATGTCTGTATTTACAAAAAAAAATAATGTATATACGTATTTATATCAGTTTATCTAGTACTCATATCACAAGCTCTGCTTAGTTTGAGACTAGATGGCGTTCTGTGAATTATCCTAACATTATTAAAAAAAAACACAACTTCCTAAGTAATCTGATACCTCTTGGAGGGCAAAAATCTCTGACGTCATACGTTTCTGTTAGTGCTCGTGACTGTGCTTATACAAAAGTTCGTACTAGCCAGTTCGGTAATTAGTAGTTTCCTTGTATCGTCCGGTCAATATCCGACATTGGAGGCCAAACTTCCGTGGCAGGGTTGTTACGTGTAATAAAATGTGAACGGAGTTACTAAAAAATAATAAAACCTTAATTTTGTAACCTCTTTTTGATAACCTTTTGTATTTTTTACCTCTTGAATTCTAACAAATTATGAAAGAAAGAAATGTTTTATTATTCCACGATAAAACACATACAAAAGTCGTAACACTACCCGCGTGGTTAGGAAAAGTAATCAATCACACACAAAATCATGTCTTTACCCATGAAAGGGCGATTCATACGCCCACATTTCGTCCCCTTTTTGATCCTACGTAATAGGGGGCGAGACTCTTGACGTTTCTGGGAACTTTGGATGTATTTGTTAGTCAGTCTGTCTAGATGTACCTAGGACCCTTCACGTTCCTAGAAAAAACATAGATTTTTTCTAGGGACGTGAATACAAATGAATTGATAACTAAAACTCCACCAAATATTTATATGTATATTTCGTAAAAAAAAAATCGGTTGTCTGTAAAGTCGGTTTACTGAGGATAGTTTCACGTGACAACGTCATAACTGCCGAACGCGGAGGCCGATTGTGCCTCTTTGTCGTTCGTTCCGCGCTCTCGCTTGCACTTCAAGCCTTAAATGGAACGCCTCAGAGCGAGGTAACGCCACATGACGTCATGTTTTTTCGTGCGTGCAGCCGGCTCCATCGGATTATAAGACGTTGTTACGTAAAAAAAAATTATGAATGAATTTTATGAAATTTCGTAAAAAGAATGTGGGTTGTACGACGTATTTCTCTTACAAAAACCAGCGACATTCAATATCTGCGTTATTTATGTTTAGTATGAATTATTTTTTCGGAAAACTTTAAACAGAATCGATGATAGTGTACAACCAATATGTACTCAGTGCTTTCAAAAACTAACAAGATTTAGTACTAAAATTGATAACAAAGGAACAAGGTCACAAAGGTAGATAACGAACTAAAGATAAATTCAACCTTACATCACAATGCCATTAAAGGTGAAAACTCATTAAAGTTTATAATGATTTCCCATTCACCATTGAGATGGGGAACATGTCAGTTAACGCTCAGGGACCGTAACTTACACCGTTGGGTAAGCTTTATATTTGATATTTTTGTTACATTTTGCCAAAGTCTTGCCCGCATTGCACTTTTCATGTTTTGCCAGTAACTTTTGGTCACGTCCATGTCATGTCATGCAGTCAAGCTTTTGCCCATTACCGGGTACCTATATAATATGCTATAAAAAATCAATAAATATTCAGTAATTTATACCGAAATTGGATTAAACCGATGTAACTTATAAACAATCGAAAATTAAAACAAAATATATCTTATTAAATGTCCTACTAATATTACTAACGCGAAAGTTTTTGAGTATGTATGTATGTATGTATGTATGTATGTATGTATGTATGTATGTATGGATGGATGGATGTTTGTTACTCTTTCACGTAAAAACTACTGAATGGATTTTAATGAAACTTTACAATAATGGATTGAAAAGTAGTCGGCCTAACACTGATCCATTTAGTTCTAAAAATCAAATCTACCCACATTATTTAGTTCAGTTCAGACCTGTTAATTGTGTGAAGTTTGAAACGTGTGCGATAATTAGTTTATTTTATAATTTTATTAACAAAGCAATCTGACATCATTTCCGCAAATGGAGCAAATCGAGCAGCGTGCTGTCATTAAGTACCTCCATAAGAAGGGGCGGTCATCAAAAGCCATCCATGATGATATGATCAGTACATTAGGGGATTGCGCTCTTTCATATTCATCCGTCAAAAAATGGATAGCAGAATTCAAGCGTGGTAGAGAGAGTGTGAAAGACGAACCCTGCTCTGGAAGGTCTTCGACGTCCACTACTGACGAAAATGTTAAAAAAATACTCGACTTAATTATGGGAGACCGCAGATTGAAAATTAGAGAGATAGCCGAGATTATAGGCATCTCTTATGAACGTACTCAAAACATAATAGTCAACGTGTTGGGTTTCCACAAGGTGTCTGCGAGGTGGGTTGAGCAAAAAAGGATGCGATTGACTATTGCACGCGACTGTTTGGAGTTATTTGAAGCTGAAGAATGTGATTTTTTGAATCGTTTTGTTACTATGGACGAAACATGGGTTAATTACTGTACACCGGAAACAAAACAACAATCAAAACAGTGGAAAAGACCTGGTTCACCACCCCCCAAAAAGGCCAAGTCGATATTGTCGGCAAGTAATGTGATGGCTTCAGTATTCTGGGACTCGAAGGGTGTGATTATGGTTGATAATCTTGAAAGGGGTCAGACTATAAACTCTGATTATTACTGCACCTTACTACGTCGTCGTTTAAGAGAGGAAATAAAAGAAAAACGTCCAGGAATGATCAGAAGAAAAGTCCTGTTTCATCAAGATAACGCTCGTGTTCACACGTCTGTCCAATCAATGGCAGAAATTCACAACTGTGGCTTTGAACTATTACCGCATCCACCTTATTCACCTGATCTGGCACCGTCAGACTTTTTTCTGTTCCCTAACCTAAAAAAGCACTTGGGAGGTCAAAGATTTTTGACAAATGACGAGGTCAAAGCAGCAGTAGACGCATATTTTGACTCTAAGGAAGAATCTTTTTTTTTTTCAACGGGCTAAATGCTTGGAAGGGAAGATGGCAAAAGTGCATTGAACTTGATGGTGATTACGTTGAAAAATAAAAATATATTTCATTTATTATGTATTTATTTTCTTGGTTAGGCCGATTACTTTTCTCGTAGCTTATACATCAGAATAACACATAGGCACATTTATAACGATATTGTGTGAATTGTTCAAAATATGACAATAAGTGTCAAGTAGGAAGCGACGATGACAAACCGAGTGCGCGATACTACGGGAACAGGAAAAAAATCAAATTACCACGCGGGCGACCACTTGTAGAAAATATTTTTGAGTCGTTTCTAACAAATTATTGACAAAAAACTGGTATTCAAATCAATTATTAATCTAAACAAAAAGTTTGTTTAAAATTGTTGATTTCCAATTCAAAAACATAACACTAAATAAATTATTAAGGTATTTGTCCACGGTGTATAGATCGTCCTATTTATAAGTTTGAAGCGGTTTAATGAGCAATTTCCGAACGAAACACAAAAGAAGAGTTCCAATTACGAGTACCAAACATCCATACTAAAATATTTAAAATATAGATACATGCATACATGCATAGTGCATACCTCCTTTTACTTTTGAAGCGTCTACATTTCGAGGTCATATCAAATCCCCACAGAACTTGGCACAAGTGACCCTTGATTTAAAACAATGTTTTCATATTTTTGATGGAGGCAAAACATTCAAATAATGTTTTGAATGTTTGCGAGGTCTAATGTATTGTAATATTAGTATGGGCGACCACTATTGCCTCCGTAGCGCCGTAGTATGAGTATGGGACTGCCGTCCCTGAGGTCCCAGGTCGAATGACTAGGTATGCAATGCATGCTGCTGCTGCAAAAAACTGAGCGAAGTGTTAAATATTCGAACGACAACGATTTATTTTTTTATGTTCAAACTTTTTTTAACTACAAAACATTCCTCGATGGTATGTCCGATTTTCAATTTTTTTTGTTCTAAACCGTTATCACTGTGGTAAGTTTGAAGGAGATCGGTTCAGGCGTTTAGGAGGAGTATGCGGACAAACGAAATAAATACATGAGTCGGTTCAGTTAAAGGTTCAGTTTAATTTGGACTAGATGACAGTGTGTGAGAATGTCTAAAATAATTAATAATAAAAACATATAATATTTGGTAAATCCACTAATCGAAATGTCGGCAGCAAAATGTTACAAATACGAAGATTTTTCTTTTTAAAATTTTACGTTACGTAAACGTTCGTGCAAACAATTTAAGATGAGCAATCATTCTCTGCTAAGCAAGGATTTTCGATGAGTAGGTATACAGAGTTCGAATCCCGGGTGGAATATAAGTTTTTTTTGGAATTGTTGAATGCAGTTTTTATTTTTACTAAAATCGATGACATGGTTCCTAAGAACAGATCTTCGTAAGCCTTATAGTTTCAGACTTTCCCTCACTGACTCGTATCAATACTTTAAATACTTTAAAGTATTGGTTGGGTAACACTAACCATTGGGTACAAATATGTGCAAAAACGTACGTGATTTATTACTTTGTTGAATAATGTAGAATGAATCGACCGATCTCAGTGCTGTACAGAGAGATACGAGTATATTAAGTATATTAATTAGTATATACTAATTAATACTAATTTTAAATAATTAATTAGTACTACATTTTATATTTATACTGTAAACAGGAAAAATATATCAAGTAGGTGGAACCGCGTGCATTAGCTAGAATGCTAGATAGACAAATGCCAAGTCTAACTACTAATCTGTATTCACATTATTTTACTAAGCTCAAAAATTTGGATAAAGTTGATGTTTTTTTTAATTTTTGTTAAAAATAAGATCTTTATTTAAGTGCTTCATTTACTTTATTGTAATACTACTAAGGTTTTGTTGCCAACAAGAAGGATTTTGTTTGCCTTATTTTGTTTATAATACAAAACTTGTGGTTTTATTTTAGGTTTTTATAATTTTTGGACTTGAGTCCAACAATTCAGGACGTACTTACGTTTTTTTCCGCAAAAACTAAATCGGTTAATCTGTATTAATTAAAAAGTATAAAATAATCGTTATGTCATCGTAGCTCACTGGCCAGAGCATTTCCCTTGTCAGGGAAATGCCGTGGACTCGAGTCCTGCCGATGATATTTCAGTTTTGTAATTTAAAATTATTATCTAAATATTTTAAGGATAGTTTAAGCTAACCCACTAAATATTAACTTTATACATAATAAAGAAGAAATCTAAATACCAGAAAATACGTAATGTAGGCTAAGTTTTAGTAAAAGTGAAATACCTTGCTTCTATTTCTGGGGTCCCTGAAGTCCTCCTTCGAAGCCTTCCGCCGCTTGTCTTTCAGTATCATTCGTGCTGCTGCAAACGCCATCTTGACGATGATTCGATGCTTTTCTTTCGAAGGCCAGACTTTTAATACTCACTAACACACTTTAAAACTTTGGTAAATTCACTTGTAACAGAAATACAGTCTAAATTGACAAATATAAGTTCTTTTAATTGATTAAATCACAATCTACAAAATTTTGTTCGTTAAATCACAATAATTGACAAACTTAACAGTTTCTTGCTTTTCTTTACTTACATTTTTAATTATTTAATTTTTAATAATTGTTTTAACACTATAATTGAACGAATTAATTGAAGATTGATCTGAAAATTAGTTTTAAAGAGGCTCCTGGTTATTGTCGTCGGTTATTTTTTGTTGATGGTTTCTGTTCCATGAAGAGATTTTCCTTCAAACATTGACAAATAAAAATTGTATAAGCATCGATTCAATATGTATTTGGCCACAGAAGTTAGACAGTACTATATAAAATTCACCTCAAAAACCCATCGCTTGTCATTAGACGAATGACACCGAAAAAAGGCATATCTTTGGATTTATGCCTTGTTTGGGCTGTGCCATATTTCGATCCAAGACTGTGTATAGGGATATTAGATCGATGCATATAAGTGTTAATTTGTAATAATACATAAATATAATACTATATGGTAGTATAATAAAGGGTTTTTCTGTAAACTAATTCGGCTACGATATCTTAAAGAACGATTAAAATTCCTTCATGACACACATTCGAGGTATTTGAGGTCATCAGAAAATTTAATCCTAGAGATGCCAATGCACTCCACGCGTTTCGCTGACAAATCTTTTACTGTCCAAGCAGTTCGCCTCTAGAACGCTCTTCCGTTACATGTAAGGCATGCACAAGCACTTGCATCTTTCAAACGTTTGACTAAAGAATATTATCTTACAATCTGTATTAAGAACTGTCATTAAAACTGTACTTATCTTGTTATTCATATTTGTGTATTCAAGAGTTGTAAGTAGGTAAATAATAATAAGTATGTAATTCTATTATTTATTCGATTCAGAGATTTTGAACTACTGTTTCTCTCATCTTTGATTTGTCCCCCTTCTTTTATCTATTACTTGAGTTATTTATATATTGTACACTACCCACATTATATCGTATATTTATCTTTCTATCCAAAGGTTGCCTGTAAGAGATCGCTAATTAGCGATAATGTCGCCCTTTGTACATTTTACACAAGGCATGGTATCTTACTCCGTTACTATTTATTGGTTGTGTACAATGTACAATAAAGAGTACTAATCATTTTCTTTTTTCGATTTATCGTACGTAAAGCAACTTGTAATACAGCAATCAATTGAAACTCTAGCTACATATTAGGACCGTGAGAATACCAGACAGAAAAAAAACATGGGTGCAGACCATTTGTAAAGTAATTTTGAATTAAAACAGGTTTGAGAAACAAACTTAAACGCTCAAATCTGAAAATTCTAAGAAAAGATTATGCGGGTATTTCATTGTGTAGTTATTTATTATACATACGCAGTGGAGGATAAGGTAAGTGTGATGTTACAATGATAGCGGTTTATTTATGTTTTAGGGTAAAAAGGTACTTTAACTTTTTTACACAATTCTTTTGTTTTGTACGTGATTTGAACGGAGAAATGAAAATTAGATTATCCCAAAATGTATCTGGCAAGATACGATTTGATACATCTTTAACTTTTTCTCATATTGGACGTAAAGTGTAAAGAAATCTCACTGAAATCTCAGAAACCTTTATGAAAATTTTTGGAAAATAATAAGTAGGTAGATATTTTCCAAAAGGTATTCGAAGTTTATTCGCTTGACATTCTTCGCTTCGCTCTTCAAACGCTTGTGAAAACATTACAAAAAAATACGTTACAAAGTGAAGAACTTCTGAAAGCACTCATTGAAAGTGTTCGCACCCGTCAAACGTTATTTGTGTACCAAGGACCATCCCAAATGAGATATAGCCCAACATTTACTGAAGTGCACGTAACAAAACCTCGTCTGGTTAAGAGGTCTCTAGCACCACACGGTTGACACAAAACGAACAGGCTGAAAAAAACTCTACATAAAAGCAACACGTTTGATTTTCGTTTGATAGCTTTGGACGCAAAAGTTTTGAAGTTTTTTTGTGTAACATGTTGTTAGCTCTAAATTAATATAATAGTTTTATGCGGTTTAGTTTCTTTAACTATTAGAGCTGCAGGTTAATGCAATTCTACGCTTAGCTTAGAAGGATAGGAGGCGGTTTAATTAGCCACTTTGTAGCACCTAAATGTTACTTTTAAAGTTATAATAAGAATATTTCAAGATCAAAATTAGCCAAATCGGTCTAGCAACTCTAGAATTTTAGCAAGACAAACGATAGATAGATTTTTTTACCTATTGACAATTTTCGTATTTACAATAGCGTAAATGTCTAGTCAAATCACCTTTTTTTATTAAATGCCAAAACGGTAAGGCTCGTAGAAAATTATATGAAATAGACTTCTATGACGGTAGGTAATTTTTATTTACTGCCAAATAAATAACTATTAGTATTTCTTTGATGATTAAAAATAAATACAAGAATGCTAATTTCCTTAAATATAATATTCGAATCTCTTTTGCAATTCGTTATTTAACAAATACATTTAAATTATTTATTCAAGTTGTAGGCTTCTTTCCTATTCTATAGTAACCTCCTTATTTTAGAAATGAGTTTCATCATACGATATTCTCCAAAGAGTTAACTACTAGTTAGTTACATGGAACTTCGTCGGTGTACAGTATAAAGTAAACAGTATTGATCCATCCATTCCTGTGCTCGTTTGTGCATTTCATCGATCTATCCCGTTATAAACAATTATTGACAGTTTGACAAGTATAGCGTTTGCTGTATACATATTTAATTAAGTGATATATTGACTCTTGTGTAGTATACGACGACCGCATATATGACGACCGCGTTGCTCTATGACTCTTGTTTACATGTCACGGGTAACTATATGGAAACATGCTTAAAATTCTAATTAATTAAATCACTAAAATAAGAATGCTAAGTCTGACAGAACTAAATTATCTTATGTGATTGAGTAATAGATATTTTAGATACATGGGGCATACTAAAGTTTTGCACTTCTAGCTAATCGGAACTATTTGAATTTCGAATGTTATATTTTTTAAACGTTGCAACCTTCTTAGTAATAGAAAAAAACAATTGGCGGGAAATCATTTGTCAATTGTTTTTTATCACACATCAAAGTTCTACGTATGCAACGAAAATGGAATTTTGTCGAAAAGATTTTAGAGCGATGATTTTTTTATGATTTTAAAAGTCTCTCTCTCGTCCAAAATGGCCAAATGAATGTAATAAAAAGTAGCAGCCATATTGTAATTTTGAAATTGAAATTGAATTGAAACCCGTTGTCTTGCGATCAAAGGCCATGGGCCGCGGAATTTAAAAACAAGGCTGGAGTGCAGTTACGCTAAGCGCGCAATCGCGAAATGCTCCAAGGGTACTATCAACATGTCAGTGTCAGATTGAAAACTTGATTGAACACCAAAAGCTAGCTAGAGTTTATGGAATGTCTATAGTGCCAGGAGTAAAGGAGGCCCCCTATTTAGTGTGACCAAAAAAATACTGACGAAGTGTGAATGGGTAATCCATTTCTGCCTTTGGGATTATAAGCGTGATAATATGTGTGTTACGAAAAGCTCGTTGAGATCGTGAGTTACCTATGCACTAAACCATCAATGGACTGGGCTATAATAATCATAAAAGTTTCATTTTAACGGCAATTGGCCCGCAGCCTATTACGTGGCAAACTTACTGGCCAAATGTGAGCGTATTATAAGCCTCTACATACTCCATCATTACATACAGTAAAGAATAGATTTGTCCAACTGTGAAAATCTCAGAGTGACTTATATATATTAGCCCTCGTGCGTGCAACCTATTCAGAACTCAGCCAATTTGTGTAATTGACAACCGGCCTTATGGCCATGTTGTGACTTTGTGAGAGTCATTCAATCCTGTTCCTAAACGAGCAAGGTGAGGCTGGCGTTGTTACATTTGTGCCCTTTATACCTTTATGAAAAGGTACGTTATTCTAGATGATCCTAAGAAACTTCCACACATTCTATTTATTGTTTCTTGTTATATAAGTCGTAAATAGTAATGATGTAATATAATATAACTTACTCGTATAACTAATACCTATACATAATTATGTACAAAGAATATTTACAACCTACAAAATATAGTTTAAAAAATCCTCCGCGTCATTGCCGACTGGTTCCCAGAATACTGGCTATGTTGGCACGTTGGATGGCGATACTTATTCTTTGGCCAAGAAAATAGTCAGCCTTTTGGTCCTGAGAAGCATCAATTAAACGTTTAGCAAAGTCTCTCTATAAATTCTGCGAGCGCTCGGACCCCATGACTCCAGTATGATGTTAATTTACACAAACACACACACATACATCACGCCCATATCCCCGAAGGGGTAGGCAGAGGTGCATTACGCACCCACAATTTGCCAGTATTTTTAGTCCCACGTAATAGGGGGCCTATTGCCATCACAGGGCACATTTATAATGGGCTATGTTCAAAATGGCCGAATGAATTTAATAAAAAGTAGCAGCTATATAGTAATTTTGAAAAAAACAATGAAACCCGTTGCCTTGAAATGCTGAAATGCCTTGAAATGTTGATTAAAGGCAACAAAATTTTACGTGCCAGCCGCTATGGCACATCCAATTAAAGTCCTGGGCGTCTCGGACTAACGAATTTATTTATATAATTAAGTAAATTGAGTGTTGTAACTCTTTATTACAAATATTCATGGAAAAAGGTAGGCAGGAATACCTAATATTACAAAACGAACAAGAAATCTACTTCGATTGTCGATCTCCTTTCGAAATACGTCATGTCGATATTGACAATAGAGATTATACGATAGAGAAATGAAAGCGAAAAGTTTTTTAATCAATTCGCACCAAAAAACGTAGGCTTAGGTTCGGCACTTTACCCAACCAATCTATAAAGTGTCAAATCCATAGAACGAGTTTCGATATGAAATTTCTTTTCGGCAGTTTTTGTCACCCATTATGTTTATGAGTTGGCACAATATTTTAGTAAACTGATTAGCAAATTAATTAACAATGATTTGCACTCAACCCCTTGAAGAGGAGGTTGACGTGTTGTAGAGCTTGCCTCCACCATTGACTCCGCCACACTATTGACGCGGAATAAAAAATTCAGGAGGTAACTTGACCTCCTTCGGAGCGGCTGCACATGTGGCCGTCGGCCAATCACCAATATGTTATTTGAATGATACTATTTAACCGACTTCCAAAAAAGGAGGAGGTTCTCAATTCGAAACAAGGTATTTTTTTTATGATTGTTACCTCATATCTTCGGACTGGCTTCGAGTTTTGACATTTTTTTTTAATTGAAAGCTAAGTATACTACGTCTCAAGTGGTTTAATTTTTTTTTGTCCCATCCGACAACTATTCGGTCAAATTTCCTTTCCAGTCCCAAATATTCAGGAAAGGTTTAAAATCGTGGTAGTGCGAAAATTGCCAGACGAAAAAAAAAATTGCCGGAACAGCTAGTAGTAACTAAACATCAAGTAACTTAAAAATAAACTCAGATGTTTAACTGCTGCCATCACGTGTAGGAAACTAGCTTACTGTACATGATTGACATAAAGGGGTGACTTGTGGTGAGGTTGTACGCTTGCCTCTATAGTTAAGTTTCGATCTTATCGGCCGATTGAACGAGGAAACCGATTTTATATTAGTTGAAGAAAATAATTTAGATTTAGAACGAACTACTATAAATTTTAGGTAGTAAGTACCGTTTGAATGGGGAGTAATAGACAGATAGCCACAGAGACTAAACCTTGAAACACACTGGTCCCTCACATACGACGTATGCCATGCGACGTGGGAAACAGTGACACACTGGTCTACTACGTCTTACGACGTCTGACGTTTACGTTATCTACGCGCTATGACACTTTGAACGTGTGTGACAGCGTCGTACGCGTGGGATATCATGGGAACACCGGAATCTGGCGCGGTGACGCGTGAGACAGCGTGGTGAATGACCCAGTGTGTTTGTTACCATACAAATTGTATAGGAACTATCCGGTTCAGATGTCATAATACTCTTACACCCGTATTCACATACGACACTCTGGGGCGCCCGAACGCTATGCGCAGTGTTCGCGCGCCTCATAGTGTCGTTTGTGAGTAAATTATGAGTATAACATAATTTACAACTTTGGAACGTAACATTATATTATATTTTTAGTGATTACTTATATTACATTACATTATTAGATTTTGTTATATTATAAATCCTGGCTGTTGGAATTTAGGTTCGGATTACAGAACGGTTGTTGATTTTCAATCGTATATCGTACTAGGTAGCGCCAATAAGCCCTATTACATGGGACCGACAAAACTATTGGACTGGACTATAAAAACGTGAGTGACAACTACATCAAAATCGATTACTTAATCGATTACTTAATCGATTTTGGTGTGGTTGTTTTTGGTTTCAAACTACAGGAATTCCTTCTAGGCGTAGCCGACTATAATGAATATAGGTTATTTTGAATATTATTGAAATTAATTACCACCCGTGGTGAAGATGAGAAGAGTTGTTACTTTCTAATAATAATATGCAGGGAGCGACAGTGCAGTGCATATCGTCCACAATATCGTCACGATATCGCCACGATAATTTACGTTCTCACCTTAAAGTTACTGCTGCTACTTACGATATCGAGCAATGTGAAAACGCCCAAACAATAAAGTATTTCTTATAAAATAAAATGAATGCCTACAACTAATCCATTTAGAATATTCTTATCTCTAAGTATGCAAGCATCCTTGAGGATTAAGGTTGACCTCAGTTTTATTGAGCTTATAAGATTATGTCTGACTGACGCTTTGTTATACTGACCGACATTTTGCTGTATGAGTCTGTATCTAAAGACAAAAACTACGTCAGTGTTTGACAAAATAGATTAAGACGGATTTTTTGAGTACCTATCTTCATTTCAAATATTTTGATTGAAAAGGTCTGGTCATTTAAATAGACTGTCTAGTTTTATATCGATAATTAACGGATGTCCACGGATTTACCCGCTTGACAAATTATATACCTACACAAATATCTTCTTCGAGAATCACTCTATCCAACAATGAAAACCACATCAAAATCCGTTGTGTAGTTTTAAAGATCTAAGCAAACATAGGGAACGTAAGCGACTTTGTTTTATTCTACGTTATGATGATAGGTTCCCAAAGGACGAAGAACATACATAGGTACGAATAACTATCTCACGTAAGCAAAGCCCCAGGTCATCGGTGTCTTGGAAATTATTTACAGTACATTTACTAAAACACACACACACACACACACATCACGCCTATATCCCCGAAGGGGTAGGCAGAGGTGCGTTACACACCCACAATTTGCTAGTATTTTAGTCCCACGTAATAGGGGGCAAGCCTATTGCCGTCACCGGGTACACATATAATGATTTATGTCCAAAATGGGCGAATGTATTTAATAAAAAGTAGCAGCTATATAGTAATTAAAAAAAAATTATTGAAACCCGTTTGCCTTGCGATGAAATGTTGTTAAACGGCAACAAAAACTTACGTTCCAGCCACTATGACACAGCCAATTAAAGTCCTGGGCGTCTCGGACTATACTAAAACACACGTCTTTATAAACAAGTGCTTAAACAGGGGTTCCATATGTCCACATTTTGTTAGTAGCTGTTGGTCCCACGCACCACGTAATACAGGACGAGTTTATTATGGCTTTCAGACTCTTCAAAGATAAGAAAGAAAGAAAGAATGTTTTACTTGTGCATCACAATATTTTACATTATAAACCACTTTTATTATTTAACATTTCACTTTTATTTACTGTGGTAACAATCGCCACAGACGCAAAGTTTGACGTGACAAGTGACAAGTGTTCTGGTGACGTGTGACGTTTGACAGACATGACAGGACAGGAAATACGTGGTAAACATGGTAAGCACGTGCTGCATTCTAGATTCTACGAGTCTCGTCGGAGTCGGAGTTGTACATGAGGAGCTTAGTTGGTTGTAACCGATATAAATAAGATACTTTCATGCATTACCAAGTGATTGTTACCCGGTTGTTACCCGGTTATATTCAAAGCCTTCAGAGCCCATATGTAAGGGTTGCTTGCCCCAATACTGGCGCGGTCCCTGAAGACCTTGAAGACGGGTTTATTTATCACAAAATTCCAAATGATTCACATTCTTTTATAATAACAAAAATATTTTAAGAATATTCTCGACCATCCCTCGATTTGAATTTTCATTCATCAACAGAAAATTCGCAGCAAAAACCCGTCACGACGTGCCAAGTTGAATCAGTAATTTTAAAAAAGGTTTCCTAACCCTTCCCTCGCTATAAAAGAAGGTAGGTAAGTATCTTATTATAATCTTCATTGATTTCGGATGAGGCACTTGAGTTTGAGGCACTTGAGTTTGAGGCCAAGAGATTCTTATGAGCCAACCCGAAATATTTTTTTATGTGGGCAAATTTTCTATATTAGTGATTTGTTAGATAAATAACTCCATTAGAATACAGACATTAAAGTACTACAGCGCAATTTTATTTATTAAATCAACAAATTATTGATAGATTAAGTAACAGGTTGACGGTTAGAAAAAAGTTTGAATAATTGGTTTTCCAAAAAAAACTACTGTAAACTATTTCTGTCCAACCCGTCGAGCATAAAACCTTATTTTTTTAATTATTATTTACTAGCGGTCGCCCGTGGCTTCGTCCGCGTGATAATTTGATTATTTTCCCGTTCCCGTAATAACATCTAGCTTGGCAAATAATTATTCTTGAATGAATTTCATTTCCATAAAACATGTTATAGTGAGTTAACCTTAAAAGATAGATATATGCTACCCTGGACTTTTTTTAGAACTTTTAAAGAGAAACAATTCTTTAGGAAATTATTTTAACATAACCTTAACCATTTGGCCAGCGTACGCAACGGAAGTTCTTAAAAGAAATATTTATACCCCGTTTTTGAAACATACTCGTAGATTTCACTGATCCTCTGCTCCTATTCATTGTAACATGATATTATATAGCCTTCCTCGATAAATGCACTACTCAACAAAAAAACAATTTTTAAATCGGACCAGTATTTCCTGAGATTATCGCGTTCAAACAAACAAACTCTTATGCTTTATTGAGCGGAGCGAAGCTAAGCTCTATCTTAGACGACAAGTGTAAATCGTTTGTGTGCCAACTCCTCCGAAACGGCTCGACCGATTTTGACCAAATTTGACATGCTGGTCGACATCATACCCGGGAGTGCATATCTCTGAAATCATGAAAATAGAGCATAAAAAAAATAAGAAAATTTGCTCCGCTCAACATTTGCAATTAGCATCATGTATTGCATACCTAGTAATATTAGTATAGATTTATGTACAACACACAGAGAAACATAACACAACACAGTGAGCATAGTACAAGGGCACTGCTTATTCCTAAAGGAATCTCTTCCAGCATGCCAGAGAGGATATTTAAGAGTGACAAAGCGACGCGATGTGTGGACTGTGCAATAAAATTTTCCTTCTTCGCAATTTTCTTTAAAATTATGAGTAGCACGCCTCACGTAACATTCAAAGTGACATAATCTCAGTGTTATGAGGGACACGTCCCTTGGCGGTAACTTCTCATGTAAATGTAAACGGTAAAGCTCGCAGGGACACCAACAACAAACGTACTCATAGTGTACCACTGAGAGATGAAGTAAGTAATAACATTTTAAACTGTTGCGCGGTTAATATCAGTTAAATTTATGTTACAACATAAAGGTGTCCAATTAGCGGTAAAAGGCTCGTGTATTGTTAACAGTTAGCTAGCTTAGGAGGGGCTCCTAGTCTAGTGGTAATCGACAATGTTAACACATTGCAAAGGTTAAGCAACATAGAGTCAGGTCGGTCTTAGGATGGGTGACCATTTCTTGAGACATTGAGGACCCCTCCATGCCACGGAGAGCACGTTAAGTCGTCGGTCCCGGCTGTCATACAAACATCTATGGTAGTCG
Organism: Nudaria mundana; assembly: GCA_963556515.1. NCBI lineage: Eukaryota > Metazoa > Arthropoda > Insecta > Lepidoptera > Erebidae > Nudaria > Nudaria mundana. Next base: position 4,153,321 of record OY748296.1, read on the forward strand.
TTAGAGCCCTAAATCAAAAATCCGACCGGTCTAACTATAGAACTTCGATATCGCCCATGGGTTGTGGAGGTCAGATAGCAGTCGCTTCACGGAAAATACCGAAGTTCAGCCGAATCGCAGTTAGACTGGAAAGCCGACCGCAACCGCGTTGGGAAAAGACTCGGTGGAGGATGAGTTAGCGAGCGAAATGTAGGTGTATAGTACCCTCTGCCAACATCTTCGGAGGTAAAGACTTTATTCTGTGTGTGGGTAAAACGTGGTAATAATTGGTAAAATACCGTCAAGTGCATTTTAATATTTACATAATAATGACTAATGACTAGTAATGACGCAATTACACTTGGTCGTTATTTTGGTGCACGAAAGTTGATTACATTATTTCTTACTGGATCACGGGAAAACGAACTTGCGCGCAAAGATGTCCGAATTCGGACGTATTTCACTCCGTTAATTTACACATTAGTTAGTCCTTTGTTCGAATTCCGTAGACATTCGAAAATGAGCTAACGACCAAGTGTAAATGCGTCATTAGTTAACTCGTTTCTATATGGACACTTGTGCAGTAAGTATTTTAGAATTGTTGCATACGTGTCAATAATACGTGTACTTGAAGACTTGAATTTGACTCCGAAGTTGTTCTGCCGTCGTGTACTTGTAAATATTGTAATTAAGTTATTTTTTTTTGTAAATACATATTATTTCCTACAAAACCCTCTTGCCCATTCAATTTCACGTTAACCCCACACTCGCTAACTGACAAATAAAATAAAATAAAATAAAATAACGTTTATTATCTTTGAAATTTTTAGAAAATTATTTAGATGCGTCAAAAGTTGGTGTGACTCTACCGAGGGTTCCAAAATGCAACGAGACTGAGAAGAGCCCTCAAGAAACTCAGTTCGGCTTTTTTCCAAAATATTTCATCTTAAATCTAATACAGAGTTATTTAGAAACGAGCAATTCGTGTTACAACCAGGCAGCCTTGTCATCTAAGAAATTATTGATACTATAATAAGCTTTATGGCACAATTTACGTTTTATTAGTTTTTTAAATTTATTAACAGATAAATTTGCTATTTCGGTTGGCAATGTATTGTACATTCGAATAAAGTTCCCCGCAAAAGAATTACTCACTTTATGAAGCCTAAATTTAGGAACAGCCAGTTTATCCTTATTTCTTAAGTTTAGATTATGATTATCACTATTTTTCACAAATTTACTTTTGTTCTTGTGGGTATACAATAAAATTTCATAAATATACTGTGAATACACTGTAAGGATGTTAATATGCTTAAACTTATCTCTTAATGACTCCCGAGACCCCATTCCATAGATAGTCCGGACAGCCCTCTTCAATGATAAGATTAGATTTTCAATAAGCAACCTGCACGCTCTTGTCATCAGTTGCCGGACCTACCGGCACGCTGTCCAGTCCATTGTCTCAATATTATGTATAAAACAGCTGCTCTTGAAATTGTCACGTTATTTTCATGTCGATAAGTGACTTTAAATTTCGATGACTTAGGACTCTTCATAAAAAATGCGATGTGATAAATGCAGTGTCGCCGCATTCTACCGTATTTACCACGGCGAGTGTTCTGAAGAGCTCTTCAACTTGATCCCATTCTCTTCCTTCCGATCCCGAACAACGCGTGCCGGGCAGAGATGCCAATCCCACACAGTGGATAGCATGTTCGCAAGAACAGGACGTTTTAAACGTTCGTTTCTCTGCCGAACGATAGTGGCCTGGAACGCGAATGTTTCGACCTCTCAAAAGCATTTGACACTGTCTCGGTTCCCCTCTTGATCAGAAAACTTGAAGGCCTCGGTATAAGAGGCATTCCTTTAGAAATTTTTCGGGATTACCTGACTGGTCGATCACAGATTGTTAGAATTGGTAAAAATTAAAGTGAAAAGGAACTCTTAAGCTATGGTGTCCCGCAGGGTAGTGTACATGGGCCGACATTATTTCATAATCACATTACTGTCCGCACGTACACTAGAACTACATTTGCGAGTAGACAGTATGGCAGCCGTTCAGGGTACCTGTATAACAAAGTCAATAAACAACTTCACATAATATTGTAAAACGATACGACAAACTAAGAAGCAAATTTCAAATTACTTGGCACCTATGAGTTATGAGGAAGTGGAGGCAATAATAGAACAGAAAGCATAGAATAATTAAAACACACCTAGGTATATACCCATACACACACACTAACACACACACAAACACACACACACACACATACATACACATACACACACAAGCACACTGCACATTCTCAAAATTATAGAATCCTCATGTGGTTGTAAACCAACAATAAACTTCTATAGCTATGGAAGAGCGTGTACACCTGGCACAGGCATTCTTTGCTTAAAAGGTGTCCACGATCAATATTCTCATGAAGATGTAAACAGGTTAATGAACATCAAATTATTATTATTATTATTTCGTTTATTCATTAACATACTTATTTTATACATTTTTAAATAGATTTATAAAAAACACAAATACATTTAAAAATATAAAAAATAGTGACCCACCAGTAGCGGAGTAGGACCCAAACTACCGGCGGTGGAGGCTACAGACTAAGAAACCTCCTAACAATACGGCACGTGTCGAGGATAACAACCTTCTGAATCTGACTCTTGATCCAACAATCTAACGAGAGTCTCTTGAGATGTTGGTCGAGACTCTTCGCTATTAATCCGTTAGCCGAAATGACCATCGGCACAATGATCGTCGAGTCTACGTCCCACATGGCGGTTATCTCGAAGGACAGATCAAGGTACTTGCTAAGTTTGTCCTTCTCTGCCTTCACGAGATTCTCGTCATGCGGGACGGCGATATCGACGAGCACTGCCCGACGCTGGGTCCGATCAACCAACACGATATCAGGCCTATTGGCAACAATAGTCCTGTCCGTGATGATTGATCGGTCCCAGTAGAGCAACGCACGACCATTCTCGAGAACTGGCATTGGTGTGTACTTATAATATGGTACCTCGAACTCAATAAGGCCGTATTGAAGAGCAAGTTGCTGATGGATGATCCTGGCTACTTGATTGTGCCTATGCAAGTACTCGCTGTTAGCAAGATACGAACAACCGGAAATGATGTGGCGAAGTGATTCACCAGGACGGTGGCATGCTCGACAAATGTCGACCGTACCGTCCTTCATGATGTATTTCCGATAGTTGTTCGTCTTAATAACTTCATCTGCAATTGCACAGGCAAAACCTTCAGTTTCCCCAAAGAGGTCACCGAAACGTAGCCAGTTCACCGATGCGGGCAGGTCTACATCGGGTCCTCTTAAGACTCGGTAGAACCGCCCGTGTAGCTCCTTGCTCTTCCATACGTCCTTACGGTCTTCAGTACTTAACACCTTTGGTTTACGCCAGTTCTCGTTAGCCAAGGAAAGAGGTGTCAGGCCCTTGTCAACCATCACAACATCGCAATGAATGCCACACCCATTCTGTAGGAAGTAATTCCTCAGACTGCACACTTCACGGTTATGGAGGTTCTTGGCATTTAAAAATCCTCGACCCCCCAACTTCCGTGGAATGTACAGTCTCATGACAGAAGATCGTGGGTGTAACATCCGATGCAATGTCAGTTGTTGACGGACTCGCCTATCCAGGGCGTCTAGTTCCGTTTGAGTCCACCTAAGTATGCCAAAGGAGTACAGCAATAAAGGCATTACCCAACCGTTGAAAGCCCGTATTTTGTTACCGCCGGACAAAAAACTGTTAAGAACTTTTGTCAGGCGGCCAAAAAAACGTTCTTTCACCGATTTCTTAATGTCCTCTACCGCTATACCCAATGACTCTGACATACCTAGGTATCTGTATGTTTCGGTCTCGGAGAGAGATCTGAGAGTTATTATCTCAGAAAGTTGTAAATTCGGTGAATTTACAACCTTCCCCCGCTGTACATGCATAATCGCACACTTATCAACACCGAACTCCATCTTAATGGCATTACTAAAAACTTCCGTAGTTTTTAGTAATGTCACTAAATCTTGGTGCTTCAGTGTGAACAGTTTGAGGTCATCCATATACATCAGGTGAGAAATAACCTCACCCCCTCTACGAAACCGATAGCCTAGCCCTGAATCCTTCAGCAATGTGCTAAGTGGATTCAGTGCTAAACAGAACCACAATGGACTCAAACTGTCGCCCTGGAATATACCACGCTCAATCCTTATCAAGTCATGCGGACCAGAAGCGCACTCACCACTACCTGGTTGACGAAGTACTGTGGTCCACTGCCCCATACATGAGACTAAGAAGGATTTAAGAGTCGGATTAATTTTATACAACTCTAAAATCCTCCCCAGCCATGAATGAGGCACCGAATCATAGGCCTTCTTGTAGTCAATCCAGGCAGTAGAGAGGGCGCCCCTACTCCGCCTAACTTGTTGGCTAATGGTCATGTCAATAAGGAGTAGCTCCTTAGTACCACGTGACCCAGCCCTACATCCATTCTGAGCACTATCTAAGATGTTATTTGACATTATATGTGAATTTATTTTAGTTCTCAGAATAGATGTAAGGAGCTTGTAGATAGTAGGTAAGCAAGTGATAGGTCTATAGTTTTTAGGTTCCGTGGTACTACCTGATTTATGGAGCAGGAAGGTGATGCCAGTGGTCATAAAAGCGGGTAAGGAACCAGACTCGAGGGCTTCTTGATACTGTGTTGCCAAGCGTTCATGCGAGCTTCGAACCCACTTGATCCAAAAGTTGTGCAATCCGTCCGGCCCAGGACTTTTCCAGTTCTGTGCCGTACGTATTGCGCAACTAACGTCTTCGGAGTTTATTGTAATAGACTCCATGGGCTCGATGTTATCGCATTTACGCTCGACAACACGGATCCAATCACCCTCCGAATGTTCGACGGGCATCGACCATATGTCACGCCAAAATTGATTCATGGCGCGAGCATCGGGCAGTTGTCCGTCGCTCAAACGTTGTCCAGTTCCCTCCCACTCTCGGTACACCTTCCTTTGGTCACTTTGGAAGATACGATTCTGCCAGTATCTGTCTACACGCTCTCTATAGCGACGAATACGACTCGCCCATGCATATACTTTCTGCTTTAGAAAGTCAATACGTTCCGTGACATTAGCTAAGTATTGCTGGGAGCTAATACCGGTCCCAGCGAATGCCTGAGTCACGAAACGCATGACCCGTGGACGATTATTTCCCCGGCTAAAACAGATAAGCTTCGCAATGAGAGTCCTAAATGTGCCGATACGTCGCTCGATTCTTGCCTGCCATACGGGCACACCACCCGATCGTGGTGTACGGTTAAATTCAGGGAATTTAACGCGTGCAACACGACAAGCGGTAATAGCTCCACAGTAAAGAATCGAGTGGGTATCTAGCAAATCATTGCTAGTCCGTAAGTACGGATCTAGCAACGCATTCAGGGCTCCCATCAACGCCAGATTTCGTCTATGCATGGGCAAGCGTGGTAGCCGTGGCCTAGAATTAGGTGCAAACCTATACTGAGAGATCACATCCTCCAAAGTACTCCTTAATTGCTCGCTTACCTGGATAGATATATTACTCGTATCATCTCCCGCGTCGAGCACGGTCTCAACTAAAGTGGCACTAGTTGCAACCGTGTGTGTAGCAGATGATGGTGCACTCGTTAACGCTGGAGCTGGTCGAGTAGATAACACTTCCAGGCGAAGTCGATCAAGCACAGGTTGATCCAGCAACTTGCATCGTTGGATAGCCCGCACTTGATCCGATAGTCGTTGTACGGCAACGGTTATTGTTGGTTCAAGAGCCTGAAACAAAGGGAGCATCCTTGAACGGTATGCAGTCAGGTTGGTTTCCCCATCTGTAGCCTCATAATATGCCCGCATGACATTTTCATTGATGGATGAAGTCCATCGCATGCGGTGCACAATACCACCGGTAGTGGGGACCCTACTCGAAGCTGGTAGGCTTCGGGGTCCCAAACTGCTCGGCGGCCGGCCTCTCCCTCGCCGGCGTACAGGTGTTGGCGACGTCGGCGGGGAAAAATACTCGTCACTTGACGATGAGCTCGACGCCTCAGCAAGCACTTGTGTCGCAGGTGTGCGGTCCGGCGCTTGCGAGGCGGAGCTAAGTGATGAGTCCGGGGGTGTTGGGTGTGCATTCTTACTCCTGGCTCTTGTTATCATCTTTATACATTATTCATAATTCATCCTGTTAATCCTGTTTTTCGAAACAATTTTTGATATTTTGATGGTTGACGTTTGTCAAAGCTTCGTTTCATATTTGTAGATTTTGTTGTTGTTGTGATTCTTGTAATAAATTTTGAAATATAATATATAATGAACTTTTTGGTAATAATATTTTGAAATCTGTATGAATTTTATAAATTGAGGCAAGATTATTTTAGATAAAAATATTAAAATATTTTATAGATGAAAATGACGTATGTACAGATGTCTAGAGTTGCCAGTTATTATTATTATTATTATTATCCTTGGAGCATTTTTCGTTATTCCTTATAGTTTCGGATTTGGCCATCCAAATCCACTTGAAAAATTCATTCTGTATATCGCATCACTAGCGTCGTATTAATTGTTAGTTCCGCCTGCGTTGTGGGTTCCCATTTTAATTGCCAATTAGTCTTCTTGTATTGCTGCCAACATTCGAAGCAAAATTAAAAACTCATACCCAAAATTGAATCAGAGTAAACGAAACGGCTAAATAACGGTCCAACTTTTTCATTTGTTTGTATGACAAATTGAATTTTAAATTTTGAATTAATAGCGTTTTGTTACAGCAACCTGAGAGTTACTAGTTTTAAGCGAACGTGAGAAACAGCGACACACTGGTCCCACGTCTTACGACGACTGACGTTTACGTTATCTACGCGCTATGACACTTTAAACATTAACCTCAGAACCTTGCGCCCAAGTTGCTAGCGGCGTGGTAAGTATCGCATCTTCCAGTGACGAAAATGTGACGCATTCCATGTGTGTGACCTTATTCCAAATTTGTGACGCCTTGGGTTTGTAGATATAGGATATTGAAACGGGGCGATTTTACACCTTGCGCCCAGCAGTTTTCTTTGAATTACTCATAAATCACTGCATTTCTATTTCTTTTTAGGTTGTCACATTTCGTTACGATGTCATCACTAATACTACATCCAAGTTTGAATCTCTTATGACCACCCATTCTCGAAATATAAGATGGGCGCAAGGTTCATAATTCTGAACGTTACGCCCACTTGTATTTTGACAACGGAAGGTCCTACGAGTTTGAAACTTGCATTAAACATTAGTGACGGTAACGAAACGCTATCGTGACGATAACTTTAGCTTCATAAAAGTTATCCTGAAGAGCTGTAAACTTTAAAGCATTATAAACCATATACCCAGCAGATCAAAAGGAAAACAAAGCATCTTTAATACATTTAACTATTGCAATAGGTAACATGATTCCTACCTAAACAATATAAACATCATTATTTGCTTATCTTTGTATCTAATGCCTCAAACACATTAATTATAAAATTTATAATTCACACTGCAAATAGAGTGCCAACAAATGTATGCTTTTCGTGGGCTGGTTCACTGTTTATCGCCGAAGTGGTTTTTATTAGCATATATATAGGAATCTAAATGCCTCCACAAATGCCGAGCGCCAGCCTAATAAATAAAAAAAACCTCATTTATATTAGTAACAAAAAAAATATAAATTAAGGCAGTCATTTTTGGTTAATAATTGCGTCAAGTGATATTTACCTATACTTATATTGTATTATCTTAAAAATATACTTTAAAAATATTTGACTTTGTTCCACCCGCCGCCGCCGCAACAACGTCAAACTACATGGTTCACCCCTTACAACATAGATGGCGTGATTTTATTTACGATCATATATACAAACTATTAGGTATTGTTGAATATGAGGCACAAGCGATCGGTTTACTAGGTCACTATGGAGCCCATTTGTATCAATCAAGACTTTGCCAAAAGTGGTCATGTTACGATGATTTAACTAGTTCAATAATATCAAGTAAAGCAAACAAAATTTGTTTACATTCTATGACTTATGTAAAAAATGTGATTTGAAGCGATAAAAATAATGAAAAACTTATTTTTCAACTACTGTTAAGTGATTTTGTATCGATACTTTTAAAACACATTTTTTTCATTACTTTTGTGGCATAAGATGCTCTTCCTGAATAGGCTCGATATTAAAAAGTGCATAAATGTGAGATTTAAAATATTAGGTAAGTACGAGTATGTATAAGTGACTTTAAAATGACATCCAATTATTGTGATATAAAGCTGTGATTTAACTATTAAGATAATATTTTAGAATTGCCTAGTCCTAAATTATAAGATTTACTAATAAAAGAAATCTATAAGCACATAATATACATTAAAAAACCTCACACATATGTAATGTAAACCAAAAGGGGCATTTTATATTTTATTTAACTAGGTACTTATAAGTATTTGTAATTGTAATAAGTATCTACCTGTAATCGTGATTTTGATGTAATATCCAATTTTTGTGCCATAAAACTGATATTTAGGTATTCATTGAAAAACATTGTGCCTTCAAATGTCTTAACCAATTTTGATTTATTTATTATTCAGTAATTACATTAGTTGCTTATCATTTATCATTAAAACCATTACTATAGGGAGCTGTGAAATTCATAGAAAGCGTACCTAAATACAACTTTGCCAAACTAAGCCAAACATTAAATTTAAAAAAGTCTGAGTACGTACATTTTCTTGGTCACCCTACTCCATAGAAATGTTGGGTTTTGTTTCGAAAGTTTATAACTCTTCAGGATAACTTATGAAGCTAAAATGATCGTCACGATAGCGTTTCGTTACCGTCACTAATGTTTAATGCAAGTTTCAAACTCGTAGGAGCTTCCGTCGTCAAAATACAAGTGGGCGTAACGTTCAGAATTATGAACCTTGCGCCCATGTTATATTTCGAGAATGGGTGGTCATAAGAGATTCAAACTTGGATGTAGCATTAGTGACGACATCGTAACGAAATGTGACAACCTAAAAATAAATAGAAATGCAGTGATTTAAGAGTAATTCAAAGAAAACTGCTGGGCGCAAGGTGTAAAATCGCCCCGTTTCATCGCATCCAATTTCTACAAACCCAAGGCGTCACAAATTTGGAATATGGTTGAGATATGCGTCACATTTTCGTCACTGGAAGATGCGATACTTACCACGACGCTAGCAACTTGGGCGCAAGGTTCTGAGGTTAATCTTTAAACGTGTGTGACAGCGTCGTACGCGTGGGATAGCATGGGAACACGCGAATCTGGCACGGTGACGCGTAAGACAGCGTGGTGAATAACCTGTGTGTTTGTCACCATACAAATTGTATTGGCCAGATCCGGTTCAGATGTCATAATGCGTGTAAATACGTCGCATGTGAACGACGAGTTTGCTCGTACCTATATGCTTAAGTTTACTTTTAGGTTACTCCGGCTGAATATAGATTTTGCCTTATATTTTACTTTCAGTATGATTGCGATTATATAATACTAGCTGACGGCCGCGGCTTTGCCCGATTGACACATTATACCTACATAAAAACCTTCCTCGAGAAACACTCTATCCATTGATGAAAACCGCATTAAAATCCGTTGTGTAGTTTTAAAGATCTAAGCATACATACGGACTGAATTAACTTTGTTTTATAATATTGTAGTTATTATGAATGTGTTAATACTGAAACTAAATCATAGGAATATAATATATGTATAATAAACGAAGTATGTACCTACTTAATTTGAAAGTAATCGAGAAGTTTGCTTCACTGACTTGCAAGTTGTTAATAATGACTGACATGATATTGAGTATCCACTGAACCCCGTACCATTACGCCCAAACTCCCTGCTAACTGCATATTTAAGGAGTTAAATTGTTTCGCGCTAAGCGGCACTCAGTAATATTTTACTGGTTATACCAGTTAGGTACGTGTACGAATTGATGTGGTTTTAATAGTTACTAGTTAGAGTTTATATTATTAACATTGTTGTACATCTCATAGTCATAACATAGTTTAAATAAAACCTATGTATGCTGAGTTATCTTTAAAACTACGCAACGGATTTTAATGCAATTTTCATCAATGGATAGTAAAAAAATACTAAATAACTCTAAGAGGGTTGGCAGAGATGAATTACTATCAATCGTGGTGTCCACTGTTATTTAATTTGGCTAATTACAAACAAGAACTAGGTTGACTAGAATTGTCGTAATCATCAAACAAAATTCCACGACTAACATAACCCTTTACAGCCATAACGTTTGATGAATGGAACAGTATTACCGTTCGAAACCCGAAGCCATCAATCGTGACGTCACCGATGAAATGTAGTGACGTAGCACTCTCGCCAGACAACTGCCAAGTCACGTACTGTGAGAAAATACTTTAGTTATACGTGGTTAAGAGAATAACGAGTATATTAAATTGGGTTAACATACATTATATTATTACTTAATTGGTACCTACTTTACAGCAGGGAGTCCCCTCCCTCACCCTACCGGCCGCCTCCTTCACGAGCATAACTTGCTCGCAGAAGGAAACGGTCGCGTTCCACTGGCTCCCGCTAGAGACCATGAGTCGTAGCATGGTCTCCAGCGAGAGGGTATCTAGGCACAGACCCACTACGAGGTCTAAGGTTGGCCTGGGCATGTAGGTATGTTTAGGTATAGCTTTCTCGTTTCCAATTTACGCGGGAACGATTTGATTATTGAAAGATTTTTTAGATACGTTTAGTAGTTTCGAAGATTACTCCTTTACAAAGAAATAAAAAAATACATCTTATGTAGTTTAGATAGATGACAAATATACGTATTAAAAACTGGTTTGCTTCTTTTAATTAAATAAATTGTCAAGTTCTATAAAAGGAATATTGTAACATTGTGATATGACCCATTGAAAGCCAGAATATTAAGTATATTTTCAAACTGGCGACGTCTCATTTGAGTCAGAAAAACATCTGGGTAAAGAATTCAACTCTATTATTTGCTGTCTCATTGTCCGATTTTTCATTATTCCAAAATCATCTGAGAGCTTTTATTCAACTTTATACGAACTGAATTATACGTTATTAGAGTTATTTGTACAATACATTTCTGGAATAAGAGTTCTCAAAAATCTATTATTAAAATCGACAAAGTTTTTATGAATGTATGTTTGGATAATTTTTGAAATCAAAGTCAAAATATTTTTATTTAAAAAAAGTGTGTGTGTCAGCTCCGACGCACGACTGGAGTTTACTCCTTAAGTACGAGTATCTAACCATAACAAATTAGAAAGTTACGCACTAGAGGTGCGCACCAAAAACGTGACACGATTTTCGTTACTTGTTAGTAGGTTTTACCCCTCGGATTTTTCTCATACCGGGCGCCTTATATATGAAAATCGATTCTTAAGGAGTAAACTCCAATAGGTGCAGTTAATACGCAGATACGGGGATATTATATTCTTTTCATACTAAGATTGCCTGGAAAATATTACTCTGCGGCAATACTGCATTGGTGGCGTGGTCGGTAGTGCATCCGATTTCGACGCCGGACTCTCGAGTTCGATTCCCGGTCGAGACAAACTTTGTGTGAAAACGGATACGTTTGTACCGAAATCTGGATGATTAGGTATTCGCTGGAACGCGGGCGGTTACATCGAAATAATTAAGACGGAGAACCCTACCTAACCTCTAAACAATAAAAAAAATAAAAACATAAAAATTTAAAAATTAAAACAATTTTCAACAATGACGCGAGCCAACAAACTCTTAAAAGCTGCATTTAAAAATAATTTTTTTTAGTACTGTCCAAGGCATGTTTCTTTAATTCTTAATAACTCAAAAACTATAAGAGCCACATATACCAAAAACCATACAGCAAAGCTCGTTAATGTGATCTATCTGCAGCCAAATTTCAAGTCGATAGGTTTAAAATTGCGACCGGTATCGTTTTACATACATTTTCGATTGGGACCATCTTAGAGAAGACTCCGATACGCTCCGTCTTAAATATGTATGTATTTCCAAAACAAAATGTAAAAGTGTTTATATCAGTTTATCTAGTACTCATATCACAAGCTCTGCTTAGTTTGAGACTAAATGGCGTTGTGTGAATTGTCCTGACATATTTATAAAAAAAATAAAAATAAGGCCATCTGTTGTACATTATTTTTAAAGCATGTGTAACAATATATGTTTCTTTTTTGTGTACAATAAAGAGTATTTTATTCCTACATGCAAGAGATTTAATAAAAGTTTAGAAGTCTCACCCAACCTACAATAGCCCTTAATAATTCACCCTTACTTCTTTTATTCGAAAATAATAAAGATATATTAAACACTGGAAAAATAAGTTCAATAAATTTATTGCGGCCATTTTTGGCTTGGTCATGGCGGCGTTCAAGTTACCTATCGTTAATCATCTCACAAACTGATAAATGTAGTTACTTAGTACACTACCGACTGAAATTTATATATATTAGGGATTTAGGTATTTCTTTTCGCAAAAAAAAACTATCCCAGTAATAAAATATCTATGTCGTGAGTAATGACATACAGACATTGAATTTATCAACTTTGTTTTACTTATAACAGGCCTATGTCACTCCCCTAACAACCGCAAAAAATACGTGACGTCAGCGACAACTTGAAGTTGTAAATCAGTAAAGGTTGTCTCTTGTTTGTGACACGGCATTGACTATAGAGTTGATATTGAGGCATTAACGTCATAATTGTTGGTCAAATTATGCTGGTATATATTTTACTTCAGTGGACAACCCTAACGTTCGAATGATATATAATTAACGTCGGATTATAAGTTCTGTATGTAAGTACTATTCCCTATTCTTTGTTTATACCGCGAAAGGTAATACTCTATCTAACGTATTCAACTACGTAATATGGATTTAATTGAATTAATTAATAACCTCATAGTCTAGTAACATCTAGCCAGACCGGTGTCTTAGACCACTTAATGTCAAAAAGCATATTATAAGACAGTTGATGGTGCAGGCGCCTCCTAAAACGCCGTAATTCTAGCATATTTTGTACTTAGGCGACTATAATAATTTTTTTGTTGTATTGTACACTCTTTTTGATTTTGACACGAGACCAATGTACATTCGTCCACATTTAGTCTTAAGAAAATGTGTAAATGAGTCAATTATTTGAAAAGAGTGACCGAGAGTTTTATTGCCAGGTTCTTTCTCTCGGTTCTACTTATTGCTTTGCGAATCTGGCAGTACATGTTAATATAGAAGCAATGACATTTTTTATTTTAAGTACTTACTGACGTTTGTAAGAGCCATTTAGTGACCTATACAAATAAATAAATCATTTCATTTCAATTCATTTCATAGGATGGGTGGTAATTTCTTAAGACATCAAGGATATTTTGGAGCTCTTAATCAAAATCCCACTGGTATAACTATAGAACTTTGATATTGCCCATGGGTCGCTCCACGGAAAACAACAAAGTACAGCTGCATCGCAGTTAGACTGGAAAGCCGAACCCAACTGAGTTGGGAAAAGGCTCGGTGGATGATGATGAATAACCTGATGTTAGTGGTAAATAATTAACTAAAAAAAAATTTTTTTTTTTTCAAACTAAAGAAACTCATGCATCTAAAGACAGTACATAAACCACATAGTATTATCTTCACATCAGCTATTCCTGTACATACAGTAAGAGAGGGCTTTTGTCCTTAGTATTTTTATCCCTCAACACAAAAAGCGTATACCGGTCTTTGTGGCTCGATGCCGTCGTATAAGCCTCTTGTGGCTTGGGTTTTTAAATATTTTTAATAAAGATTCATTTTTGTCCCAACTATTCCGTTTTTTATATGCTAAAGTTTAAGTTTTTGATTATCATTACTTAATACTACGACTTTTATGATTTAAAATAATAAAAGCAAAACAATGTTTACATGCTAGCTATCACGGGATAATGTTTACATAACATAAGATACATAATATTATGTATCTCTTTTGGATAAACCAAACGCAAATTCTATATTACTAACACCACATTTCATAAGCCTACAATTAGATATTGAATTAAGTTCATGCAGTTTATGCACAAATCCATATCACATTACTGTCCCATTTCAAACGCTCCATTAGGCCGTTTATTTCATGATTTATTCATAGTCATTTCTATAGATACGAGTATTAGCCATAATTATGGGAGCTGAATAGCTGCTTACTGATAAGCCGATATTTGAGATTATATTATTCTAATTATTTTGAATTTGCTTAGCAATATTTAAATATTGTTTTGTTATAAAAGGGATCAGTCATTTGGATGTTTATTTATACCTACCATATAAAAGTAATAGTATTTTTTTTTTTGGATATTCTTAGCATGACGTCATCTAGCACAAATTAAGCTTATATAAGCTTGTGCTATGGGTTCTAGACGACTGATAAACATACTTACATATTTCTAAATACATACATACTCGTATTATATATAGAAACTACCCAAACTCCGAAACAAATATTGTGGATCACACAAATAATTTGATTCTATTCAGAATTGAACCTGGGACCTCAGAGACGGCAGTCGTATTCTCATACCACTGCGCCACCGAGACAGTCTTAGTGAATACTGAATGTAGGTACACGATAATCTCCGAAATTACTGTTTGGATTTTCTCATGTTCGACTAAAATCTGAACAATACTATTATAACTGTTTTACTTTCGAAGGCTATGTATAAACGTATTGAAAAACATATCATAACATTACATTCTGCTATCTGCAACTAACGTGTTAAAGAATTCCTTGCGGAATTCCAAATTTGACTCTTATCCTATCTAATGACCTAATGGAGGCACCTGGAATAGATCCAAATCCAGCCAAATAACGATGATGTATTACCTAGCTGACATAGCATGATAGGTGTACTTCGTAACCTATTTCAAACCAAGGTATGCTAGAAATAGGTTACTGAGTTGACCTAAACAAGATACGAACATTTTAGGAAACAAATTAAGAAAAAAATATTTTATTTTTAATATCGTTGTAACACGGTACCCTGGTACCGTAGTTCGGTAGAATTCCAGTAGGTGAATTCAATAGAAATTATAATATGAAGCTATTATTGGATGATGTCGGGATTAAGTCATCGTAGCTCAGTGGTCAGAGAATTCCCCATATTAGGGAAAAGCCGTGGGTTCTAGTCGTGGCGATGTCATTTAGTTTTTAGCAGTGTTATTATCATACGAACACATTTAGGCAGTAACTTTGTTGGTTCCACGCAATAGGGGGAGCAGTTATGGGCACTAACCCGACTTTTATGTTTGCATGACAGACGGATTCTGGCAAATATCCTACCCAAATTGCCCGGAAATGGCAATAGGCTCTGTATTTGTCTACCTCGACTCCATCAGGTAATAAATGTTACTCTGTGTGTGAAAAATATCTGAAGATTTTAAAATTACTTTCGCTGGAGTGTTGAACAAATTTATGTGGCTCCGATTGGCTGAATGCTTTTTAAATCGTCGTTTTCGGCTAAATAATGGGTCTGAGGGCTATCTCTATACGTTGTCAGTTCAGTGGGGGCGTACGCTAGCAAGCACAAATGGGGTCGGGACTAATTTATAGGGCGAAGAATTTAGAGAGACGGCTATTAAGTTCTAAATCTTTTTTATCTAATCTGGTTAAGGACAAGGTCAACCACGTTACCACGTCCATGTCATGAAGCAGTATTATTATAATGTTACTTTGACTTTTAGTAAGGACGTCATGATACAAAAGTCAAGATAATATTATAACTATAACAATATAATATACTAGCGATCGCCCGCGACTTCGGCTGCGTGGTATTTTGGAAAATACTTTATACGGACTTGGACATTAGATTTTTCCTGTTTTCCTCGCCTGTAATTATTTTTCCCGTTCCCGTCACCCGTAATAACATCTAGCTGCGCAAATAAATATCTTAGAACGAATTTGATTTGCATAAAATTTGTTATAGGCAGTTATCCTTTATAGGAAGATATATATGTACAAATAGAACGAATAGTTAGTGTGTTATAAATAAAAATAATAGGCAACTAACTTTGTTGAATAATCCTACAAGACTATGTTTAGATTTAGCTTTCGATTTAAGTAGTTGGATTAACTCCAAAAGTACTAATATCGGACAAGTTAAAGACCTTCGAGGAAATCTCATCAATAATACGCAAACTCAAACTCAAAAATACTTATTAATTTAGGTTATAAAATAACACTTATTAACGTCAGCACATGAGAATTTACATAAGCCAGATTCGCAAAGCACCGGTACGTTCAACCATCAGTAACTACAATTAGGTATAGAATAATACACACAACTTATCCAAAAAGATGCTGCAACTAATACACCACGCGTTATGCGTTAATTTAGAAAATTCATTTTCAATTATGTTACATCATCATCATTCACCGAGCCTTTACCCAACTCAGTTGGGGTCGGCTTTCCAGTCTAACTAACTGCGATTCGATTGAACTTCATTATTTTCCGTAAAGCGACTGTCATCTGACCTCCACAACCCATGGGCGATATCGAAGTACTGTAGTTAGAACGGTCAAATTTTTGATTAAGGGCTCCAACGACCCCTAACGACTGCCATAGATGTTCGTATGATAACCGGGACCGCTCTCCGGGGCACGGAGTGTTTTAAGAAATGGTCTATCCTGAGACCGGCCTGACTAGATGTTGCTAACCAATGTGTTAACATTGTCAGTTACCACTAGACATCAACAATTATAATATTACGTCATACAATCTAAAAATTATTGATGGTTTTATTGAGAATTTTATTTTGCAATTAAATTGGTCAGGCGCCAATAATCTGGAATATTAGAATTAATTACTTGAAAGTGATTTAGATAGACAGAGATTACAATGTACTGAGGAAATTATGAATGGAGCATAAAAGTAATTACATACTTACATGTACCAATAATTTGGGTATACAAACGTAGCACAATAACACTTTTCACCAGCTGCGCCGCGCCTTGTAGCATTCCGCGTATTTCTCTACAGTACAATATTTCTAAAGAGTAAAACATTTTCTTGGAAATCCACGTATGAGACGTAATAATATAGGTACCTATATGAAGTAGTTATAATTTAACAAAATGACCCACACACACACACATATACCACACCTATATCCCCGAAGGGGTAGGCAGGTGCATTACACACCCACAATTTGCAAGTATTTTTAGTCCCACGTAATAGGGGACAAGCCTATGGCCGCCACCGGGCACATTTATAATGGGTTATGTCCAAAATGGCCGAATGAATTTAATAACAAGTTAAGAATATGGCAAAAAATTGCCATATATGTTAGAGTTTTCGAAAGTTTTTTTAATAAATCTAAAAGAAAAAAAAAAAAGTTCAACTTCACTATGACAATGCTGAGTTGATTGCAGCTGGTCTCGAGTCTCTAACTGTTACCGTTCTCGATTTGACCTCGTTTTGACCTTGACCTTGAGATTAGAGGTCAAAGGTCAAGTTCATTTTAGAGGTCTTTGACCATGCTGAGTCGATTGGCGTTTACACTGAGTCTCTAGCTCTTATCGCTCTCGAGTTGAAAGTAGTTCACGGACGGACGGACATTACTGTTGTATAAGAGATTTTCGTTTCGAAAACTCTAAAAAGGAGTAGCTATATAGAAATTTTGAAAAAAATTGAAATCGTTGCCTTGCGATGAAATGTTGATGAAAGGCAACAAAATCTTATGTGCCAGCCGCTACGGCACACCCAATTAAAGTCCTGGGCATCTCGGACTATTATATATACAAACTGACCCACCCTTACTAAAACAATAATAGTCATTTGCTAAAATTTTACTTAGCTGTCGAGATTATCAAAAGAAAAAGAATCATAGCTAAGAATTTTCATCGTCTAATTTACATAAGGATAATATCCTTATGTAAATTAATAAATAATAATAAATCCTTAATTTACATTTGTACGCTATAATTCATAAGGCTCTTTCCACCGCAGGTCTTCCGGCCGTACGCGAACCAAATGGTTTAGCACGAAGCGATGGCAAGAGACCGGACGGTATGTCGTTGCTACCGTGGAAGATGGGAAGGTCTTTGGTGTGGGACGCTACATGCGTTGACACCTTAGCACCTTCACACCTTCCAAGCACATCCGGATGTGCCAGCGCTGCTGCTGCATCGGCTGAAGGCTTTAAACGGCGTAAATATGCTAACCTAGCAGGTGATTACATATTTGAGCCGTTTGGGGTTGAGACACTGGTGTCATGGGGTCCGAGTGCTCGCCGCCTTTATAGAGACATTGCTAAACGTCTAATCGATGCTTCTCAGGACCAGAAGGCTGGCTATTTTCTGGCCCAAAGAATAAGTATCGCCATCCAACGTGGCAACACAGCCAGCATTCTTGGAACCTTCCCAGTCGGCAATGACGCGGAGGATTTTTTAAACGATATTTTGTAATGTAAATATTTTTAGTCTATAATTATGTTTATTTTGTATATTGTAATTCTTATTGTATTTACATATTATGTAAATTAAGGATTTATAGTTAGGTATACAATAAAATGTCAATACTTAGTATTATAAAGAGGAAAGATTTCATTGTTTGTTTATTTGAAGTGAGGCTCAGTAACTACTAATCCGATTTTGAAAATACTTTTACTAATTCTCAACTCAACTCAACTCTAGGTTATAAAATAACACTTATTAAAAAGCCAGATTCGCAAAGCAACGGGTGGAGCCAAAAAGAAATAGGTAAACCTGGCAATAAAACTCTAGGCCACTCTTTTTCAATCATGTATATGTCATATGTAGTTACATTATCCCTTAGTAACATGGCTATTTTTTTTATCTCGGTAATGTGTTCCCACGGGAACCGGGAACAAGAAAAGTATATCACGCGCGCGAAGCCACGGCAATCAGCTAGTAGGCATATACACAATTCAGCCTTATTAAATAAAAAATAAAAAATGTTTCAGTCAATGTCCGTAGGTAGATGGTTAGTAACAAAAAGCGTTCAGTTCTCAATTTAAAATTTAGTTTCGTTTATTTAATTATTATTACTATTATGTCCATCACAATTAAATTTAATATTTTATTATAAGTATATATGATATATATATATTTAAATTTTAACACATAATATAATATTTATTAAATTCAAATTAGCACGTTATATTATATTTATTTAATTCAAATTAACACGTTAAGAAGGCTGGCTATTTTCTGGCCCAAAGAATAAGTATCGCCATACAACGTGGCAACACAGCCATCATTCTGTGAACCTTCCCAGTCGGCAATGACGCGGAGGATTTTTTAAACGATAGTTTGTAATGTAAATATTTTTAGAACCTATATAATTATGTATATTGTAATTCTAATTGTAAATAGCACGTTAAGTATCCTATTAAATTATTATTAGTAAATTCCGCATAAATTCATTATATGACTATAACTAATATATATAGTCAAGACCAGAAGGGTGGTTACTTTTTAGCTCAAAGAATAAGTATTGCCATACAACGTGGCAATGCTACCAGCCTTCTGGGATCATTGCCAGTCGGCGACGAGGCGGAGGAATTCTTTGACGCCTGTATATAGTGTAGATTTTAATGTGAATAATATATTTTTAGTAAGTGTAAATAGTATTTTCATCTCCTATTATGTATATTGTAATTGTTAAAAAAGTCATATAGTTAATTTATTATAAATAAATAAATTAATTATTAATTTATATTATACTGATGATTATAAAGTTTATTTAGGAACAATAAACAATTTACTAAAGAGAAACACATTTCCGTGTAGGTATACCTATTTTGTCGCTGAACAAAGAACTTTATTACTGTATTTACACGCAACTTTACTTGTTTATAATTAAAAAATTCAACCCTTTGATAAAATCTTATACTAAATTAAATCAAACCTATTTTATTATTGTTGCAAACAAAATGTAGTCGCTCTAAATAATGATTCTCAAGTTGAAATTAATTTCGTAATTATTACTGTAGACGGAGAAATACTTTCGTTGTTAAGTATTTTGCTCGAAATAAGCTATTTATTTGAATAATAATGCTTATTGTGAGACAGATGGATTGCGGATATTATTTTCATGAAATTGCCTCCCATCATTTATCGTTGGCGGGTGTCATTAATTATTTGTAAGAAAAAGTACAATATACTCGTATTAATTTATCACTAAAAATATTGTTGAAATTTTGTTAAAGTTTGTATCTATGCTATCATATTATTTCCCCGAAAGAGTATAAAAATATACTGACAAAGGTCACCAGGCGCATCGGTCATTTTACTTATTACTCGATTATATAATACTCGTATACCAGTGCGATCCGAACCGTGCCGTGGTGCGATCACTACCACCGGGAAAGAAAGGTCAAAAGTGAGTTACTGTAATTAACTACGTACTAATCCAATAAACTAGTTCCGTGATTGTTTGCAACTCTAGATCTTTTTATTTTTGTATTTGAAAGCAATGAGTTTTCTTAAACTATTCTTAAAATATTAAGAAAGAAATTACAAATAGATCACAAAAACTCATGTCATCGGCGGGACTCGAACCCACGGCCTTTCCCTAACAGGGGGAGTGCTCTGACCAGCTGAGCTACGATGACCAGCGGGGCTACGATGATAATCGTAGCTGAGCTACGATGACAATCTGGGCTACGATGACAATCGTAGCTGAGCTACGATGACCAGCTGAGCTACGATCGTCGTCGTAGCTCAGCTGGTCAGAGTACTCCCCGTGTTAGGGAAAGGCCGTGGGTTCGAGTCCCGCCGATGACATCAGTTTTTGTGTTCTATTTATAATTTCTTTCTGAATATTCTAGATCTTTTACTTCTGAACTCCAATAACATCAACCTAACATTTGTCAAGTGTACAACCGTACAATTATATTTCATTTAAAGCTGCCGTAATGCTTACTTATTAGGGTTCTGTAGTTCAAGTATTCTCGGCCGTCCTCGGCTTTTCCTTCTATAAACCTGACACCAGTGGGGTCAGCGTCATAGGGGAGTATTATCCCTATGTGCTAGTAGGCTACTATTTTTTCTGGTAATATCATTGTTTCCAGGAGAATTGGGGACGAGAAAACTATGCCTATCAGCTAGTTCAATAATATTTGAACAAAATATTTTTTTTTGGCAATTCATTTAAGCAAGTCGTACTTTCAGGGGCGGGGCCCCAAGAGATTCGACTACGTCCTCGCCGTCCGCCCTGGACCCCAACTTGACCACGGTAACGCAGTGGCAAGTTGGGTGACCGAACGTCGATATCGAGACTTGTGTGGCCAACATTGCGATTAATTGTGCTATCATGGATATGCCTGACGAGACCCCCGGTACTGACACTGCCCTTTCCCGGGCAGTCTCAGCCGACGACCTACCGCATGAAACACGGAATTCGATGCCTCTTGATTTGGGGGCTCGCCTCGCGCCGCCTAGTTGCAGCGCGACGTCGACACCCCAAGGAAATGTTGCTGCTGGGACTGACGGTGGGTCAGCTCCCAGTAGTGTGAAGGGTAAGGGCCGTTCTGTTTCGCAGAAGAGGACCCTCGAGAAGGGGGGGCTGCCGCGCGACCGGAGCACTAGTTGCTCTGGGTGGGGGTCCCTCCTCTCCAGCGATTCGGAGGAGGAGGTGCCGGAGGAGACGGTGCGCACGCGTCTCAGCGCCTACAGAGTGCGCCCGCCGACGCCACCCCCGTCATCTGTACCGTCCCTACGCAGTCGCAGGGATATCGGTGTGCTGCCCGCGCGGGAGATCATGAGTATTCTCTCCCGCATGAACGCGGCCATGCGGGGGAGTAAGAACATGTCGGGGAGGAAGAAGATTGTGGCTTCACTGGTGGATGAAGCCCAATCCTCCCTTGACAAGCTCCTCGCGTGGAGCGCCACAAAGGAGGAGGTGAAGCTCCGCAAGCAGGTTGCGAGCCTGGAGGTGGAGCTCACTGCCTCCCGAAAGGAGATGGAAGATCTGCGTCGGGAGGTCGCTGAGTTGACCACAGTGGTCAAGGCACCTCCAGGTCCCATGCCGCCTCCTCCTCTGACGGCTGGACCAGCGCCGAAGACGGCGCCTAGGACCGCGCCCACCACCGCGCCCGCCTCGCCGCCACAGCCTGTGCCGACTACAGTGCAGGTCCTGACGGCGATCGAGAGGCGCCTCGCGGTCCTGGAGGACCGGGCGTACCGCCCTCCGCTAGCGCGCCCCACGTTTACATACGCGGCGAGTTTTGGCAGTGCTCCCGCTCCCGGTCCTAGCGGCACACCTGCTGTCTGCCGCCCCGCTCCGCCCCCGTCCGCTTCGGTGAGCCGGATACCGGCCGAGATCGCGGCCCAGGCGCGGAAGGCCAAGGGGCGCGGCAAGAAGAGTGGCACCCCTGCCGCCTCCTCTTCCTATATCGTCGCTCCCGCTGCTTCCTTACATCCCTCCAGACGGGAGGGATGGGAAGTAGTGGGAGCCAAGAAGAGGAAGACGAAGGCCGCAAAGAAAGCGGCCAAAGCCGCCGCGGCGAAGGCGCCGAAGAGGCCCCGCCCTCCTCGCTCCACCGCCGTCGTTCTGACGGTGACGACGGTAGGTGTGGAGAAGGGGGTGGGGTACGCCGACGTACTGAGGACTGTGAAGCCCTCAGTCAACCTCTCGGCTCTCGATATACAGGAGGGGCTCCGGTGCAAGACGACACGTACCGGAGCTCGCCTCCTCGAGGTCTTCGGCGCCTCCAGCGGCCCTAAAGCTGACGCCCTAGCGGCTCAGCTTAGGGACGCGCTGGACCAAGAAGCCGTCCGCGTCACCAGACCCACCAAATGCGCCGCATTGCGCATCACGGGTCTGGATGACGCGGCCACGACGGAGGAAGTTGTCTCCGCCGTCGTGGAGGCGGGCGGCTGCCCCCGTGACCAGGTGAAGGCTGGAGATATCTCCTTCGGCTCCACTGGTCACGGGAAGACAGTCGTCCAGTGCCCCGTCGCGGCGGCACTGAAAGTGGCGGACGGACGAAGCCTCCTCGTAGGGGGCTTACTAAAGGCGCAGGTGCACCTCCTTCGTGCCCGGGAAACCAGATGTTTCCGGTACATGGTGGTGGGGCACTCAGGAGTGCAGTGTACAGCGGAAGTCACCGTGGGCGATCGGTGCTTCCGCTGCAGCCGGCCCGGTCACAAGGCAAGTGCCTGTGACACCCCGCCTCGCTGCTTTAGATGCGAGGCGGAGGGCAAGACCGCGGATCACCGGGTCGGCAGCACAACCTGCGCCGCCTCGAGACCAAAACCTCGTCCGTTCGCTGAGAGCGGTGGGGGTGCCGCCCTTGCGCGGCCATTTATTTCGCGGCGGGATGCGGTTATGGACGTCAATTAATGTCTGACGCCCGTATCCGTATCCTGCAAGTGAATTTGAACCACTGCCGTGCTGCTCAGGATCTTCTGTACCAGAGCATCCGGCAGTGGTCCATAAACTTGGCCGTGGTCGCCGAGCCGTACTACGTCCACCCGGGAAGCCCGGTGGACGAGGACGGCTCGGCCTGTTGTATCTTTGAGGGGTCCGCCGCAGACAACTCGCGCCTTGCGATCATTGCAAGGGGCCGCGGGTGTGTTGCGGCGGATTATGATGGGTTGGCCACCTACATCTCGCCGAACATTGACGAGTCTCAGTTTGAGCTATGGCTCACTGAGCTCGACGTCGTCTTCGCTGCGTGCCGTCCTCGCCCTGTCCTGCCAACGCCTGGAGTGCGGCGTGGGGCTCCCGGGAAACCAGGGACAAGGGGAGGCTTCTTGAGGACTGGACCAGAACACGTGGTCTGGAGGTCCTCAACCGGGGGAATGTCGCCACTTATTGGCGGGGGGGGGGGGGGGGAGGCATCCATCGTGCAGGCCTGGATTCCGGCGCCGGACCGGCCTGCCGATGTGGATGCCGAGGCGGAGTGGTTCAGGAGAGCCATGTCACAAATCTGTGATGCGGCGATGCCTAGGGTTACACCCAGACCGGCCAGGAAGCAGGTGTACTGGTGGTCGCCGGAGATTGCAGAGCTGCGCGCAGCATGCATCTCCGCCCGCCGCCGGTACGCCAGGTTTCGCCGGAGGCGTCGCCGCCCAGACGACGCGGCAGCCCGAGAGGCGGAGCTTTTTCAGGCATACAGGGAGGCTAAAGGTAATCTCCAGGAGACGATAAAGCGGGCCAAGACGGCGGACCGCGAGGAGCTCCTGGAGACCCTGCAGCAGAACCCATGGGGGCGCCCGTACCTACAGGTCAGGGAGAAACTCCGACCTAGGGCGCCCCCACTGACCCATAGTCTACAGCCGCAGCAGCTGGAGCGGGTCATGGGCTCCCTGTTTCCGACGAGCGCGGAGGAGCACGTCCCTCCGCGCATGGCTCCGTCTCTGCCCGACGCGGATAGCACCAGCGAAGACGACGTACCCGAAGTCAGGGTGGGGGAGCTAGGTGCGGCAGTACTCCGGCTTAAACGCCGGAAAATCACTGCCCCCGGACCCGACGGCATTCCTGGCCGTGTATGGGTCCTGGCCCTCGAAGAACTCGGGGCTCGACTGATGGGGCTCTTTAGCTCATGCCTCGAAAGGGGCCAGTTTCCCAAGGTGTGGAGGACGCGGAAACTGGTCCTGATCCATAAGGCGGGGCGGCCAGTGGACTCACCGTCCGGATACCGGCCGATCGTGTTGCTCGACGATGTGTGTAAGCT
The DNA here is from genome assembly GCA_963556515.1 of Nudaria mundana. Classification (NCBI taxonomy): domain Eukaryota; kingdom Metazoa; phylum Arthropoda; class Insecta; order Lepidoptera; family Erebidae; genus Nudaria; species Nudaria mundana. The sequence continues at coordinate 4,178,057 of OY748296.1, forward strand.
CTTTGAGCGAATTATCGCGGAACGCCTCGTCGAGCATCTCACGAGTGTGGGGCCAGACCTGGCGGATAACCAGTTCGGTTTCCGTCGGGGACGCTCCACCGTGAGCGCGATCATGCACGTGAAGAGCCTGACGGAGGAAGCAGTCTCGCAGGGCAAGGTGGTGGTGGCGGTGTCTCTTGACATCGCCAACGCGTTCAATACCTTGCCATGGAGCTGCGTTAGGGAGGCGCTCGTGTATCACGAAACGCCTCTCTACCTCCGTCGTATTGTCGGGGCCTATCTCTCGGAGAGGGCCATAGCTTTCCCCAGCTGGCTCGGGCCAGCTCGGCGAGATGTGTCGTGCGGTGTTCCGCAGGGGTCGGTCCTGGGGCCGCTTCTGTGGAACATCGGCTACGACTGGGTGCTGCGGGGTGCGTTGCCTAGGGGTGTCGGCGTAACGTGCTACGCCGACGATACCCTCGTCACGGCGCGGGGTGCAACGTACCAGGAGGCAGCACTCAAGGTCACGACGGGTGTTGCTCGAGTCGTGGGTCGGATACGGCAGCTGGGACTGGAGGTGGCCTTGCACAAGTCCGAGGTTCTGTGTTTTCACAGACTTCGGAACGGTCCACCCGAAGGTTCCAGCATAAATGTGGGAGGCGTTAGCATCGGCATCAAGCCCTCGATGAAATACCTAGGGATCGTACTTGATAGCCGATGGAATTCCGAAACACATTTCCGAAGTTTGGTCGCCAAGGTGACGCAGGCATCGGTCGCGCTTTCGCGACTGATGCCCAACCTAAAGGGACCCAACGCCTCCTGCAGGAGACTGTATCTGGGGATCGTGCGGAGTATGGCCCTATACGGGGCTCCCGTATGGGCGGATAGGTTGGCGGTCAAGGGGAACGTGACTCTGTTAAACAGACCACTTAGAACCTTGGCCGTCAGAACCATACGGGGGTACCGCACGATCTCCGGAGAGGCTGCAAGTCTCCTAGCCGGGACCCCTCCATGGGACCTGGAAGCGAGAGCCCTTGCGCCATTGGAACAATGGAGGCGCTGGAGCGGGACCACAGGTCTGCGTCTCGAGAAATCGAGGACCGGCGGTCCCAACTCCGCCAGGATCTCATGGAGTCATGGAGGGTGCGACTTGAGCAACCCAAGGGGGGTGCCATCTTCATCGCGGCGGTGAGACCGATCATGGACGATTGGCTGCAGAGGCAGCATGGTGACCTCACGTACCGTGCGACGCAGATCGTTGCCGGGCATGGATGCTTCGGTAGCTATCTGTTTCGCATGCATCGTGAGGTCACACCCCGGTGTCAACACTGCGAGGTTTCCGACGAAGACACAGTGCTCACAGTGCTCAGCGTGGGCGAGTCAGCGCCGGGACCTCGTATTGGGTCTGGGCGTAGATACCCTCTCGCTGGGGACCATGCTTCAAGCCATGGTATCCAGCGGGAGTAGATGGAACATAGCCGTGTCCTTCTGCGAGCAAGTCATACTCGCGAAGGAGGCGGCCGGGAGGGAGAGGGAGCGTACCCTCCCCGCCGAGTTCCGCAGTCGGCGGCCAGGCCGCCCCAGACTACGCGACTACGCCCAAGACTATCGTCCTCCATGATCGGGGCCTGAGGACGGCGGGATCGCCACCCACCGTCCTTACAGAAGCAGGCTAGAAGGGTTGCGTGCTGCGGAGCCTTTGCCCCATAGCACGCAACCAGATTCACTCACTGACGCGGGATAAAACCCGACTCCAATGACGCGGGATTCTCGTCCCGACCAAACACCCGCAGAGACCACAGAGGTGGTCAAAGTCCGCCGGGCGCCACTGGACATACCCTCTGCTAGTAACCAGAGACGCCCGGCAACGGACGTTAGAGCGGCCGCGGCCTTGGGCCGCGGAATTAAAAAAAAAAAAAAAAAAAAGTCGTACTTTCAACTGACTGTCATCGAGATGGTCAAAAACATATAGCCTCACCCACACAATGTACTAAGCAATCGTTGTGGCCGCTCCAGACTGCTCAAATGAACAGTTGTCTGCGACATACGAACTCATTTAGTATTGATTGGGTTCGATGTCGACACATTTTAGTTGTAATGTTCTCTATGTTAGTCCGAGACGCCCAGGACTTTAGACTTTTTGGCTGGTGTCATAGCGGCTGGCACGTAAGATTTTGTTGCCTTTTATCAAAATTTCAGCTCAAAGCTACTTACGGATTTCAATGTCTTTTCAAAATTACAATATAGCTGCTACTTTTTATTAAATTCATTCGGCCATTTTGGACATATCCCATTATAAATGTGACCGGTGACACCGGTATAAATATAATGGCAAATTGTGGGTGTGTAATGCACCTCTGCCTACCCCTTCGGGGATATGGGCGTGAGATGTGTGTTTTCTTTATGCACAAAGGAGGCCTTAATACCAGTCAACTTTGGAATACAGCTAAGAAGTGACACCAACGCGCATTGGCAGATGCACATAGTACCTATTAATAAACTACGTCAAATAAATTTTCTAATATAATAGCGAAAAAAGGTAATTTGTACTCAACTCGAAAACCTGTTGTACCAATATTTAACCCGACCTCAATGTGACAGAACTGAATTAGAGTCTGTAAACAAAGCCAGGACTAGATTAAGAGTTTTGTAGTTAGAGGCTACATAGTTGTGTTTATCCCGAGCACATATACTAGTTTGTACACGGTTCCACCCGCCTAGATTATTTCGTTCGTTCTTTATCCCATGGGAGTAAAACCTAAGCATAGAATTCGCTACCAATATAGAGATATCGCAAAACTTTCGCAACTAACGGCAATACGCTCGCCCTAACCATTCTTCACATAATACTAATCAATCGTATATACCTAGTAATAGGTAAGTCTGATTGGTCGTCTGATAAACAGCCTTTTGTATAAAGTTAATACTATCAGGCGTTACTTTTCGGAAGTCCATAGTTAAATAAAATAAATCTAACCACTTTGCAATATTCCGCCACATGCAAATTACCCAACTCTAGTATTTATTCATGCACAAGTCCGCCCTCCAATCCCACTTAGGCCGAAAGAATAGAGAAATAATTTTACACGCGCAGGCTCGGCGCACGGCGACCGAATTCGGTCGCCGTGCGCCGAGCCATCGACATCTCCTGATGATGCCCCTGGTTGGGGGCGAAACACGTGTCGAGGTTTTTTATTATTTTTTGCACGATAACACAACTCTCATATTTATTCTAATTTCAAAATTATTACTCTTTTTTTTTTTTTTTTTTTTTTGGTTCGCCAAATTGACACCGCCCGCCTGGTGGTAAGTCGTGACGACGTCTAGCGATTGTGGGCCACTCTCACAGCACACATTACTATTGAGAGTGGCCCTCAACTTGACGACCTACTGATGTGCCTCTTCACGCTCCGCTTAAAGAACCCAGGATTATATGTGGGAGGAAACACGTGCACAGGCAGGGCGTTCCAGGCCACTATCGTTCGGCAGAGAAACGAACGTTTAAAACGTTCGGTTCTCGCGAACATGCTATCCACTGTGTGGGGGTGGCATCTCTGCCCGGCACGAGTCGTTCGGGATCGGAAGGAAGAGGGTGGGATCAGATTGAAGAGCTCTTCAGAACACTCGCCGTGGTAAATACGGTAGAATGCGGCCAAGGAAGCTATTGTTCGGCGCTGAACTAGCGGCTCAAGGCGTCCCGTTACCTCCGGACAATCTATAATACGGATAGCCCGTCGCTGCATAGCGTCGAGAGCGTCCAGCAGATACTTCGCGGAGCCGTCCCAGAGGTGAGAGCAGTATTCGACGCAGGGTCTAATCTGCGTCTTGTACAGCAGACACCTCCGGTCCGGTGTAAAGAATCTCTTTACCTTATTCAGTATTCCTAGTTTCCGCGAAGCTAGCCCTATACATCTTTCGATGTAGTTTTTATTATTGAGCTCTCGACGAACGTCTATGCCAAGGATATCAAGGTTGTGCTTCATTGGTAATAATGCATTCTGAAGAGAGGGTAGGGGAAGGAAAGGGGATTTCTTCGCAGTAAATGCACACGCCTGTGTTTTGCGGGCATTGAACTCGACCAGGTTCTCGGTACCCCATTGAGAGATACTGTCGAGGTTACGGTCGAGATCAGCCATGAGTCGTCGTCTCTCCTCCTCAATCTCAGATCGGCCCGCCGTCGGACGAAACGAGTAACTCCCGTGCAGTGTGCTGTCATCTGCATAGCAATGAATGTTCCCGAGGGATAGCATATCATTGATATGCAGAAGAAAGAGAGTTGGTGATAGTACGGACCCCTGCGGTACCCCGGCATTCACTTGCAGGAAGCGAGAAGCCTGGCCATCGCAGAGGACCCGCACTCGGCGCTCGTTTAAAAAGCTGGCAATCCAGCTGCACAGTTAAGGAGGTAGACCATATGTCGGAAGCTTGGAAAGGAGCGAAGCATGCCAGACCCTATCGAAGGCTTTGGCGATGTCCAGGCTAATAGCCAAGGACTCGCCGTGCCTTTCCATAGCCCCACCCCAGACATGCGTTACGAATGCCAGAAGATCACCCGTTGATCGCTTTGGCCTGAAGCCGTATTGTCGATCATTGATTAGCGAGTGATCCTCTAGGAATTGCATGAGCTGCTTATTTATAAGGAGCTCAAGCACCTTGCAAATGACTGAGGTGACAGCTATGGGTCGATAGTTGCCTGGATCGGACCGATCCTCTTTCTTGGGGATCGGTTGTACGTTCGCCTCCTTCCAGACCTTCGGCACGAGCCCTGAAGAGTATGACAGGCGGTACAGACGCGTTAATACTGGAGACAACTCAGCTGCACATTTTCGTAGCACCACCGCCGGAATGCCGTCAGGGCCACTGGCTTTCCGCGTGTCGAGTGACCGCAGCACTGCCCGTACATCACATTGCCTGATAACAATATCAGGCATTGTGCGGCCACAGTTGGCGATGGCGAGGGGCTGCAGGCCACGGTCGTCGACCCGGGAATTAGCCGCAAAGAGGTCTGCGAGCATATCCGCTTTCTCTTGGGCTTTGTGAGCCAGTGTTCCATCTGGGTAACGCAGCGGTGGCAGCGAGGGCTGACAAAAGTTAGATTGCATGGCTTTGGCCAGTTGCCAGAATCCACGGCTGCCCGTGGGATGGGAAGTGAGCTCCTGACCGAGCCGCGCGACGCGCTGGGCATCCGCTCTCTTAAAGGCCCTCTTACTCGATTTTGTGGCCCGGTTGAACGCTGCTTTGAGGTGGCCCACGTTTGGGTCGCGCACAGCCCGGGCCCTGATCCAGGCGCGATATGCCGACTGTTTTTGTCGAACAGCTTTGGCACAATCTCGCCCGAACCAGGGACGGGCTCTGCGGATACTGGCGACATCAGTGAAAGGGATGTAATAATCCATCCTTAAACTGATCTCGCCAGCAATAGAAGAAGCACTATCCGAAGGAGCCTTTCCTACAAAGCAGCGCTGCCTCCAGGGGACGGACGCATAATAATCGCGTAGACCGTCCCAATCCGCTGACGAGTAGTGCCATAGTCGTCGTGACGTTTGTACAGGACGTGCAGGAGGTGACACCTTCATGCCAGCGTGAACAACACAGTGGTCGGAACTACCCAGTGGGGCTCCTACCGAAACACTGTACTGGGCTGGGCGACTCGTCAGCAGTAGATCCAGCAGAGCGGGCGCGTGATCTGACCTGTCTGGTATCCGGGTAATCCCGCATACCATCTGGGTCAGACCGTGGGAGAGAGCGAACGCATGGGCGGCTCTACCCGCATGATCAGTCTTGAGGGACCCCAGCCATTCAATGTGATGGCCATTGAAGTCCCCCAGAAATACTAGGTCAGCGTTCGGGAACCGCACCTGCGCTTCATCAGCCGTCTCGCTGAGGTACTGGAAGAGCTGTGTTGTCTCAGAATCCCCTGTGTGGGATCGGTAGACGCACACGTAGATCTGGCTCATAGAGCCATGGTCTACGTGCAGCCAAACGACGGAATTGGAGGGGTTCTCTAGGCAGCGCAACCGGCGGCAGCAAACATCCGCCCTAACGAACACGCACACCCCGGCTTTGTCTCGAAATTGTTCCTCGATGACATAGCCGGGGTAACACAGGTAAGGCGTGTCGTCAGGGCGGCGTATTTGTGTCTCCGTGAGGAACATCACAGCGGGCCGTGCCGTCTCAAGGTGGTGGTGGACGGTATCGAGGTTCGCATGGAGTCCACGGACGTTAGTGAACTCCACCTCGAAATGTGAAGTTGTGGGGTTTCCTAGGGCCGCTGTGTAACGTTTATTTCTTTTTTGTTGCACTGCCATTGTAGATTTTGAAGAAGAAGAAGCGTGAAGACAGGGCGACATTTGGTGCAGCAGTAAGTGACAAAGCGCAGGGGCTAGCTTTGTCTAGAACCGTGTGGTTAGGTTCGGAGCCGACTCGCCGGACGGAAGGGCTCCCAAACCCCCCTGATGCAAGGCCGCCGCTACCCCACACCGGTTACCACCCGGAGCGGCGATTCCACATCAGGATTATGCGCAACATGTGGGGCAGCCCCCTGGGGTGGTTGGCCCCAGGCGGGCCCCATGACTGTGTTGCGGGCGGCCGCGGCAATGCCGTTGCTAAGGGTCTCCCTGGCCGGCCCACACCACCCACACTAGACTCCGTTTCGCCCCCACTGGTCCCATGCCTGCTGCACCATACATCGCCCCGGGCCCGGTGGTGCAGCTGCTGAACCCCTAACGCAACCCAGCCTGGGCTGGGTTACTTGGGGGGCTTTAGCACAGCTGCACGGTGGTACCCCCCGGACCAACACTGTTGTACCACCTGGTACCCACGTAGGGGCCGAAGCCACTCCATAGGTACCGTAAATTAACGAGCCTCGTCCGTTTATCAGCAGGTGCCCCACTACCAGGTGAGGTCGCTGGGGCCCTAAAGATGTTGGTAGAGCCCCTTTGCACCTCTTTCGGCCTAAGTGGGATTGGAGGGCGGACTTGTGCATGAATAAATACGAGAGTTGGGTAATTTGCATGTGGCGGAATATTGCAAAGTAGTTAGATTTATTTTATTTAGCCTTTTGTATATCCGGGTGACGCATAACTATGCAATCTATCTCAAACTATTTTGGTCAACTTATTTTTTTCTATGCCAACGATTGGTTGCAGCACGCTATGTTTTACTGTTTTGAACCACAGATAAATGAACTACAGGAACGGGATGCCCACCCGTTCCTGTAGTTCATTTAACTGGTAAATTTATAAACCTACTATTTGCTAATTATTTTTTGATCATATGCAATAGGTGCAAGCCTGTTATTGCCCTTACTGTTACTTGGAAGTGTTTTTGTTTGCCAAACGGCTGTGTATTGATGTAAAAGTAGAGTGGATAGGGCTTAGACGAAGATCTTAAAGTCTCAAGCTAAATCATCTGTCAATTAACAGACGTACCAACAGCCAAAAATCCGTTCAGTATCTTCGTATACATAGACAGACAAACAAGAATGTAAAATATAAATTTTTAAGGTATCCAACGGGTAAAACGGGAGCCCTATTACTGAGACTTCGCTGTTCATCCGTCCATCTGTCTTAGGCCATGAACCGTGATATTTAGAAAGTTGAAATTTTCACGAGTGATGTATTTCTATGTCCTCTATGATAACAAATACCAAAAAGCTGAATGTAATAAATATTTCCTTAAATATTTATTATATCCTGTTTTTTTAGTTTTTGTTATTTTTTGCCGTTTTTTGGTACGAAACCCTTTGTGAGCGAGTCCCACTCGCACTTGACTGGTTTTTTTATGTTTTTGTATTATTCATCTTTAAGGCACAGAGTCGAACACATAATTTCTACTATATTAATATAGGAAGTACAGATGACCGATAAAGTTATTTGCATCATACTTGTATTTAATTACTGGAACAAACCTTGGCTACACATTTGAAAAAATAACCGTATATTTTACATTCAACGCGGAATAATTCTTGGACGCGTCTAATTAATTAAACTAAAAAGGCGTCAAAATAATATTCTAGCTGGTGATCGCGTGACTGCGTACCTTCAAACAGCATGCAAACACATTTAAAGCACGTGAAGAAATTCTCACATGAATTCTAATAATTTGTTAGATTAAAAAAATTATCCATGTAGATTAGGTATTTGATAAAGTTTGAATTATTAAGGTCAACGTTCAATTGTACGTTTTACTATAAATTAAAAGGTATTTCACATTTATTATTAGTTGTAGTTACGTTCCTAAACTGACATGAGCATGATGCAGGCGCCTCCTAAAATGCCATAATTGTAGAATATTTTATAATTAGGTGACTACAATTTTTATTTTGTTGTATTATACACACTTATTAATTTTGACAACAGACCAATGTACATTCGTCCACATTTAGTCTTAAAAAATGTGTAATTTATTTACCTGTCTGTCATAGAAAAAGAGTGACCGTGAGTTTTATTGCCAGATTCTTTCTCTCGGTTCTACCCATTGCTTCGCGAATCTGGCAGTACATGTAAATATAGAAGCAGTAATAATTTTTATTTTACGTACTTATATACGTTTGTAAGAGCCATTTAATGACCTATACATAAATATAAATAAATCATTTCATTTCAAATCGAAAAAACCAGCCAACTGCCTGTAGGGTTACACATAAAAAGGGTTCCGTTAGTCAACTAACAAAATAACTCCAGAGCTAACAGAGCTATGTAATCCCATAATGTTTTCCTTCAAAGTTCATTACATGCACTACAATCACAATATATTCAAGATTTTTTGACCCAGTCGTGTATCATTTAGAGAGGGGCTAGAGCGTGTGTCGTCATGAAAATAGACAATAGGTACCTACTTGTAATCTTTGATACCTACTACAGATCCGATTTAGAAACTTCTTACACAGTTAGAAAGGTGATATTATTCGTGTTACTGTTTATACTGATAAAAGATTCCCTTGAAGAGAGGAATTACAAAAACCGGTCAAGTACCAGTCGAACTCGCGCACGAAGTTCTGCCCAATCTACGAGTATAACAATGTCAAAACAAATTACGTTTGTTGTATGGGAGCCTCCCTAAGTATTATTTTATTCTGTTATTTAGTATCCGTTACAATAGCGGCAACAAAAATACATCATCTGTGAAAATTTCAACAACTAACTATCACGGTTCATGAGATAGCCTGGAAAAATACGGACTAACGGACAGCGAACGAAAGAAAAGAAAGAAAGAAAGAAAAAAAACATTTATTACTCCACTTTTACAACATAAACTAACAAAAAAATGAAAACATCAATAATATGTGTAGCTGTACGGCTGTCTCTCAGCGTTATGCTGTCTGCATGGTGCAAGGCAGACAGCGCTGGCTTTCAGAGACGGCCTAATAGTAGAAACAAAGACAGAGAGAAAAGAAATACTATAACATCGAATATATATATGGAATAAGCAAAAACTAACCGTAACAAAAATATATAAATAGGGTTCCCATTTTACCCTTAGGGTACAGAACCCTAAAATCTTAACACGAAGTTTTACTAGACTTTGATTGAATTCGAATGAAGATATTAAGAACGAAACATTTTCGAAGAATCGTTTTTCTTTTACCGTTAATTTAAACTTTGATTAACTTACACCTCAGTAAACTACCTATTTTCAATGGTGATCACACACGCAATTGTAATAGAATTGAGTTATTTACGCCTACTTTTCTTTGTTACAATTAGTTCAGCGATCTTTGGTCGCAGGGCGCCACTGGAAATACCTTCTGGTGGATACCAGAGACGCCCGGCAACGGACGTAGAGCCATTCGTTTCGTTATAAGTAATTTTTTTTTTTGAGAGTTTATACTTTCGATTGTCTTCACCTATATCTACTAATACAAACAAACTCACTTATGCCACAGAATAGGGAATAGTACTTACATACAGAACTTGCACTCCGACCTTAATTAAAGCACATTCTTTTGTTAACAGAGAACATCATTCGAACGTTAGGGTTGATAGGAAAGTGCCAGCATAATTTGACCAATAATTATGACGGTAATGCCTCAATATCAACTTTATGGTCAATGCCGTATCACAAACAAGAGAAAATCCTTACAGACTTACAACTTCAAGTTGTCGCTGACGTCACGTATTTATTGCGATTGTTAGGCGAGTGACATAGACAACTGTACTTGTCAACTTCTTGACTATAATTATTTTGGCAGGTTTCAACGAAGTAGTGGAATAAATACCTTTCACGCTGTGACTTATTGGAACGGAGCAGCAATAAAAGTATTGCAAAAACACACATACATATCACGCCTATATCCCCGCAGGGATAGGCAAAGGTGCATTATACACCCACAATTTGCCAGTATTTTTAGTACCACGTAATAGAGTTAACGCCTATTGCCGTCACCGGGCACACAAATGGCCAAATGAATTTAATAAAATGTAGCAGTTATATTGTAATTTTGGAAAAAAAAATTAAAGGCAACAAAATCTTACTTGCCAGCCGCTATGGCACAGCCAATTAAAGTCCTGGGTGTCTCGGACTATTGTAAAAAAAGAGAAATATACTTTTTGAGAGTGTCCGTTACTTTTGATTCAAGAACTCTTATAGTAAAGGCCTCATTAATATGATTATTTTGTTCAAAACATTTTCCGAAATAAGAAAAAAATATTAAGCAGAAGGACGGCAAAAGTTGATTTCAGATGCAATTGGCTTTCTTCCAACTATGTTGGCCAGTTATAAAGACCTCAGGATCCTTCCAAATCGTATTACAAACGTATTAGTTGTTGTAACTTTGATGGTTCTTAATAAACTGGTGGGCGAAATTATATAGCCGTTTGAAACAAAATACTGAGTATTGTCGTCGTGGGTTAGCAAAGTAGAATCGGGTTTCTTAGAATAAATTGGATGAGTTCGTGAGTTGCGATGGAACGTTAAATCTATAGAGTAGGTACGTCATGACATGTATGTATACATGGTTAACCCTTGGCATGCCTGGTAGGGTCTCACAGACCCACCACTAAACATGAATTGCTGCAGTTTATTCAAATTTGAATTTTGCACGCAACCGTCCTCAGTAGCTGTCATTTCAGTCCAGGGTACGGTTGTTCAGAACAAATATGTGATTTAAGTGCGCGTGTACCTGTTATTTAAGTACAACACATGATGCATGTTCGCTGCTTATGTTTAATTATAAGAATAAATAACAAAACATATTGATTCTGGGTTGTTTTTATTACATACTGTAGCATATTATACTGCTAGCTTATCAATTAATTTAATACACTAGCTACTACATGTTTAAAGGGGGCTAATAGTCCGGGTCCGTGAGACCCTACAAGGCATACCTTGTAACTTTTGGTCACCAGGCATGCGGAGGGTTAAGTACCTCTGGTAATTCCATACATTCTTGCGGAAGTGCATAGGGGAGGGCAAATGCAGCAAATTTATCCCCCCCAATCTGGCCGAAAGTTACTGGTTTAGGAGATATCGACTAAAAACGGTCTATTTTTCAAAAAACACCCCAATTTTGGTGATTGTAATTATAAAATAAAGAGACAAATTTACGCGTCTTTTTGTTTGTAGGTATGCTACAAACATACCTTTATAAGCTGCAAGACATAACAAAACACGTTAAATGTTAATTTAAGATTTATTTAACTATTAAAATTTATTTCGGCCATATACAATAACCTTCCACGAGAACTACTCTATCCATTGGGGACAACCGCATTAAAATCCGTTGCGTAGTTTTCAAGATCTAAGCTTACATAAGGAACGGAAGCGAATTTGTTTAACCTACACCATGTTATGATATTACAATAGAATTCAAGTCCAGACGCCTGACGGACTGAATATAATTAATTAAGCAACTATACCCAAAGTTTTATGTGTTCATAGTCAAAGTGTACAAACAATATTACAGTTCCAGGCTAAAGGCCCCATTAAGCAATGACCTGCCGTTCGTTTTGATTAGAATCTTAATAAATCATATCAACAATTTCACATTCGCACGCAATCGGTAGTGGAGCATTCTAAGTTAATACATTTGTATGTTTTCAGGTATCGTTTAAAATGATTTGTTAATAAAATTTTGTATTACGAATTTTAGAAAGAAATTATACCCTATAATTGGTGAATACACGACAAAAGTACAAGTTGATAGTTTAATGTACTCGTAATAGGTAGGTACCAATATTTCCCTAAATTAGGTTCCGGTTGTCATGACAGTCGTTACGGGTATTTGGAGTCCTAAAACAAAATCTGACTGGTCTAACTACAGAACTTCGATATCTCCCATGGGTTGTGAAAGTCAGATGGCAGTCGCTTCACGGAAAATATCGAAGTTCAACCGCAGCGCAGTAAGCCTGGAAAGTCGAACCCAACTGAGTTGGGAAAAGGCTCAGTGGATGATCCGGTTTTTATTTCCAATATTACTGGGTCTCACCAGTCATACTAGGAAAGCTTTACGGCTTGGTGGTATAGTGAATTAAGTTTTACTACCGCCTATTTAGGTCAAGTCAGTGCAAGTAGGGGCGGGGCCCCAAGAGATTAGACTACGTCCTCGCCGTCCGCCCTGGACCCCAACTTGACCACGGTAACGCAGTGGCAAGTTGGGTGACCGAACGTCGACATCGAGAACTTGAGTGGCCAACACAGGAAGAAACTGCTTATCATGAATAAGCCAGAAGAGACCCCCGGTCCTGACACTGCCCTTCCCCGGGCAGTCTCAGCCGACGACTTACTGCATTATTCCCGGAACCTGATTATGCCTATCGATTTGGGGGCTCGCGTCGCGCCGCCTAGTTGCAGCGCGACGTCGACGCCCCAAGGAAATGTTGCTGCTGGGACTGACGATGGGTCAGCTCCCAGTAGTGTGAGGGGTAAGGGCCCTTCTTCTTCGCAGAAGAGGACCCTCGAGAAGGGGGGGCTACCGCGCGACCGGAGCACTAGTTGCTCTGGGTGGGGGTCCCTCCTCTCCAGCGATTCGGAGGAGGAGGTGCCGGTGAAGACGGTGCGCACGCGTCTCGACGCCTACAGAAAGCGCCCGCCAACACCACCCCCGTCATCTGTGCCGTCCCTGCGCAGTCGCAGGGATATCGGTGTGCCGCCCGCGCGGGAGATAATGAGTATTTTCTCCCGCATGAACGCGGCCATGCGGGGGAGTAAAAACATGTCGGGGAGGAAGAAGATTGTGGCTTCACTGGTGGATGAAGCCCAATCCTCCCTCGACAAGCTCCTCGAGCGGAGCGTCACAGAGGAGGAGGCGAAGCTCCGCAAGCAGGTTGCGAGCCTGGAGGTGGAGCTCACTGCCTCCCGAAAGGAGATGGAAGATCTCCGTCGGGAGGTCGCTGAGCTGACCAAAGCGGTCAAGGCACCTCCAGGTCCCATGCCGCCTCCTCCTCTGACGGCTGGACCAGCGCCGAAGACGGCGCCTAGGACCGCGCCCACCATGGCGCCCGGCTCGCCGCCGAAGCCTGTACCGACTACGGTGCAGGTCCTGACGGCGATCGAGAGGCGCCTCGCGGTCCTGGAGGACCGGGCGTACCGCCCTCCGCTAGCGCGTCCCGCGGTTTCATACGCGGCGGCTGTCGGCGGTGCTCCCGCTCCGGGTCCAAGCGGCACACCCGCTGTCCGCCGCCCCGCTCCGCCCCCGTCCGCTTCAGCGAACCGGATGCCGGCCGAGACCGCGGCCCAGGCGCGGAAGGCCAAGGGGCGTGGTAAGAAGAGTGGCACCCCTGCCGCCTCGTCTTCCTCTAACGTCGCTCCCGTTGCTTCCTTACATCCCTCCAGACGGGAGGGATGGGAAGTAGTGGGAGCCAAGAAGAGGAAGACGAAGGCTGCCAAGAAAGCGGCCAAAGCCGCCGCGGCGAAGGCGCCGAAGAGGCCCCGCCCCCCTCGCTCCACCGCCGTCGTCCTGACGGTGACGACGGTAGGTGTGGAGAAAGGGGTGGGGTACGCCGACGTACTGAGGACCGTGAAGTCCTCAGTCAACCTCTCGGCCCTCGAAATACAAGGGGGGCTCCGGTGCAAGACGACACGCACCGGGGCTCGCCTCCTCGAGGTCTCCGGCGCCTCCAGCGGCCCTAAAGCTGACGCCCTAGCGGCTCAGCTTAGGGTCGCGCTGGACGAAGAAGCCGTCCGCGTCACCAGACCCACCAAATGCGCCGCATTGCGCATCACGGGTCTGGATGACGCGGCCACGACGGAGGAAGTTGTCTCCGCCGTCGTGGAGGCGGGCGGCTGCCCCCGTGACCAGGTGAAGGCTTCAGATATCTCCTTCGGCTCCACTGGTCACGGGATGACAGTCGTCCAGTGCCCCGTCGCGGCGGCACTGAAAGTGGCGGACGGACGAAGCCTCCTCGTAGGGGGCTTCCTAAAGGCGCAGGTGCACCTCCTTCGTGCCCGGGAAACCAGATGTTTCCGGTGCATGGTGGTGGGGCACGTCGGAGTGCAGTGTACAGCGGAAGTCACCGTGGGCGATCGGTGCTTCCGCTGCAGCCGGCCCGGTCACAAGGCAAGTGCCTGTGACGCCCCGCCTCGCTGCTTTAGATGCGAGGCGGAGGGCAAGACCGCGGATCACCGGGTCGGCAGCACAACCTGCGCCGCCTCGAAGCCAAAACCTCGTCCGTCCGCTGAGAGCGGTGGGGGTGCCGCCCTTGCGCGGCCAGTTGCTTCGCGGCGGGATGCGGTTATGGACGTCAATTAATGTCTGACGCCCGTATCCGTATCCTGCAAGTGAATTTGAACCACTGCCGTGCTGCTCAGGATCTTCTGTACCAGAGCATCCGGCAGTGGTCCATAAACTTGGCCGTGGTCGCCGAGCCGTACTACGTCCACCCGGGAAGCCCGGTGGACGAGGACGGCTCGGCCTGTTGTATCTTTGGGGGGTCCGCCGCAGACAACTCGCGCCTTGCGATCATTGCAAGGGGCCGCGGGTGTGTTGCGGCGGACTATGATGGGTTGGCAGTCGTGGCCACCTACATCTCGCCGAACATTGACGAGTCTCAGTTTGAGCTATGGCTCACTGAGCTCGACGTCGTCTTCGCTGCGTGCCGTCCTCGTCCTGTCCTGCTCCTGGGAGACTTCAACGCCTGGAGTGAGGCGTGGGGCTCCCGGGAAACCAGGGACAAGGGGAGGCTTCTTGAGGACTGGACCAGAACACGTGGTCTGGAGGTCCTCAACCGGGGGAATGTCGCCACCTTTTGGCGGCGGGGGGGGGAATCGATCGTGGACGTAACGTTCGCATCCCCTGACCTCGCCGCCCGTATTACAGGCTGGCGCGTGGAGGAGGGTGAGGAGACGCACTCGGATCATCGGTACATCCGGTTCGATGTCGTCCCCCCACCTGACCTCCCACAGCCGGTGGCAAATCCCCCGGATCCGCGTTGGGCACTTCACCATCTGGATCGGGAGGCTCTCCTGGAGGCATCCATCGTGCAGGCCTGGATTCCAGCGCCGGACCGGCCTGCCGATGTGGATGCCGAGGCGGAGTGGTTCAGGAGAGCCATGTCGCAAATCTGTGATGCGGCGATGCCTAGGGTTACACCCAGACCGGCCAGGAAGCAGGTGTACTGGTGGTCGCCGGAGATTGCAGAGCTGCGCGCAGCATGCATCTCCGCCCGCCGCCGGTACACCAGGTTTCGCCGGAGGCGTCGCCGCCCAGACGACGCGGCAGCCCGAGAGGCGGAGCTTTTTCAGGCATACAGGGAGGCTAAAGGTAATCTCCAGGAGACGATAAAGCGGGCCAAGACGGCGGCCCGCGAGGAGCTCCTGGAGACCCTGCAGCAGAACCCATGGGGGCGCCCGTACCTACAGGTCAGGGAGAAACTCCGACCTAGGGCGCCCCCACTGACCCAGAGTCTCCAGCCGCAGCAGCTGGAGCGGGTCATGGGCTCCCTGTTTCCGACGAGCGCGGAGGAGCACGTCCCTCCGCGCATGGCTCCGTCTCTGCCCGACGCGGATTGCACCAGCGAAGACGACGTACCCGAAGTCAGGGTGGGGGAGCTAGGTGCGGCAGTACTCCGGCTTAAACGCCGGAAAATCACTGCCCCCGGACCCGACGGCATTCCTGGCCGTGCATGGGTCCTGGCCCTCGAAGAACTCGGGCCTCGACTGATGGGGCTCTTTAGCGCATGCCTCGAAAGGGGCCAGTTTCCCAAGGTGTGGAGGACGGGGAAACTGGTCCTGATCCGTAAGGCGGGGCGGCCGGTGGACTCACCGTCCGGATACCGGCCGATCGTGTTGCTCGACGAGGTGTGTAAGCTCTTTGAGCGCATTATCGCGGAACGCCTCGTCGAGCATCTCACGAGTGTGGGGCCAGACCTGGCGGATAACCAGTTCGGTTTCCGTCGGGGACGCTCCACCGTGAGCGCGATCATGCGCGTGAAGAGCCTGACGGAGGAAGCAGTCTCGCAGGGCAAGGTGGTGGTGGCGGTGTCTCTTGACATCGCCAACGCGTTCAACACCTTGCCATGGAGCTGCGTTAGGGAGGCGCTCGTGTATCACGAAACGCCTCTCTACCTCCGTCGTATTGTCGGGGCCTATCTCTCGGAGAGGGCCATAGCTTTCCCCAGCTGGCTCGGGCCAGCTCGGCGAGATGTGTCGTGCGGTGTTCCGCAGGGGTCGGTCCTGGGGCCGCTTCTGTGGAACATCGGCTACGACTGGGTGCTGCGGGGTGCGTTGCCTAGGGGTGTCGGCGTAACGTGCTACGCCGACGATACCCTCGTCACGGCGCGGGGTGCAACGTACCAGGAGGCAGCACTCAAGGTCACGACGGGTGTTGCTCGAGTCGTGGGTCGGATACGGCAGCTGGGACTGGAGGTGGCCTTGCACAAGTCCGAGGTTCTGTGTTTTCACAGACCTCGGAACGGTCCACCAGAAGGTTCCAGCATAAATGTGGGAGGCGTTAGCATCGGCATCAAGCCCTCGATGAAGTACCTAGGGATCGTACTTGATAGCCGATGGAACTTCGGACCACATTTCCGAAGTTTGGTCCCCAAGGTGACGCAGGCATCGGTCGCGCTTTCGCGACTGATGCCCAACCTAAAGGGACCCAACGCCTCCTGCAGGAGACTGTACCTGGGGATCGTGCGGAGTATGGCCCTATACGGGGCTCCCGTATGGGCGGATAGGTTGGCGGTCAAGGGGAACGTGACTCTGTTAAACAGACCACTTAGAACCTTGGCCGTCAGAACCGTACGGGGGTACCGCACGATCTCCGGAGAGGCTGCATGTCTCCTAGCCGGGACCCCTCCATGGGACCTGGAAGCGAGAGCCCTTGCGTCATTGTTCCAATGGCGCAAGGAGGCGCTGGAGCGGGACCACAGGCCTGCGTCTCGAGAAATCGAGGACCAGCGGTCCCAACTCCGCCAGGATCTCATGGAGTCATGGAGGGTGCGACTTGAGCAACCCAAGGGGGGTGCCATCTTCATCGCGGCGGTGAGACCGATCATGGACGATTGGCTGCAGAGGCAGCATGGTGACCTCACGTACCGTGCGACGCAGATGGTTGCCGGGCATGGATGCTTCGGTAGCTATCTGTTTCGCATGCATCGTGAGGTCACACCCCGGTGTCAACACTGCGAGGTTTCCGACGACGACACCGCACTCCACACGTTGGTGGAGTGCTCAGCGTGGGCGAGTCAGCGCCGGGACCTCGTAGTGGGTCTGGGCGTGGATACCCTCTCGCTGGGGACCATGCTTCAAGCCATGGTATCCAGCGGGAGTAGGTGGAACACGGCCGTGTCCTTCTGCGAGCAAGTTATGCTCGCGAAGGAGGCGGCCGGGAGGGAGAGGGAGCGTACCCTCCCCGCCGAGTTCCGTAGTCGGCGGCCAGGCCGCCCCAGACTACGCGACTACGCCCAAGACTATCGTCCTCCATGATCGGGGCCTGAGGACGGCGGGATCGCCACCCACCGTCCTTACAGAAGCAGGCTAGAAGGGTTGCGTGCTGCGGGGCCTTTGCCCCATAGCACGCAACCAGATTCACTCACTGACGCGGGATAAAACCCGACCCCAATGACGCGGGATTCTCGTCCCGACCAAACACCCGCAGAGACCACAGGGGTGGTCAAAGTCCGCCGGGCGCCACTGGACATACCCTCTGCTAGTAACCAGGGACGCCCGGCAACGGACGTTAGAGCGGCCGCGGCCTTGGGCCGCGGAATTAAAAAAAAAAAAAAAAAAAAAAAAAAAGTCAGTGCAAGTAGAATAACTACAAGCAATAAACATATGGTATACATAAAGTCGTTTGATGTTATCTACAAAGGGCAACAATAAAAACCAAAGGGTCATGAAATAGACATTTTCCGGCCAGAACGGAGCGCGTTTTAACTTTTACTACGTGATAAAATTATGTACACCGTCGATTGTAGTCGTTTAAAGGTAATATTTTAGAAAGGACTATTAAATAGCCAATAATCGGCATATTCCCAATATTCTCTTAAATGGTAGAGGTATTTACTATGGCCATATTTTGCCAATCAGTTTGATTCCACATAATTGTGAAGCAATTGCACGGTTGAAAACTTTGGGTACGATAACCAGTTACCGTCAGTGTACCAACAGCTGTATTTTAAGTACTTTTAATCCATAAGATCTTTACCACGCCCCTAATCAGAGACAGAAGGACATAGTTCTTGTCTAGAGCATATATATTATTACAGCAATCTCGTTTTATTCCATTACTTAATTGAAACTTGTATTTATGTGTATATTTAATTTAACATTCCACTACTCTAATAGGTAAACAGCAGTCATATACTCAATTACAAGTTATTACCCTCCAATCCACCTAAAAGTATATTTACCATAACTTTGTTCAATAACATCAATCAAACACAACCTTTTCTTTGTGTTGGATTGTTTGTACTCGTAATAACACAGTTTAGCTGTTCCTACAAATTTACTGAACATTGTCCAAACAAAGCACTTTAGACATTGTTTAGTACAATTTTGTTTATTGTGAAAATTCATAAGTTAATACTGCAAGAAGGGTCCGACTCAATACGAGGTAAATTCACAGATGAAAAGTGGGCGTTTAATATGACTCTGCCTATGCATTTAAAACAGGTACCTATAATACATATAATATATTAAACTGTTGAAATACACACACACACTCATATCACGCCTATATCCCCGAAGGGGAAGGCAGAGGCGCCTTACACACCCACAATTTGCCAGTATTTTTAGTCCCACGTAATAGAAGGCAAGCCTATTGCCGCCACCGGGCCCTCTAGAAAGTGGGGTATGTCCAAAATAGACGTATTAATGTAATAAAATAAGCAGATATATTATAATTTTGAAAACTAAATTTGAAACACGTTGCTTTGCGATTAAATGTTGATAAGGCAACAAAATTTTACGTGCCAGCCGCTATGGCACAGCCAATTAAAGTTCTGGGCGTCTCGGACTCAGTACTGTTGAAATATAAATATAATAACACTCTTATAGACGTTTTATTTAGCCGCTCAATAATGACGCCACCACTGGTTTTCGTTTTTACGTGATGCTCAACAAGGAAGCACATTTTCATCATTTCAAATTGTGAAAGTTTCAAACTTTACAGTACAATAATTATTACTGTAAAATTCAGCTTAAAATTATGGAAAGGGTGACACATAATCAAGTTCATACATATTCATACCCAAGCGACACATAACTTAGTTAAGTCACTCAACTAAGTTGCGTTCTGTTACGTAATATTAAGTTATTTTTTTGCTTTGACAACTATGTATAAATGTTAGCTCGTTATGTACTTAACTAGGGGTCGCCCGCGGCTTCGCCCACTTGACAATTTTATACTAAACACCTTCTTCGAAAACCACTCTATCCATTGGTGAAAACCGCATCAAAATCCGTTGCGTAGTTTACGCATACATACAGAACTGGCAACTTTGTTTTATAATATGTAGTGATATTGTAATTTCAATCATATTAAAAAAGAGTGGCCATGAGTTTTATTGCCAGGTTCTTTCTCTCAGGCCCTAACTATTGTTTTTTGAATCTGGCATTAAATGTAAGTTTACAAGCAATTTAGACTTTCATTGTAACCTTTATAACTGACCAACTTCCAAAAGAGTTACCTTGTAACCCACTTGAATAAAAATAATTATTCATTTTCAATAACATGGACTTAGAACCTTTACTTAACGTGTCAATCTCAGCAGTCTTATGATTGATAGTAACTTTTAGTTTTGAAGTTATTTACGGACAATACTTATTTTCAGTAGAACGATGGTTTGATCTGTGTAAATTGATATACATATAATACTAGCTTCGCTAGGTTCGCCCGTTACAAATTATATACTCGTACTAAAACCTTTCTCGAGAACCACTCTATCGATTAGCTTAAAGCAATATGAAAATCGGTGCTGGAGTTTTCGAGTTTATCATAAACAGATAGACAGACGCTGCGGAGGACTTGGTTTTAATGTAGTGATGTATGTATTGTATTTAGAAGTATAAAAAGTAATTTTATCAGTTATCTGGATCTCACAACACAAAATTACATTAAGTTTACATTAAGCTAGATGACGCTGTGTAAACAATGTTTTTTTAATAATTTTTATTTTGTGACAGTAACAAGTGTAACATTCCCCAAGGGTAAGTATTCACCTTCCCGTACAGATTGGGAAGGTTCTCGCGGTGGACCAGGTCAAGAGCCAACGGCGGACACTGCAGTGACTATTATGAACTCATTCACACGCTGGCAATTTGCCCAATGGAGAAGAAGTTTTATACTTTCGTGGAACAATCTTTGAAAGTTGTACAGCGTGACTTTGAAACTGGTATTTGATAGTGTTAGGATACAAGCAGACTGCCCCAATCATGTCTTGTAATTTGTAATTCTGTTCGAAGGTTACCTGAAAATGTTCGCTATTAAACGATAAAGACATGATACATTATTTTTATAGAATGTGTCACAATAAACATATATTATTAGATTATCTTTTATCTATCTCACGGTAAATGATTACCGGGATACCAGTGACCAGTGAATTCTAAAGTAGTTGTGGTTATTGTCACAGTTATTAAATAGGTAATAATTGTAATAGTTTTCTGTCTAATATGTTATTTCTTATTACTTTCTAGAAAAATTATTCGCGCGTTACCCTTCTAGCCTTTTTCTGTAAGGACGGCGGGTGGCTATCTCGTCGTCCTCATGCCTCGATCGTGGAGGTCGATGGTCTTGGGCGTAGATGAGTCTGCGGCGCCCTCGCCGCTGTCTACAGAATTCTGCGGGGAGGGTACTCTCCCTCACCCTCAAGGACACGACCGCGTTCCACCTACTCGCGCTAGAGACCATTGCTTGAAGCATGGTCTCCAGCGAGAGGGTATCCACACCCAGAGCACTTGCAGTGTTGACACCGGGGTGTGACCTCACGATGGATGCGAAACAGATAGTTACCGAAGCATCCATGCCCGGTAACGATCTGCGTCGCACGATACGTGAGGTCACCATGCTGCGTGTGTGCAGCCACTCGTCGATGATCAGTCTCACTGCCGCGATAACGGTGGTTCCCCACTTTGGTTGCTCAAGTTACCACCTTCATGTCTCCATGACCATCGGCCTCAAATGCGATAACTACCCGGTCAAATTAGCAATAGGTAGTAAGTCTGTAGCCATTTCTGCGCACGTTAAATAATTAATAGGGATCATGGGTATCTTAAATATCATGATTAAAATTATATTAATGAAATGTTTTCAAAGTTTTAAAAGCCTTTCAAATGTTAATCGAGTTTTTAAACGATAGCAGTAATAAAAGTATTAAAGCTTAAATTATTTTAATTGATACTTGACTTGGCGTAACTTCGTAGCACTTTGCTACGGTCGCGCGGCTACGGAGTTCGTAGATGCTGTAGCGTTAATGACATTGTCAGTTTATAATTAACTTCGAATAAATTTTAATGATGAGATTATATTTCATGCTTGCACAAAATGGTTTCAGTTTTGATTGCCATTTGAAAATCTAATGATAAATTTAATACGATTCATTAAGACGATTCTGTCAAAGTTAGTTAGAATTCGTTCAAACTTTATTTCTAATTCATAAATAATTACAAAGCATAACTAAGTTAGATATTGTTCATCTGTCACGGTCAGCCTTGGTAATTAATGTCCGAAAGAAGCATAACTTCCTAATAGTTCTAATCACTGAAAGTGACTAACGATGTTAAAAGCAATTAATTAGTTTTTGATAAAAGATGTAATAATTTTTATTAAATGCATTCGGCCATTTTGGACATTACTCATTATATGTGTTCCCGGTGACGGCAATAGGCTTGCCCACTATTACGTGGGACTAAAAATACTGGCAAATTGTGGGTGTGTAATGCACCTCTGCCTACCCCTTCGGGGATATAGGCGTGATATGTGTGTGTGTGTATGTATGTGTGTGTGTGTGTGTGTGTGTGTGTGTGTGTGTGTGTGTGTGTGTGTGTGTGTGTGTATGTATGTGTGTAGTAATTTCTTCGTGTATGTGTATTTTGCTATGAATTTTTATTATTTAATTTATTTTTATTTTATTAGTAATATTTTCTTATCGATCACCTGTATATTGTCATGCTCGTATCCTACATGATTCCATACACACAAGATCCTGTCTTTATCCCCGAAGGGGTAGGCAGAGAATTTAAATAAACCAAAATATCGTCAGATACTTTATTTAAAAAAACATTTATTTACAATAACAATTACAATATACATAATTCCATCATTCACCGAGCCTTTTCCCAACTCAGTTGGGGTCGGCTTTCCAGTCTAACTACGATTCGGCTGAACTTCGATATTTTCCGTGAAGCGACTTCCATCTGACCTTCACAACCCATGGGCGATATCGAAGTTCTGTAGTTAGAACGGTCGGATTTTTGATTTAGGGCTCCAACTACCCCTAACGACTACTATAGATGTTTGTATGACAACCGGGACCGAACGACGGCTTAACGTGCTCTCCGAGGCACGGAGGGGTCTCAGTGTCTTAAGAAATGGTCACCCATCCTAAGACCGGCCTGAGTCGATGCTTAACCTTTGCAATGTGTTAACATTGTCGGTTACCACTAGACCACGAGCCCCTCAATATACATAATTATATACCAAAAATATTTACATAACAAAATATCGTTTAAAAAATCCTCCGCGTCATTGCCGACTGGGAACGTTCCCAGAATGCTGGCTGTGTTGCCACGTTGGATGGCGATACTTAATCTTTTGGCTTTCTTAAATATATTCTGTGCCTTTGAAGGGGTAAGCAGAAACTCAACTCAAAAATATTACGTCACAAAGGAACACTTAATATAAACGTTGATATTAAAAGATATCCAACACAAAATATTAATTTTTAACTGACTCATTTTTTCTCCGAGGTTTCTCAATTCGACCGTAATTTTGTTTTTTGTTCTCGGAGAACTTCGTCGTTTATGAACCGATTTTAATTCTTTTTTTTTGTTGGAAAGGATATATTTCCAACGTGGTCCCATTATAAGGAAACCAGGATCTGATGATCGGATTCGACGACTGTTATAGTGTAGCGAAAGTGCATTTGTTATTTTTTTCCATTTAAATTCTGTATTGAAGGGAACTTTACATATCCCAAATGTGTGTTTAGTTTATGGTTGAAGTTAGTTTTTTTTTAATATTATTAAGTCAAGAAAGACATTCTTACGCTCACTTTTCCAATTATATATATATATAATTGGAAAAGTGACCAATTATATATATATATAATTGGAAAAGTGAGCGTAAGAAGTCCAATTATATATATATATAATTGGAAAAGTGACCAATTATATATATATATAATTGGAAAAGTGAGCGTAAGAATGTCTTTCTTGACTTAATAATATTAAAAAAAAACTAACTTCAACCATAAACTAAACACACATTTGGGATATGTAAAGTTCCCTTCAATACAGAATTTCCAATTATATAATTATATATTTTCTTACTAACCTCACTATTAATAATTATTTCAATGCTAGTATTAAACGTATAATAGTAGATTTTATGACAAGGGAGTAAAACGATATAATATTGCCGAAGGCGATATTTTGAATCCAGAGCGAAGCAAAGGATTCTGGAGTAAAGTAGAATCCTAAGCGTAAAGAGATTCAAAGTACGTCGCCTGAGAAAAAGATATTTTACTCTTGAGGCTTAAACATTACTTTTCATCGCCTTCTATGAAAAAAAAATTTACTAGCAACGAAAAAATTTGCGCGTTTTGTTATTTTTCGGCTGGGTTACCATGAAAGATTCGTGTTCCAAATTCAAATCTCATTATTGCCCGCTAAAAAGTGTCTTAACAAAATGAGATATTTTAGGCGCACTTATGTACGAACAAAACGCCGCTTTTTGAATAGAAGTGATGAAAATTATACCATGAAAGTTTTCACACTTACTTCACTAGTTACTCAAAGTCTTAACCTCAAATGAAATAGATCCATGAGGTCGAGTTTGTGACACAAAAGTATTCTTACATAACAACATAATACTCTATTCTAAATAATAATATTATTTACAAGAGACAGCCTTGCAGTGACAGCACAAAACATTTGGAATGAATTCGTCAGTGGCACAAAGCTTAATAAAGTTATTTGGGTCGACGCCAACAAGGTAGAACGATGGTGCATTGAGTTTTTCTAATAATTCCCTATTTTACTAAATGAAAATGTTTAAGGTTAGTTTACTTTGGTAATTGTGTACATTGTCTAGTGGTTAGTTAGACTACTGAATTTAAAATAATAACTGATGAGAACTGTTTTTTTTTTAATTTAAGAGTTCAAACGACTCTCAAAAGCATAACAGCTTCGGTGGCGTGGTTGGTAGTGCATCCGCTTTCGACGCCGAAGTCTCGGGTTCGATTCCCGGTCGGGACAAACTTTGTGTGATGACACATACGTTTGTACCGAAGTCTAGGTGTTTTCTATGTATAATTTGTATTTACAAAAAAAAGTATTTGTATCAGTTTATCTAGTACTCATATCACAAACTCTGCTTAGTTTGAGACTAGATGGCGTTGTGAGAATTGTCCTAAAATATTAATTATTTATTTTTAAATAACTCTAGGTGACATAAACCCTTTCCTAGACCCAGTAATTTTAGTCTAAATTTAATGGAAGGGTCCAAAAAAAATTTTCAAATTAAGAATCATAGAACATACATACGGTCACGCCTCTTTCCCATTGAGATAGGCAGAGACTATGGAATGACTGCCTCAATGGCGCAGTGGTATGAGTATGCGACTGCCGTCCTTGAGGTCACAGGTTCGATTCCGGGTCGAATCAAATTATTTGTGTGATCCACAAATGTTTGTTTCGGTGTCTTTTATGTATAATATGTGTCTTTTGTGTATTTAGACATATGTAAGTATTTTTATCAGTCGTCTAGATCCTATAACACAAGCTTATATTAGCTTAATTTGGGCTAGATGACATTGTGTGAGAATGTCAAAAAATATTTATTTAAATATTTATTTATTTATTTAATGCCACTTGCTACGATCCTGGCAAACTTCTTTTACTTCTTTCACTTCCATAACTATTTTCATGCATGTTCTCCGGTTAAGGGTACACCTGGCCTTCAGCCAAAACATCTCCGATTTGGTCGAAGTTCGTTCGTCTAGTTGATTATGTATATTTCTTAAGCCAATCTCCTTTCATCTATCCTTTCTACGTGCGTTGAATCGTGGTTTGTATACACACGCATGTTTTTGCGAAATGCTAGGCAGCGGAATATGTTGTGCAATCAGATAGGTTTTTATTTTGCCCCTCACAGGGTGCTAGCTTTTTGCCTCTACCTTGTAACTTTAATGGCTGGTTACTTAGTTGTAAGCGTACTCAGTTTTACTTATTTTAGTGATTTTTTTTAAAGCCCTTTTCTGATGTGCACTTTTTAGAACACGGTTTCATACACAGTATTTACAAATATACACATATATTGAGAATCAGTATCTAATCAAAGCAATAGCGCAATCGGCGAAATAGCCCTCTACTAACCTACAGTATTTATATATTCAGAATATATTTTTGTTGGAAAGTAATAAAAATTTAGTTATATGAACGTTGACACGAGACAAATCACACATCGTGGTTCTATAAATCTAGAAATACATAGTATTTATATAAAAATGTATCAGAATATTCAGTGCAGCAGTCGTTCGGTACAGTTGGCATATAAATTTATAATTTTATTTTTTATTTTTCACTGGGAAAATTCGTATTTTTTTAATGATTCAAACCAAAAAAACTGGCCAAGTGCGAGTCGGAATCGCGCACAAAGGGTTTCGTACCAAAAAGAAAAATATCACGTTTGTTGTATAATAAATATTATTGTAATAAATATTTAAGGGGCACCCCCTTAAATATTTATTACATTCTGATTTTTAGTATTTGTTGTTATAGAGGCCACAGAAATACATCATCTGTGAAAAAAATTCCGGTTCATGAGATACAGCTCAAGACAGACGGACGGACGTTTTACCTTTGGGTACGGAACCCAAAAAAAACATAGCCAACGGTCCATGGTCGCTTTGAAGAAGAGGACAAATGAATGAAACTTTCTAGTTAACAGGGTTAGTAATATAATAAAAAATATGCCTTGTTCTTTTTTTTTTCATCCCGTGAGACCTGCCGGTCCCATGTCCATTGCTGTGGGCGTCTCTGGTACACACCGAATGTATTTCCAGTGGCGCCCAGCGGACTTTGGCCACCTGTGTGGCTAACATATGACGTTAACTAAAAATAGATTACACAAGTAGCAGTATGTGGGTGTATTATAGACCGAGGTATTTCGTTCCCTCTAACCCTTACAGATATAATCGTGATACGAGTGTATTAATATAATTTGTAAATTTTTATACTTTACTTTCTCTTATTATATTTGTACTAGCGTAAGTACAATAAAGTTTATTTTATCCTATTCTATAAAACAAACATACCCAACCAATGTACATTTAGTCTTAAGAAAATGTGTAATTTACCTGTCAGTTATAGAAAAATAGTGACCGTGAGTTTTATTGCCAGGTTCTTCCTCTCGGTTCTACCTACTGCTTTGCGAATCTGGCAGTACATGTAAATATAGAAGCACTAATAATTGTTATTTAAAGTACTTACTGACGTTTGTAAGAGCCATTTAATGGCGTGTACAAATAAATAAATCATTTCATTTCATAAATAAATATGGATCTCATTTTTACTAGTCATCCTAAATATATAAGAAAAAATTAAGAATACAAATTTTTAATATATTTATCTAAAGGATTTTTTGTAAAATTCAAAATCGGTTCACTCAGTCTAAAGATTTAATGATAATATTTATGTTGTGATGTATGTACCTCATGTACAGAACATAAAAAAACATACAGTCGAATTGAGAACCTTCTCCTTATGGAAGTCGGATGAAAATATCGACTTGGCCTCGCAGGCCCCACTTCAGAAGTTAAAGGTTTATTGTAGACATGTTTTCGTTTCTTTCTTTGCCGACTGTACCTGTGCATTTGACACTTTGATAACGGAAGTAAAACCAATTTCTCGCCTTTTGGCAAACAAGTTAGTACAATAAATCAAAGTAGGAAAACACAATATAACTATATTTCTTGTGGTTTCAATATTTTAGTTATAGTGTTGGCCATAATAATATTGCTAATAAAGAAAATAATAAATAAATAAATATTGTTGGAAATTGTCACACAACGTTATCTAGCCCAAACTAAGATATAAGCTTGTGCTATGGGATCTAGACAACTGATAAACATACTTAAATATTTCTAAATGCCTACATACATAATATACATAGAAAACAATTAAATTCCGAAACAAACATTTGTGGATCACACAAATAGTAATTGATTCTACGAGACTCCTGTATGAATCGAAAGTCGATGCACCTATCGACCACGCCACCAAAGCAGTTAAAGAAGTTGCAGATATCTTAAAAATAGGCTAAGTTAATAGTTCACACATAGTTAGATGGGGTAAGCAGAAAGCTCTGACACACAAATGCCACGTAAGCAATAGTCCTGTAACCGTTACCGGGAAAAAATACATTGGCAAAGTCAATAACCATTCCATAATCTGAATTTAAATTCTATCCAAATTTATTACTAAAAGATATGACAAGTAACCAAGTGCCGTTAATTACATAAAGTAAAAAGTAATAATTATTTTCTTATCTATAATACAGATAAATAAAATATAATGTCAGTTAGTAATTCCAAATTAAGAGCTTTTCACTAAATAACACAATATTTTTATGTTCTGGCTAATCTCTGAAACTGTTGGACTGATTTTAACGAGATTTTCACTGGCAGTTTTCAAATCCCGTAGACAGTAACTTGGGCAATATATTATTCTGTTAAATGATTCCGTGGGAATTAAGAAATATAAAACTATTCGAGGCAGGTGAACTGCCAAAGTAACTTTCTTGTTCGTAGACTCTAAAATGAAGCAAGAAAAGTAAAATATCCTACTAATATTATAAACGCGAAAGTTTGTGAGTATGTAAGTATGTAAGTATGTATGGATGGATGGATGGATGGATGTTTGTTACTCTTTCACGTAAAGACTACCAAATGGATTTTAATGAAACTTTACAATAATATAGCTTATACATCAGAATAACACATAGGCTACAATTTATAAAGATATTGTGTGAATTGTTCAAAATATGACGCGGCGCGACGGGAACGGCGAAACATCCAAATTACCACGCGGAGGAAGTCGCGGGCGACCACTAGTATAATAATATAAATATAATAATATGTTAGGACAATTCACACAATGCCATCTATAGTCTCTAACTAAGCAGAGCTTGTAATATGAGTACTAGATAAACTGATATAAATACTTATGTACATTTTTTTTTGTAAATACATACATACATAGGAAACACCCAGACTACGGTACAAACGTATGTATGTGTCATCACATAAAGTTTATCCCGACCGGGAATCGACCCCAGAAACCAGTCAAAAAATTAATGTTTTGAAAATGTTTTAAGGATATTTACTGCGACTGTGGAACAAGAATAGCGAAAGTCGTTTGTCACTATGCCTTGTCGCCGCTTCCTCGAGAAATTCCAAGTTGATACTGTTTGCTACATTTATATCTTATATTATTTTTGTAGCGCATTGTAAGACAGCACTAAATCAATCTGCCACTCAACCTTTAGATACATAGATTTCGGCCAAGGTTTTGGCCTTTAACTTTGGACCCCTTAGGGCTAGGTCAAATTTAAAATTTTTTGGCTTGCCTCCAGATCGAGGGCTATCCATAGAGGAGTCAACCAACATTGTAGCATAAGCAGTTCTCGAGAGCTAAGGGGGACATTTCCCATATGTATTTGGACCCCTTAGGGCTAGGTCAAATTTTCTATTTTTAGCTTGCCTCCAGATCGAGGGCTATCCATAGAGGGGTCAACCTTTAGATTAGATTGGTAATAAAAAGGTCAGGCCTATTGTAGTTTCCAGGCACTATGGAATTTTCTAGAGCCTGAGAATGTATATTCTGGGCTAACGGCTACATTTTTTATCTGTTCTCAATACAAATTTGTAATCATGACCTTTTTTTGATTGGAGGGCGGGGGGGGCTCAAATTATGTTCGCGAGGTCTAATATTTGGAATCGAAGTGTAAGCGAACTCGCGCTATCAAGGTGAGAATTTATTGGGCCCCAGACATATACCAGCAAATGATATCACAGAAAATGTCGATCACGTGACTATATCTATATATATATATTTTTGGAATTTTCTACGATAGGTTGGACATTATGTCATTCGACTGAATTCGACAATAACTTCATTTATTCCAAAACTATAAACCTTTTGGGAAAAATAATAAACAGCCAGAAAGTATGAAACAGTGAAAAGAACAACTTTATTGACCCACAGAACTGTCGCTGCCTGTCAAACGGGGTTCATTCAGAAAGCAACTGTCAAAGTTAATTTCTGAACACAACATTATTTGATTCCGTGGCGATACGAAGTTTGCCAAGTCAGCAGTCTTTAAGTCCTGCCAAGTTTATAACTTCCTAAAATACCTTTTATTGCCAATACCTACAATAAGCTATTTAATAGAACGAATATCAAAAGCGGCATTAATAGGATTTTACCAAATTTGTTAAGATTAAGGTGGAACTTCTCCCTCTTCTTTTTTTTAAAAACGTGGCTCCATCGATGTTCGTCGATGATTTCGCCAATTTTAAAGTAATGCTTGATTTTTCCCGAGCAGAAGAACTAGTTACTCTGAACTAGTTCGCGGTGTGGGACAAGGAAACGTGCAGTATTGCAATTGAGCGTTTTGGCCTGGATTTTAGCCCAGCGCCAGAGGTAACGTAAAGTGTGCTTCAAGCTGTAATCCTCATATTTTAAATCTCAATGAAAACGAATTTTGACAACGCTAAAAAGAAATAGAATAGTCATGAAATAGTCATAAATAGTCGTACATGTAAAAATAGTCGTATTATAGTTTCGGCGTTATAGCTATAAGTTAGTGAGGATTATGGCTTGAACGTCAAGCTGTAATCCTCATCTCTTGTGCAAGCAAACGGTAAAGCCTATCGAATTGGTTTAGGTTCAAAAAAATAGTCATGAAATAGTCGTAACGACATGCCAAATCTCAGAAATAGTCCTTAAAAAGTTCCAGAGATATAAAGGTAACCTGATGAGGATTATGGCTTGACTTTTTATTTTCAAATTAAATCAGCTCAAATTTATTGTAGCTTCAGACGACTATTTCACGACTATTTTTTGGCATAAACTTTAAACCGAAAATCGCAGGCGTTCCGCAGAAATTTAAAGTTTTCAAATGTCTTTCTTTTTTTTTCATATTACTGACCACAATCAGCCCATGTAGCAACAACATCGTACATTACAAAACATAATGATACTTACACGGATTTTGTAGCAAGTGTGAATGTGCGCTTAAACGCGCACTTGAATATGTGAGAGTAAATTAGGAGTTAACATTTTTTTGTTTTTTGGATCTAATTACTATTATTTACAGCTACAGAGTTCTGATAACGATTTCATAACCTGAACGAGCAAGCGAAGCGTCTGCATTTTAAGACTGTTCAATTTTCTTTCGCCTGTCTGTCTGTATGTGTGTTCTCCATACATCATTCAATCTCCACGAATCTGGCATCCGGGTCCTTAATTTAAATCAATTTTTCCATCGTGAGATTTTTTTGATGGGGGGTAAAATGGGGTAAATAGATAAATACCTAATGTTTAATGTTTAGACCCTATGTAACCACTAGTAACTAAATAAGTAATTAACCACAAAATGGGACCCAAAACCATAGAAAAGTGAATAATAGACACCCAAATAGACTTCAATTAAGTATTTACGTAGTGTTTATCACTCCAATAAAACTACAACATAGGTGCAGTCTGGCACGTAGGTATGTATGGAAAATGATTGAAGAGAACCACTTCAATACTGAATCAATTCATTTTGGCTTGTACTTACTACTTTATATTTCAATAATTGAATCTATCACTCCAATGAAACTACAACATAGGTGCAGTCTGGTACGTATGTATGGAAAATGATTGACAAGAACCATTTCAATACTGAATTAATTCATTTTGGCTTGTACTTACTACTTTATATTTCAATTATTGAATCTATCACTCCAATGAAACTACAACATAGGTGCAGTCTGGCACGTATGTATGGAAAATTATTGACAAGAACCACTTCAATACTGAATCAATTCATTTTGGCTTGTACTACTTTATATTTGAATAATTGAATCATGAATACAGAGAAGCGAGTTGTTATTTCAAATATTTTATAAATATGTATTGTATACATTCATATGTTAATAACGTATTCATGGTAACAAGTGTGTGTAATTACATCTGTACTAGCTGTACCTACCCTACTACGCTTCGCTTTGGTGAAGTGCTCAGCGTGGGGGAGGCAGCGCCGGGACCTCTTAGTGGGTCTGGGAGTGGATACCCTCTCGTTGGAGACCATGCTTCAAGCCATGGTGTCCATGGAGAGGGGGCGTATCCTCCCCGCCGAGTTCCGACGTCAGCGGCGAGGGCTCCATGATCAGAGCCTAAGGATGGCGGGATAGTCACCCGCCGTCCTTACAAAACCAGATACGTCCGGGAACGGACGTGAGCGCGGCCGCAGCCTTGGGTCGAGGAGTTAAAATAAAATAAAAACTACACTTCGCTTTCACACATCTATCTTCTTCTCTACAAGTGTCTTTAATAATATTAAAACAACTCTAAATAATGGGATTTTTCGCCATTTGGGCACCAGAGACAGAACAAGCGCGGGATCGGGTTGTTAAAAAGAAATAGTAAGTAGGTATATCTTATTTTTTCGTCATCTGGACACACAAAGATTTTTATGTGAGTTCACATGGGTTAGGGGCGATTCGTCCCACTTTGAAATTGTGATATGACCAGGTGGTCACGGGATCAGTTTAATAGTATTTTCATTGAATTGCCCCTACTTAAAAAAATATTGCGGT
The DNA here is from genome assembly GCA_963556515.1 of Nudaria mundana. Taxonomy (NCBI): domain Eukaryota; kingdom Metazoa; phylum Arthropoda; class Insecta; order Lepidoptera; family Erebidae; genus Nudaria; species Nudaria mundana. Next base: position 4,210,504 of record OY748296.1, read on the forward strand.
CAACTAGGCCCAGTGACCTGGGACTTAGTTGACGGTTAAATCTAAATAAGTAGATTTTATATTCTTTTTTTAATTTTAAAATTTGTCTAATGGCGGACTTTCTATCTGTCCAGTAACGTCTAATCAATCTGTAATGCAATTTGAAATGGAACTAATCGTTTTAAACCAGATTCCTCTTTATCTGATATCAATGCTCGACTATAAGAGTGTGCGATTAATGTGCATTTGTGGGTTTCATTAGGTACCCACAACACGTGGGATTAGAGCCATGTAAAACAGATTATCAAAGGTATTATTAGATTATATTGTAACGTGCTGAGCATTCATTAATCACTTTAACTATAAAAGTATACGTAGTGCTAAGGGACCACATCAACATATCCGAAGCTCAAAACATCTTCATCCGCTATGTACACAACTACTGATACACGGACCTCCCCCTATTAAGTAGGCTATTATTTGGTTTAAGGTCGATTCACACATATCAGAGCAGCCTCAGTTGTATTCCAACTGGCATTCATTAAGTCATTTGTAGGAATCCGTACCCAAAGGGTAAACAGGAACCCTATTACTGAGACATCCTGTCTGTCCGTCGGTCTCCAGGCTGTATCTCGCAAGATAGTTAGAAAGTTGAAATTTTCACCGATAATGTATTTCTGGTGTCTCTATACGAAAAATACTAAAAAACATAAAATAATAAATATATAAGAGGCTCCCATACCAAAATTTTATTGGCCGTTTGTTCGAGAGCCCGACTCGCAGTTTTTATTCTTCTAATGTGCAATTTTGTGATGTATTTCAAATTATCTAGTCCGAGACGCCCAGGACTTTAATTGGCTGTGTCATAGCGGCTGGCACGTAAGATTTTGTTGCCTTTCATCAGCTTTTCATCGCAAGGCAACGGGTTTCAATTTTTTTTTCAAAATTACAATATAGTTGCTACTTTTTATTAAATTCATTCGGTCATTTTGAACATAACCCATTATAAATGTGCCCGGTGACGGCAATAGGCTTGCCCCCTATTACGTGGGACTAAAAATACTGGCAAGTGGCAAGTTGTGGGCGTGTAATGCACCTCTGCCTACCCCTTCGGTTATATAGGCGTGATATATGTGTGTGTGTGTATTTCAAATTATTCTATAATTGAGCTAACCGATACTTAAGATTAATAGGAAGCAAACAACATGTGTTATCTGGATCATGGAACCAACAAGTTACTTACTGGCAAAAAGTGGGCAAACAATATGCATCTGCCTACCCCTTAGGGGAAAGAGCGTAATTATACGGATGGATGGAGGTGTATCTAAATTTAATCTGTTATTGTAAGTATGCAAGGTTATATGAGTACTTACGTCATTAAAAACATTTACAACTAGTTTTGGTCCCATTTAATAAGTGGATAGTCTATTGTTGTTAAACGGGCACTTTTGTGTTTACCATAGACTCGTCTGTTGGTCGACAGGTGCTCCACTAGCAGCTGAATTTTCCCTGTTCCCGGACCAATCGTGTTGATTAAAATTATAGAAAGATCGCATTATTCTCGAAAATCAGTCAAATTAGAAATCCTATACACTAGTTTGGCTAATTAAATAATTACTAATTGCTGTAATTACTTAATGACTGTACTTAACTTCGTTAAATCATTCAACACATTTTATTTTTTCACTTATTCTTTAGGAAAGAAAACTAGTCATTACGCTATGCTATCCTTACGTAAGATGAAGGTGTAAGTACCAACATACTTTCTAAACTACTGTTTTCAAATACTTACACAATCTCAAAACCAACAACAATAACTCGGAACCACAAATACAACAAGAGCAATAACTAAACGCTCGATATTTTAGTGACTAATCACACAAAATTATTGCTTTTAGTACAATTCAATTCCTTTTTTGAATGCACTTTTGACAGTTTGTTGAGGAGCGAAATTGAAGAGATGTATCGAATTATTTTGTTTTTTTTATTAGGTGTTTAAGTAACCAGTGTTGCATACAGCCAGGGCTTTCGTATTTTTGTTTATTTTGCTTTAATGTTTACTTGAAAGATGGGAGCGCGCGGCCCGGCTGCCGACTGCCGGCGAAGTAAAGCCTCCATGCTCGAGATTGCGCGCGCACACCGTTGTGAAATGCGTCGATTTTATAACATAGGTGTAATTTCAAGTGTTTTCTACGTTTTAATTAATCGTCCATTGCGATTCAACGATGCATTAGATACTGTATTTAGTGGGTCAATGAAATTATGAAACTTTGTTGAATATTCTCATAGTAGAACAATTAGGTAAGTACTTATGTGATTTTGTTTTTGATTTTCGAATGTTAATACTACCTACCTACCAGTCTCGAACATACAAAATCGTCTATATCATGAAAATAAACTCTATATAGAAACCAATCACATAAGCTCTAATTAATTTCAGAACGGAATGACTTGAGTTTATTAAGTTATTTATATAATTATGTATTACCTAATATATAGGTATCCAAACAACTGTTATTTTAATATTGCATCGAAGCAAAAAAATCTAAATAAACAAAAAATAATAATTGTAATAATAATTGTTTCGTGTGTAACTGTTCATTAGTGGTAAAATAACACTGGTCCGAATCTGGAACTCAATAGCAGTACTTCCTCATTCGGACCTGTGGTATGAATGAGGAAGTACAAAAAAAGACTGGGTATTTGCACCCCATGGGGTGAAACAGCCACTTCAAAAAGAGTCCGGCGCGATTCATACCAACAATGGTCCGTAAAATACTGGTATGAACCAGGAAACACTCACAGTGATATTCCACGTATTTTTATTGTTATAATACTTTATCGGTTTTGCATTATGTTTGCATCAAGAGTAATTTATTTAATATCTATTATTAACTAAAACTATGAAAGATAATTAGTGTTAGAAGAGCACGTTCAAAATTGCCGTAAGATGAAACCGGGCAGGTTTAATAACAATAAAAAAAAGTGAAAAATCTGTAGAAGTGACTTCATTTTCATAAAGCTGTCAGCTGGCACAACTCTAATTTTTTTCTTCCAAAATACCCTTCTCCTGATAATAACGAACACATCAAAAAAAAATTTACGAAATCGGATCTACCTAGTTGGGGTCATCTTTCCAGTCTAACTGCGATTCGACTGAACTTCAATATTTTCCGTGGAGTGACTACCATCTGACCTCCACAACCCATGGACGATATCAAAGATCTGTAGTTAGACGGGTCAGATTTTGTTTTAGGGCTCCAAATTTTAGCAACGATATGTCATAAATGCTCGTATGACAACCGGGACCGACAGCTTAACATGCTCTCCGAGGCACATATATTTTACATACCTACTATATATATACACTATACGTATACATAGAAAATACCCTAACTCTTAACATTTTGTGGATCACACAAATATTTGATTCGACCTGGGAATAGACCCCGAGACTCCAGAGGCGAAAGCAGTTATAATGTCCAGTTAAATTAACAATAACCTCGAAATTCTTCCAACCCGGCTGGAAACTTATATAAACTTACATTTAGGCATCCAAAAAGTTGTGTCAAAACCTACATTATAGTAGGGTGTCCGCGTTTATTAAAATTTGAAGTCATTTTAATGTAATTTATGGAGTGTGTTCAAGTGGATTAGGGAATGGTTAAGATTTACAATTTGAACCTGGTATGGTGGCGCTAGCTAGTTCGGTAAACTTCATACCGCCAATCGTACCGACAGATTTGGCTAATTTTGGTCTTAAAATATTCGTAGAAGTTCAGAAAAGTAAAACTTTTGTTTTTTATTAAATTTAGAGCGGTACGAAGTTCACTAGGAGAACTAGTTATAATGTATTAATCAACTACACGCGTCAATAATGGTTATGTTTTAAACCGTTTTCTCTCCGCACTTTATCTCGAAAACAGTTAAACTTATAAATAATAATTGTAGAGAATTTAATTCCCAACAAGATTGTAATACATACAAATAGCAAGAAACCCATAATAAACGATATGTATGCTTTTTTTTTTTTTTTTTTTTTTTTAGTTCCGCGACCAAGGCCGCGGCCGCTCTAACGTCCGTTGCCGGGCGTCTCTGGTTACAAGCAGAACGTATTTCCAGTGGCGCCCGGTGGACTTTGACCACCTCTGTGGTCTCTGCGGGGGTTGGGTCGGGATGAGAATCCCGCGTCGTTGGGGGTAGGGTTTTATCCCGCGTCAGTGAGTGAATCTGGTTGCGTGCTATGGGGCAAAGGCCCCGCAGCACGCAACCCTTCTAGCCTGCTTCTGTAAGGACGACAGGTGGCGATCCCGCCGTCCTCAGGCCCCGATCATGGAGGTCGATGGTCTTGGGCGTAGATGAGTCTGCGGCGGCCTCGCCGCTGACTACGGAACTCGGCGGGGAGGGCACGCTCCCTCTCCCTCTCGGCCGCCTCCTTCGCGAGCACGACTTGCTCGCAGACGATATGTATGCTAAACTAAACTAAAATAACTAAACACGACTTTTGTAACCTTTTGACCTCAAATTTTAATAGAAGTGGACACCCTACTATACGTGTAGGTTGGACACAACTTTTAGGGCGCCTCTTTTTTATACAAGTTTTCAGCCTCGTTGGAAGAATTCCGAAGTTATCGTTTACTTAATTGGTCAAAATGGCTTTACCGATCTAGGTAATATTTGATACGCATATTGATTAGTTATATGCAGAACACAACGGAGCCCGTTTCATGCGGTCCGTTAAGAAAACATCTATCATTTCAACCATGAGGTCGAAACGCCACGTTGTATGGCAATGCTTATTCTTTAAACTAAAAAGTAACCAGGCTTCTGGTCTTGAGAAAAGTCAATCATGAGGTTCGAGATGGTTTTAAAAAGTTCGCGAGTTGGAGATCCCAAGGTCCCAGCGTCTCTACCCCAAAGGGCTCAAATATGTAGTCTCCTGCTAAATTTGAGTATTTGCGCCGTTGAAGTACTTAATATTCTTTATACTCGTATAATTTAAAAGGAAATAAATTCATTTCCCACCCTCGCCGCACCGTCTCGCTCCTTGCTTTAACGTGATAGTGCTCATATTTGCGGTTTTCTGAGACAAGTGCCTGTGAGTGGCAAGTGCCTATCGGCAAAAACGGGCAGGTTGTACCGCCGGCACTGTGTGTGCCATTAAACGTCCTTTAAGGTGATTTTTGAGTTCCTTAAGCTAAATGCTTGAAAATAAAATAGAGCTCACTCTCTTTTTAACGTGTGATATCCCCATGGATAAGCAAGTTTATTTACTGACCTTATATTAAAGGTAGACTAAATTCATGTTAATTAAAACGACTTACCAATAATAATCTCTTACATTAAAGTTGATTGATGAATGATTGATCGGTGATGACTGGTGATTCAGACGGAAGTATATTCAAACTTCAAACTCAATACATACCTGTAATTAATAAACATATATTAATATTTATAGGACTCGGCACGGCTGCAACATAACGTTATCTAGGTTTTTTTTTATATTGGGTTCGCCAAATTGACGCCGCCTGCCTGGTGGTAAGTCGTGACGACGTCTAGCGATTGTGGGCCACTCTCATAGCACACAATACTATAGAGAGTGGCCCTCAACTTGACGACCTACTTATGTGCCTCTACACGTTTCGCTTAAAGAACCCAGGGTTATATGTGGGAGGAAACACGTGCACAGGCAGGGCGTTCCAGGCCACTATCGCTCGGCAGAGAAACGAAAGTTTAAAGGCCTGGGCAAACCAAAAGCAGGACAGGCGCAGCGCCTGAGCGGGGCAGGTCAGTTGCGTCGCGGTTGATGTCACACCAGAAACATGAGCAGTCAGAAAGCAGTTTGAAGGCGGTCCTGCTTTATAACCGCGTTATGTGTGTCGTATCGATCGCTTGTATTGAATTACAACCGCTTGTAACTGCGCTGCGTCTGTCCCGCTCAACTGCTCTAGTGTGACCACTCAAAATGGCGGAAGTAGTAATACAACGTGTGCTAACTGCGCCTGCGCTGCCACCGCCCCGCGTCTGCGCTGCTCCCGTCCAAATGTTTTGTCGAAAAGCAGTGCGTGCGCGGCGCAGTGGCGGAACAGGTATCGTTCAGCGGGCCCGCGTTTGTTCAGTGTGTCATCTCTCATATAACTACATTATTTACTAACGTAGATGCACTGCTACCGCACTGCTACCGCGCTGCAACTGCTTTTGGTTTGCCCAGGCCTTAAAACGTTCGGTTCTCGGCATGCTATCCACTGTGTGGGAGTGGCATCTCTGCCCGGCACGCGTTGTTCGGGATCGGAAGGAAGAGGGTGGGATCGTTATCTAGCTCAAACGAGTCTAATAATTATGTGCTATGGGTATAGATATACAACTGATAAACAACTTGTGTAATTTCTAAAGTTAGTCCGAGTTAGTCTAGAGTTAGTCCGAGACGCCCAGGAGTTTAATTGGCTGTGCCATAGCGACTGGCACGTAAGATTACATGTCATTATAATTTTGTTGCTACTTTTAATTAAATTAATTCACCCATTTTGGACATAACCCATTATATGTGTGCCCGGTGACGGTAATAGGCTTGCCCCCTATTACGTGAGACTAAAAATATGGCAAGTTGTAGGTGTGTGATGCACCTCTGCCTACCCTTTCGGGGATATAGGCGTGATATTTGTGTGTGTTATTATAAATAAATAAAACAAAGTCGGGTTTGTTCAGCTTCTTTTAACAGGAGACCGGCAAGACCGCATTTCACGGTTTATGATCTGTTGTACCTATAAGTATGTCTCCGTCCAAACTTCCTGCGAAATTATTGAAAACTTTAGAAAATTTATGAGTAAAACAAATAAATATATATTGGATAGAATCAGGCGTTACCTGGCGAAAGTCTTTGACAAAGCAATGGTAAGTATGATGTTAAAACTTTTTCAAATAATAGCATTATTTTCGCTAAAATAAAAGACATTAAAACGTTGACATATGTTTCGCCTCTACACGAGGCATTCTCAAGACTGTCTCAGAGAGAACAGCAAAATATGAATTTTTCATATTTTTGAAGCAAGAACATAGCATAGCATAACATATCTGTTCATTGAGTAAGGTATTCACGTCCCGCCTAACGATTTCTAGACCCTCCCAGACACATAACTTGAACCCCTTCTCACACAACCTCAAAATCTTAAAGGTGTTATAAAGGTGTTGTAAATAATTTTTTTTTTTTTTAACATATCACGTGTTTTGTACCTGTCTAACATTCAATATTGATCCCGTAAATACTTACGATAAAATCTCACCTCAAGTTAAATAATGGCAATTGATTGTTGATTGTTGACATTCGTTCATCGGGACAACAGACCTACCAACCAAACCTCCCACTTCGATCGGGACAGGCCGCAGCATAGGTCCGAAATTTGGTTGTTTTGTCGGACAGGCGAATGTTTGTATCATAATAGAAAAAACTCTGCATACTGACAAGTCTTCAGAATAGATTGCTGCTCGCAATAGTAATTAATATGTAGATTAAGTATATATTTTACATGTGTATATGGATTTATGTTTGGTATATAAGTGTTATTGTATATATATATATATATGTACGCGCATTCGTAGTACGTGTAGGTATGTATAAAGTATGTATGTATTGTATTTTAAAGTAAGCTCATCAACTTCTATTTCTTCAATTAAGCATCTCCTTCCATAGCCCACTGGAAGAGATTTCTTAGAAATAAGTGGTGGTGCCTTTATACTAAAACTCTATCCTATACTGTTCTTATCTCGCTCTTCCTTCTTGTGTGTACATAAATAAATAAATAGATTGACATAATCTTCTATGGTTGTCAAATTCATAGAGATATATAAAATTTAAGTGTCTGTGTATAATTTAAAATTTACAGTTTTTCATTAAATGCATATTATGGAAGTATACACGATACTTTACTTTATATAAAAAGCTATTTGTCTGTCTGTTTGTTCCCACTAATCTCTTCAACGGCTGTACCGATTTTAACGAGACTTTCACATGCAGATAGCTGATGTAATAAGGTATAATATAGTATACTTTTTTATCCCGGAAATGTGTTCCCACGGTAACTGGGAACCATAAAAGGAGCAATAGTTTTCAACTAAAAAATCTTCAGAATCGGTTTACTCAGTATGAGGAAAAATAATGAGGTATAATTAACAAACGTAAAAAATATGTACTTAGTCGAATTTATTGAGAACCTCATCCTTATTTTAAAAGTCGGCTAAAAAAGACAAAGTTTCAGCTATTTAAGTCTAGTTTGCGGTTAGTTATTGTGCAATGTGAAAACGCCCTATAAAGCACATTTTTTTATCAGCTATCCAACCCTTCGTTAGTAACGAGCAAAATACAATATGGGCCTTATCTACCCCAGGGGCTTGTCGCTTAGGGGAAACGGGTCAGAAAATATGGCGGCAACGTGGAACCTTGATAAGAGAATATAATATAATTTATTTATATTTTGAGTATTTATTATACTCGTACTTAAATGTTAAGAATTAAAAAAAAATACCTTTGGACCTCTTTTATATTTAAGTTTACTTTTTACATCTAAATTAGTCTAGTAAAATAACTCCAGGACCTATAAAATGAAGCCGAAACCAACACCTTAATAGTCTGAGTGTCTAGTAGTAGTTCTTTGCGTTAATTTGCTCGAAATACGTTTTCGTATTCCCCATACATTTCGCACCAGCAGCGCCCTAGCAGTAACGTCAGGGAACTGTGTGAAATGTATGGAGGAATACCAAAACGTATTTCGAGCAAATTAACGCAAAGAACTACTACTAGACACTCAACGATTTTGGTGAAATGTAGGTATATTATTCGAAGTTACGGGGGATATAATAATAATATTAAACTACTCTGGATTCCAATTATTAATTACTTCCTTGCGACTGGAAAACTAAAAACTAAATCTGCGTAAATACCGGGTCCTCGTCCGTGGATCGGCAGGTGCACAACGTTCAGGTGATCGACGAAATTCCTTTCGTCGCGGGACGCTAGGATCTCTGTGAGATTTCTATTAAGCTAATAGGACCTCAATCCACAATACAAGTAATGGTGATCCATGTATCAACTGGAGAGTAACTCGGTTATATGGTCACCTCACGAGGTCAAATATAAGATTATGCTGGAACGTATCCAGAACAAATTTATTAGGTTCTTGTATCTCAAGCAATATGGGGTAGGTATCTACTTTATTTGTTCTGGGTATGGTGGGTTATGAAAGGCTTTAGCGACGTATGTGCTTAAAATCATGAGGGGACAAACGAATAATCAGGCGGTCCTACAGTAGATAGGTACGTCTCTGTATCCCTAAGGACTACATACGACGACGGAGTAGGACACAGCTATTAGAAACTCCAGCAGCTCGCACGAACCTGCTGCACCTTGCGCCGCTGACTCGTACGTTGCGAGCGCTTAACATCTCGGTATCTGCATCGATTGATTTATTCTCGTGTTCGAGGAGTGAATTCACACAAGCCATGTGTTATTTATTGCGTTGTGTTAATGTATAGTTAGTTTATTTTTAATATAATAGATATAAACTAGAGGTATTGTTTTTACATCCATTGCATTGGGGGTTGCCCTGTAAGGATGGATGTATTGTTGAAATAATAAATAATATGTAATAATCACACATAACATATTATAAAACAAAGTCGCTTCCGTGTCCCTATGTATACTTAGATCTTTAAAATTACGCAACGTGTGTGCGGTTTTCACCAATGAATAGAGTGGTTCTTGAGAAAGGCTTTTACGTATAATTTGACAAACGGGCGAATCCGCGGGCATCCGCTAGTTACTTATATTATTGTAGGTACGATTCCAAATGAGTCCTTTAAACGCCCTCTGTCGTGCATTAAATAAAATAAAACACAATCTCACACACAAAAATAGCAGAACTATTCTGTTCTATAATCCTAAGATGCGCGACATCTAGCGGACATTAGTCGCTTCGCTTACCCGGAATCGTATGAAACTTTCAGGAAGTTTATAAATAATGTTGTATGAACATAGATGGCGTCGATCACAATTTATCACGTGTTGAACGCAACACTAGATAAATTGCGAAAATTTCACCAGTAACGACCTATAAGAAATAAATAATTTATTCCTTTACTATAAAATAGGGTACCGAATATAAAAAACCGGTCAAGTGAAGTCGGACTTGAGCATAAAATTTTTAGTATTTGTTGTATAGAGGCTACAGAAATACCTACATCATCTGTGAAAATTTCTATGGAATGTTTGACTATAACGGAAAAATACCTATAAATAGTTTAGTCGTAACAAATGGTTAAATGTTTGAAAGCAAAATTATTCTATACTAGCCGATCGCCGCAGCTCCACCCGCGTGATTTAGTTATAAAAAGTAGCGTATGTTACTCAGGGTGACTGTAGCTTTCCAATGGTGAAAGAATTGTTGAAATTGGCACTAAATAAACTAAATACATAACGTAAATAAACTTTATCACGAGAGCTAATATCATATAACGAATCGTTCGTCTAAATGGAAATCAGCGGCGGCGGTCTGTCCGTCTAATCCGATCATGCAAATGAATCTCGATTTCTGTGCCGTTCAACGCTTCATAAACATACAACTTACATTCAAAATAGGTAGGGATGTCACCAATAATGTTATTATGTGAAATGTATTGCATAATAATAAAACAGTAGAAATGGTTTGATATAGTAATGAAGTAAAATATACCTACATCGTACATAAACTATAATTATCTTGGGCTGGACTAGAACCACAAAAGATGGTTACTTGATGGTTACTACGGAAAGGGATGATGTCTTGGTAGAACGTTCCTCCTGACTTTTCAAGAATCGCTGGTCAAGTCCAGCCCATACTAAAGTTTTGTTAAATTATTTAGTCATCATTCACCGAGCCTTTTCCCAACTCAGTTGGGGTCGGCTTTCCAGTCTAACTGCGATTCGGCTGAACTTCGATATTTTCCGTGAAGCGACTGCCATCTGACCTTCACAACCCATGGGCGATATCGAAGTTCTGTAGTTAGACCGCGAGGATTTTTTACTCCTAACTACTGCCGTAGATGTTCGTATGACAACCGGGACCGACGGCTTAACGCTTAGTGCTCTCCGAGGCACGGAGGGGTCTCAGTGTCTTAAGAAATGGTCACCCATCCTAAGACGGGCCTAAGTCGATGTTGCTTAACCTTTGCAATCTGTTAACATTTTACAACAGTTTACCACAACACCACGAACCCCTCTTATTTAAAGCCCCTGTTAAATTATTTAGTAATGTTTATTTTTAAATGAGTGTGTAATAAGAAAACACATAAAGGTATTGTTTTAATTATTGTCTGTTTGACTGTGTGAATGGGACATGGGCCTACAATACAATGAACGCATTTTCTTTTTTTCTTCTTTCATAAGTAGATTAAGTTCAACTCGGAATAACATTTAGTTTCTTGAAAATCGGATGGAAAGACGAAAGTAAGTAAATGCAATACATTAAAAATGCAATACGTTTTCTGTTTTCCTTTTTGTTTATTCGGTCTAATCTCTGAAATGGCTGGACAGATTTTAATTGGGAACTATAAATCAATTCTACGCGGGTTAAGACATGGGCATGCACTACCAAGTTTAGGCCATGAATTTAGAGACCAAAATGTTGCATCAAAAAGCCTTCACTTAATTTATCCGTACATTGTGTTTTTTTTACTTGTAAATTCCGGTAAAATCTAGTTTTAAACATAAGGTTTACATACAAATAAGTATAGGTCGGGCTACACAGAGTGTTTCGTAGCCACCTACATTAGCCTATATAACTCCTGAACTAACTAAGTATATGCTATATAACCCGATATAGGTTTCCTTTAAAGTGGACTACAATCATGCCTCGCAAACGTACTCGTCCATCAAAAAAAAACAGTTTTTAAGATACCTATCCAATGATACCTTACACTATGGGGTAGACGTGAGAAAAAAAAACTATCCCTACTTTACGTGTAGTAGAAGTACCCCAAAATATTTTCACTAGTACTTTGTCGGTGTAGTAAATACACATACTTATTCATGCTAAGGTTCAGCGTTCTAGCATCAACCCCGTTTGGGAGCCAAGCCGAGGACTTGACTCCGGAACCCTAAAAACATAATTTTAAACAATTTTACGATCAGCTATAAATTCCCAAAGGAATAAGTAAACACGTCTTACCAAGTATAGACCGAGACGCCCAGGACTTTAATTGGCTGTGCCTTAGCGGCAGGCACGTACGATTTTGTTGCAATTCATTAACATTTCATCGCAAGGCAGGTCTCAAATTAGTTTTAAAAATTACTATTGAAATGTTACATGAGCTTTGCATTTTTTAGAGGACGCAATTTTATTTTTGGGACATGTGTGGGGGGTCAATAGAAGCTTAACCTCAAGTTTGTGGGGTCGCCACCCTTGTCCCCCGGCCGCCATCTTGGAATAAGGGGTGAAACCACTCTAAAAAATGCAATATTCGGTCCTTAAATTGTAACATTTCAATGGATTATAAATTAAATCGGCCATTTTGGACATAACCCATTATAAATGTGCCTGGTGACGGCCATATCCTTGCCCCCAATTACGCAGGACTAAAAATACTGGCAAATTATGGGTGTGTAATGCACCTCTGCCTACCCCTTCCCTATAGGCTTGATATGTGTGTGTCTTACCAAGTAAGTCAGTTCTTCACATGTCTTGAGATTGCGTATTGGGTACGTCACAGTAAATAAATTTGAATACGTTAAAAATGTATACCTCAGAGTGCTTTTTCTGGCATTCTAATACTTTGAGAGGAATTGAGAATAATATAGCCAACATTTTTAGTAGATTGATTTTCAGATGAAATATAAACAAATCGAATTAAACATTACTAGGGTTGTAAAGGATTCCAACGACGACACCGCACTCCACACGTTGGTGGAGTGCTCTGCGCGGGCGAGTCAGCGCCGGGACCTCGTAGTGGGTCTGGGCGTGGATACCCTCTCGCTGGAGACCATGCTTCAAGCCATGGTCTCCAGCGGGAGTAGGTGGAACGCGGCCGTGTCCTTCTGCGAGCAAGTCATGCTCGCGAAGGAGGCGGCCGAGAGGGAGAGGGAGTGTACCCTCCCCGCCGAGTTCCGTAGTCGGCGGCGAGGGCGCCCCAGACTCATCTACGCCCAAGACCATCAACCTCCATGATCGGGGCCTGAGGACGGCGGGATTGCCACCCGCCGTCCTTACAGAAGCAGGCTAGAAGGGTTGCGTGCTGCGGGGCCTTTGCCCCATAGCACGCAACCAGATTCACTCACTGACGCGGGATTCTCGTCCCGACGAAATCCCCGCAGAGACCACAGAGGTGGTCAAAGTCCGCCGGGCGCCACTGGATATACCCTCTGCTAACCAGAGACGCCCGGCAACAGACGTTAGAGCAGCCGCGGCCTTAGGCCGCGGAATAAAAAATAAATAAAAAAAGGGTTGTAAAGGATGATACATTTAAAAGACTTTTTAGGGTTCAGTATCCAAAGGGTAAAATGGGAACCCTATTACTATGACTTTGCTGTCCGTCCGTCCGTCCGTTTGTCTGTCTTGAACTGTATCTTATGAACCGTGATAGTTAGAAAGTTGACATTTCCAGATGATGTTTTTTAAAGTTTTCGTTGTTCAAAACAATTGGCCAAGTGCAAGTCGGACTCGATAACAAAGGGTTCCGTACCAAAACGAGGAAAAAAATCACGTTTCTATTATATTCTGTATATTATATTCTGTTTATCTGTATAATAGGTAAAGCAAGAGACAGTACAAAATGTTAAAGATTAATGCAAAGGCTACAACAATTAAGATCATCATCAACTTCGAAAGGACAAACTCATGCTAAAACCAGTGACGTGGTGTTTAGTGTAAGTCAAACCTATAATATCAGAAATATTGTCCGCCAACTATCTAAGTCATGTAAGTGTTTTAGTACTACGATGAGTCAACAGATGGCGCTGTAGCTATGTTATGCATAATGTACTAAAGCTGAATCGCACTTTCAACATTGTATAATTTTTATATATAAACAAATTAGTGTTAAATATTGGATGGAACCAAGCGTTACTTGGCGAAAATCCATGACAAAGCAATGGTAAGTAAAATATTTAAAAAAAAATGTTTTAAACTTATTTTAAATTTTTTATTTTCCGCAGTATTAAAAAGACAACAAAACGTCGACAATTGTTTCGCCTCTAAACGAAGCATTATCAAGACTGTCTCAGAGAGAACAGAGGCGAAACAATAGGCTTGTGTCCACTAAGAATAAATCAGATTGGTGTATGTTTCTTATGACTATTTCCAATGAATAGACAACAAAAAGTAATATAAATTAGTAGACAGAATAAAGATTACTATTATTTTTAGAAAATAAGTTTGGAAAAATTAGGCATCCAGTCAGGTGACATCAAACACCAATCAGAAAATATGACGTCACAGGTTGCGCTTTACCCCATAGAGTAAGTATGGATGAAGAGCTGACTTCTTGTTCAAGTTGTGTCTGTGATTTTGTGTAATTTAATTGTTCGTACGTTTTTATTAATTTACGAATTTTTGTTAATTTTAAAGTTAAATTGTTATAAATGTAACAAAAGTAGATTGGACAAAACACAGTTTTGGCGCATTATTTCGATGTGCAGTTTCGAGACAACCCTTGAATCAAAATATTGCTAGGCACATATCAAAGTTAAAGGGCTAACCAACACAATTTATTTTTAACTTTCTGGAGGTTTTTAAATTATTTTATCCTTTTTTCAATTGCTTTTTAATCGGCGTGGGTTTTTTCAAAATTTTTAATTTTGATTTTTATTTTAAAATTCTTAAAGAGCATAAATATGTTGCGCCTTGTAGTAAGTTGCTGTCGTTACACCTATTTAAGAACCCTCACTAATCAACTACAAATCCATTCCTAAAAAAAGCCGCATCAAAATTGATTTTCATCACAAATAATGTTAACTGTAGCGCCCCCTGATATCACCGTAACATCTATCTAGACACCTGTACCAATCTAACTCAAACCCATAACTGACAACTGCATCAAAATCGGCAACATTGCTTTTCACAAATAAATGTTCGCTGCAGCGCCCCCTGGTGAGTTGTCATCGTAACATTTATCTAAGAACATGCATCAATCAAACTTGAACCCATAACTAAAAACTGCATCAAAATCCGACCAGTAGTTTTGGAGAAAAATGCCAACATGTATTTGCACAAACATCCTCTCACCCCAAACCCATATACCGTTCCGTCGTAGGTAAAAAGCTATGCGTGTCCAGTCTATAGTGTATAATCCTTACAAGTGACATGTTCTTGGAATACGTTGAAGGAAACGCGTAAGCGCCATGATATTCACGGCGCTTTTGACCTTTTGGTCGTGAAAAAACTATAACTAATAAGCGATCTTGCGCTTGAATATTTATATTACGATTAGACGACTAATTTATGGCTTAATCGCTGCAGCGAACTTCGTTCGTTTTTTGGTCAGGATAGCTTAGTCAAACACATTTTACCTGGGGATCATGCGGAGTATGGCCCTATACGGGGCTCCTGTATGGGCGGCGCGGTTGACGGCCAACAACTCAACGCTCCTTAATAGACCGTTGAGGACCTTGGCCGTCAAAACAATAAGGGGCTACCGCACGATCTCCGGAGAGGCTGCATGTCTCCTAGCCGGGACCCCTCCATGGGACCTGGAAGCGAGAGCCCTTGCGTCATTGTTCCAATGGCGCAAGGAGGCGCTGGAGCGGGACCACAGGCCTGCGTCTCGAGAAATCGAGGACCAGTGGTCCCAACTCGGCCAGGATCTCATGGAGTCATGGAGGGTGCGACTTGAGCAACCCAAGTGGGGTACCACCATCATCGCGGCAGTGAGACCGATCATGGACGATTGGCTGCAAAGGCAGCATGGTGACCTCACGTATCGTGCGACGCAGATCGTTACCGGGCATGGATGCTTCGGTAGCTATCTGTTTCGCATCCGTCGTGAGATCACACCCCGGTGTCAACACTGCGAGGTTTCCGACGACGACACCGCACTCCACACGTTGGTGGAGTGCTCAGCGTGGGCGAGTCAGCACCGGGACCTCGTAGTGGGTCTGGGCGTGGATACCCTCTCGCTGGAGACCATGCTTCAAGCCATGGTCTCCAGCGGGAGTAGGTGGAACGCGGCCGTGTCCTTCTGCGAGCAAGTCGTGCTCGCGAAGGAGGCGGCCGAGAGGGAGGGAGCGTACCCTCCCCGCCGAGTTCCGTAGTCAGCGGCGAAGGCGCCGCAGACTCATCTACGCCCAAGACCATCGACCTCCATGATCGGGGCCTGAGGACGGCGGGATCGCCACCCGTCGTCCTTACAGAAGCAGGCTAGAAGGGTTGCGTGCTGCGGGGCCTTTGCCCCATAGCACGCAACCAGATTCACTCACTGACGCGGGATAAAACCCGACCCCAACGACGCGGGATTCTCATCCCGACCCAACTCCCGCAGAGACCACAGAGGTGGTCATAGTCCGCCGGGCGCCACTGGAAATACGTTCTGCTTGTAACCAGAGACGCCCGGCAACGGACGTTAGAGCGGCCGCGGCCTTGGGCCGCGGAAAAAAAAAAAAAAAAAAAAGTCAAACACATTTTGATTTGTTTCGCAATGTGTGACATCGCCCAAGGCGCCATGACAGATTGGAGCGTTTTCGTTACCAATTTAAATACATTTTTTAGATTGCAAAATAAACTATGTAAATGATTGTTTTAAATCAAAATAATACATTTTTGTGTCTATATAGATTCAAAACTACAAATTTAATCAATTTTTGAAATTTGGGACACAAGCCTATTGTCGACGTTTTGTTGTCTTTTTAATCCTGCGGAAAATAGTGCTATTAAAAAATTTAAAATAAGTTTAAAATATTTTTTTTTTAATATTTTAAATTAGTGTTAATGTTTAGTCACCTACTAAACAGATTAGGAGCGAGCCCTTCTAGTGAAATCCGGTTTATTTGTTTAGTTTCTCGGCGGTTAGACACGTGGTCTAAAACAACAAGTGAAAATGTCAATGGCCAAAACGAAATAACAAAAATAACAAATATATAAAATAAAAGAATATAACTCGCACTAATACTAAGAGCCTTGGAAGCAATGATGATAGGGGATCTGCTAACATTTCATTCACCCCATGGACTTTATGCCTTTCGAAGATCAATTGAGTTGGACGTTTTGGCAGAACGCCAGAATTCCACTGAAGGTCAATACACACAGCTGAAAATATGAAAGAACTTGTTGAACACCCCAAATCTAGAATCTAGAATCTACTGTGCAGAATATTGGAATACATACTGCCTGCTCACGCTCGCGGCATACTTACATCTACTTATATTTTTTTAAATAACCCATATTTCCCCTGGTCACGGCATCACGGGTAAATGGCTGTACTAATTTTGCTTGTTCATTTTTAGGGTTCCGTACCCAACGGGTAAAACTGATCCCTATTACTAAGACTTCACTGTCCATCGTTCCATCCGTCAGTCTGTCACCAGCCCGTGTCTCGTGAACTGTTATAGTTAGAGAGTTGAAATTTTCACAGATGATGTATTTCTGTTGCAGCTATAACATCAAATACTAAAAACTAGAATCAAATAAATATTTAAGAGGGCTCCCATACAACAAATGTGATTTTTTTGCCGTATTTAGAGACATTGGTTCGGAACCCTTTTTGCTTGCGCGGGCTGCTTCGGTGGCGTGGTTAGTAGTGCATCCACTTTCGATGCCGCACACGGAGTTAAATATAAAGTTAAATATTTTTGACAGTTTTGGGTGTTGTCTATCCCCATAGCAATCCCCATTACTACAAGTTTAAGTTGTGGTTATGATGACGTTGTCTGAGAATGTCCAAAAAATATTAATTATTTGGGGTTTGCGTTGTGTGTAATTTGAATTTGAAAGGAGAACAGCAAGTCTGACATAAAGAGCCGTGTGTCCCATTATAATGTATAAACGTTCGTCAACTTGTATCTACTAGTAGCTTATAAAGATGGCTTACATAAGCTCAGACAGATGTTATAAATTATACAAATATACAGATGCGTAATCGAATGACCGATTTGAAAATAAAAGTGTTTAGGACAAACATTAAGTTTATGTTAAGTACCTATCTAAATAGATAGACGACTTAAGAGACGGTCAAACTAATCCTTCACATGCGACGTACACCACGCTTTATGACATCTGAACAGGATCTGGCCTATACAATTTGTATGGTAACGAACACACTGGTCATTCACCACGCTGTCTTACGCGTCACCGCGTCAGATTCGCGTGTTCCCATGCTATCCCACGCGTACGACGCTATCACTCACGTTTAAAGTGTCATAGCGAGTAGTCCAACGTCAGACGTCGTACGACGTAGGACCAGTGTGTCGCTGTTTGCCACGACGCGTGGCCATACGTCGTATGTGAAGAACCAGTGTGTTTTAAGCTTTTGCGGCAACTAGCCCATCTCTACAAGTAGGTAGATAATTTCTAGAGTGGTCACATAGATATTAAATAGGTATATCGGTATTGTGTTACCGGGGGAACAACCATTCAAGCAGCAATGAAAAACGGTAAGGATAAAATTACGTTTGTTGTATAGGAGCCCCCTTAAATATTTATTATTTTGTTTTTTTAGTATTTGTTGTTATAGAGGCAACAGAAATACATCATCTGTGAAAATTTCAACTTTCTAACTATCACGGTTCATGAGATGCATGGACGGATGGATAGACAGCGAAGTCTCAGTAATAGGGTTAGCGTTTTACCCTTTGGGTAAGGAACCCTAAAAATGAACAAGCAAAATTAGTACAGCCATTTACCCGTGATGCCGTGACCAGGGGAAATATGGGTTATTTTTAAAAATATAAGTAGATGTAAGTATGCCGCGAGCGTGAGCAGGCAGTATGTATTCCAATATTCTGCACAGTACCCGTGTAAATATATCAGCAAAATTGGAAGTGACGGGTGCGTAAAATATTACTAAACCAATCTTTCATATGTACATTGTAAATCATATTAGAATTACCTGGAAATAAGCTTGGAAAGAAACTGAATGTAAAAATGTAGGGACCTCTTTTTCCATCTACTATAACTAAGTAAATAAACTAATATCTGGTCCCATATTGAGCATCATTGAGTTGTCTATCTTTGAAAATCGCCAGAAAATCCGTCCAGTAAATCATAAATTAAAGTAAACTTTAATCCTTTAAGAGCCTGCTAAACAACAGACGATGCTATGGCAAGAATACCTAAAATACCCAGAATTGGCGATAAGCTCACCCTCTAAGAGCCTGTGCAGATGGGGCGTATTCAGACTCGCGCGTACCCAAATACAAGCGCTACATAAAAATCCCGTTCAGATATTTATATTGTTGAACAGATAGTGTTGTCAATTACTCTTTTTTTATTGACATTCTCACACAACGTCATCTAGCCCAAATTAAGCTATAAGCTTGTGCTATGGGATCTAGATAACTGATATACATACTTATATATTTCTAAATACATAGAAAACATCAACATAAATATTTTTTACAGATCACACAAATATTTGATTCGACCCGAGAATCGAACCCGAGACTCCGGAGTCGAAAACCGATGCACCACCGACCACACCACCGAAGCAGTCAATATACTTAGTAGTCGTAGCTTTATAATGTATATTTTTGTATGTATCTATTTTATGTAAATTGTAAAAAAAAATGTGTAAATTAGTTATTTAAGTAGTTAGGGTTTAAGTTTATTATTTACCATAATAATTATTGTGTATCGCTTCATCTTCCGATTGCATAATTTTCTTTAAGTGTCATGACAAACTCTGAGCACCTACTAGGGGGTCTAGTTCATAATATCGACAGTCACTACATCGATGGTCGCTGTATCGACAACGTTCCATCGACGGGCTGATGTATCGACAGTACCCTAAATCGATGGTACGCTACATCGACAGTACACTAAAACGATGGTACGCTACATCGACAGTACACTAAAACGATGGTACGCTACAACGACAGTACACCAAATCGATAGTACGCTGCATCGACTACCCGACCCAAAACCAGATTTAAATAAAATACACGATTTTTTAAAGTTTTTAATCACAATTTGTTAAATCTGTAAATTGCTTAATTTTGATGTAACCCACATAAAATTGTTGAAAAAACATAAATTCGTATTCAGTAACCTTCATTGATAGTACCTAGGCTAATTTAAAAAAAAAACTTCGAAAATTAATTAAAACACAGTTAAAATAATACAGAGATTTAGTAATTGTAGATTTGCCTTAAACAAGATTTTTCGTACTACCTTCGTGAGTTTATAATTTGCCAAGAACCCAAAATTCTGTTTTCCGAAACCCAAAACTAGTTCTCTAAGCATCACCCAAAGGTTGACTGGTAGATAATACCTGTGGCATTAAGTCCGCCTCTGTACAGTTTTGTGCATAAGTTTAAATAATAAAATAAATAAAATAGTAGTAAATAAATAAATAAAAATAAAAATTGTTTAATTCGAATAACTAAGATCCATATATTTTTTAAATTACACAGCAAAATAAACTTAATTTAGAACAATCAAAAAATAAAACAAACAAAATTAAAAAAATTAAAACAAAACAAATAAAATAGGTATAAAGAGAGTAACTACTGGAGTGTATTTCCCTCAGTAATCACTCTCCTTACGAAACACTTCCAGAGCGGTGACGTGTATCGATCCGCTAGAGTCATCAGGATGCTGTTGCGACTGGAACGTATTCTGCGGATCAGGGATGTGGTTTTTTTGCGAATGGTGGCTGCAAAGCCATCAGTTTGATATGATCAGCAAACATCCCCGATGCACTACAGAAACGGGGCAGTCCCAACAACATCCTGAAGATATTGTTATATTGGATACGCAGGGTGTCCAGCTATCTTTTGGCATACGCTACCCACAGATTTCCCGTGTACACATTTTGACAATAGGCTTTAAAAAGCGTGATTTTCACTTCCTCGGAGCAGCGAGTAAATCTGCGAGCCAACATATTACCTCTAATCGCCAGAGCCCTGCGTTCCCTTTCAATATCAAAAATCATCTTTAAGGTCGTCGGCAATGATGTGTCCCAAATATTTAAACGTGCTTACACGTTTGATGCTCACGCCATTTAGGGTAATATTATTTGTAATTTCAGAACACTTACCGGCGGCCTTAAATACCATGTACTCCGTCTTTTTTACATTATAGGTAAGCCCATGCTCCGCAGCATAGACCTCACACGCATTTAACATTCTCACCAGACCCCCAATTGTTGGACTGAGCAGCACCATGTCATCGGCGTAGCATATGTTATTGATACTTACGCCGTCAATTCGACAACCAACACGCATGCTGCTCAGACCCACAATTAGGTAATTTATATATGTTGAAAAGCGTGGGAGAGGTTAACCCCCCTTGCCTCACCCCACTCTCCAACCTATACGCGTCTGAGAGTGTATCGGCCCACCTAACATAGTTTGATTGGTTAGCATACCAGAATTTAAATATATTTAAGACTTCCACCGGCACACCCCTGTCCTCCAGCTTACTCCAGAGCACATCGTACGATACTAAGTCGAAAGCCCTGGAGAGATCCAGGAAACAGGCATATACCGGCGTCCTACGGTCCGTGTAATACCGAACAGTGTGCTTAAGTCCTGCGATTGCACTTTCAGTGGAAAGTCCGGATCGAAATCCGAACTGAGCATCGTGTATGTTCGAGTATTTATCTAAACAAGAGTTAAGCACACTGTCCAGTACCTTAGCAATCGTAGTGGCTAAGGAAATGGGGCGGTAATTCCCCCTGTCCGAGACGTCTCCAGTTCTATCCTTCAGAATGGGCACCACGATGGTTTTTAACATGTCCGGTGGTACATAGGAATGACTTATACCCATTGTGAAGAGCAGAGCCAACACTCTCGGCAAGTGAACCCCCGCATGTCGCAAGTGCTCAACACTGACGTGGTCATGACCAGGAGACTTACCACCGGTCATCCCCCTAATGACGTCGCGCACCTGCACCGCTGAAACACGTAATAGCGGTACATCTGCCCGGCAGTCATCGAGGTCGTTTACCGCTGAGACCGAGGGTCCAAGGGGAGAGGGTACTCTGAAATGACTCAGGAACATATCAGCTATCTGGGCCGGATCACCCACCCCTCCCACGCTCGTCGGTAGACCAGGCTTGGCATCACATTTTGAGTGGCTTTCCAAAAACCACTAAAGTTTTTTGCATTTCTATGTTTATTTAACACGTCCATTTTTAGTTGGTCTTGGTTTCGTTGGCACCACTTTAGTCGACTTTTAAAGATTTTACGTGACTCCTTCATGTCATTATAAATTTTGCCAGATCGGGGTCTATTATAGGACAACCATACTTGGGACTGCAGCCTGGCCAGCCGATGAGACTCCTGGACATACTTATTCCATCCACATAACTGTCTACCTTTATTTCGTTTAGACCCCACATCGACCCTGTCACTGGTCGCTAACGCCGCGTCACACAGAGCCAGCACGATACGCTGATACAAGTTGTTAAGTACCAGCTTGTGCTCGTCTAAGTTGCAGGGCCCATGACTACAAACCGCAAATTCTGGGGGAAAGTCAATTTCACGTAGACTTTTGTGACATAACTCATGTCATAACTCATGACAAGTAGTACTCGTAGCATTTTTTTTATAAATTAAGGAAGCAGCTGCACATTTTGTTGTAAGTAAAATTTCTTATATTGCACAGAAACACATACACTTTTCCTCTGTTATAATTTTATTAACACTGACCGGTTTCACCTCACGGCATCATCAGAGATTAACACAAAATATACTTTTAATTCACATAAAAATATCGTACAACATATAGTGTTTTGATGTTCGTATGAATATGTAGTACGATTAAAACTTTATTTTGTATAAATCTCTGATGATGACGTGAGGTGAAACCGGTGAGTGAAAATAAAATTATAACAGTGGACAAATAAATGTGTTTTTGTGCAATATGTGTAGCACAGTATAAATACTCGTAGTATAAAATTTCTTAGATCTAACTTACATTACTTAACACTTGAACTTCTAAAGTTTAAAACTGGTCTTAAATACCTTAGGCAAGCGGTTACGTCACTACAATTGAGAAAATTTTTTAAGCAAGATAATAAAGAAAATGGCGATGGGAGAACGGTATCGTTTAAAGCCTGGTAGCTTACAATGTTAGTAGGTCAAGGTCTGTCTTGCTAATATCTGAAACGACAGACATAAAACAATTTTAGGTTACACTCACAAGAAATTACATTTTTTTACATTAGATTTGTTATTACATCAAGGCTCTGAGAGAAATGTGTAAAATTTTGAAGAGCAAAGATTTGATTTTTTGCATTGAATAAGCTAGGTAACTAATGAACCGCTTTTGAAAATGATATCACTGACATGACATTATCCGTGAGTGCTTTATACTAAAGTAGTGCCATAGATATAAGGCGGCTCCCCGTGCCGTTGCTCTCTGAACTAAGTTCAAAACAGTACCATCATAAATTAATGTATGAACCCAATTAGAATAGGCGAGTTTAATAGGACTAGCGCAGACGATTGACGAAACTGTATTTATTTTATTTTATTGTAAAAGTTAGCCTAGTGACAGTCGAGGGCTAAATCCATTTGCTACGTATTAAGTACGTCCTCGGACGCTGTCGTCTGGAAGCTATTTTCTGAACGATTACACTTTCACTGTTGCATGATGATCAGTACAATACTTCGGAACATTTTATTATAATATTCCTAAATAAAGAGGAGGGGAGAAAGAGCAAGATCGCGAAAGAAATACTTGGACCAACTGAAGAGAAAACTGAAGAGAAAAGACTAGAAGGAATATCTACTGCGTAGACAAGAGGTCAGCTCTTGTAGAAGAAGAAGAAACGTCGAGACACGATTATTTTGATATTATGAAACATGACAAAGGTCAGGGTCTGATCCGTTTACCATCTCGGCACGCACGTGAACGTAGAGTTAGCACGGAACAGGTATCACAAAATGTGTGGAAAGGTTTCGTATCCGAGCTACATTCACGGCACGTCCCGTTCTAATATTTTAATTAGTGAATACCTTAGTTCTAAGTACTAGCGCGCTGAAGGCCTACACTCCCATGTTTACTTGTTTGTTTGGATTATACTTATATATCAAAAGCAAAATAACATTTCACCCTAAACAAAACAAGTGACGTTACTATGAACGTGTTCCGAGCGGCGCGTTCGGCGTAAACAACTCCCACTCCGGTCTCACCACCGCTTTACCAATTTAAAAGGCCGCGCGCTTCAGTCGTGCACCACCATTCGCTCGTCAGCGCTCGTAGTGTTAACACCTCTATGAGGGTAGTAGTGTTTTTATAAGTGTAATAGAGATTTATAGTGACTTCTTTATCAGAGTTACGTTGTAATATTAATTGTTAAGAGTAATAAATCATAATTATAAATAATCATCGTTTAAATCAATCTTATCATGGAAAACACCAATGTAATGGAAGGAAAGTAGTGACGTCTCTGACGTCACTACTTATAATACTGGGCAGCAGACTTCGTCATACGTATAATGATGTGTTTTAAAAAAATTACATTTTTGAACAACTCGCAAGCAGTAAACACACACATGATCCACCAGAAGTGTTCTTGATATTACATAAAATGTCAATGGCCACACAAATTAGATGGCCGGCGCTGCTGCTGCATCGGCTGAAGGCCTCAAACGGCGTAAATATGCTAACCTAGCAGGTGAACACTGAGGTCATGGGGTCCGAGTTTAATACAATCTTATTTCAATAGTCTAACAATCATTAATGCAACAAATAATGATACTCGTACCTACGTATTTTTTTGTATTTCAAAGCAATGAGTTTGCTTAAACTATTCTTAAAGTATTAAACTTTAGGCTTTAGGCTTTTTATGATCTATTTATAATTTCTTTCTTAATATTTTAATGATACCTACGATCTGCATACCCATGTTTTGACTGACTGCAATAGAATGGCTGGCACTAAGCCAAAAGGAAAGGGAAAGTCAACATATTGGCACAAAATAACAACTTGTTGGATCTTGATGATTAAAATGTTGCCAAGCTGAAGTGCTCAATCTTATTGGAATTATAGGCTTATTGAAGGCGTGATTTTATTAGACAAGTCTTGCATGCAAGTATGACGTCACATTTACAACTTGAAAGAAAGAAAGAAAATATGTTTAATTCGCAAACACAAATATGGCGATTATAAGCATCTTACATAACCAAACATATAAACCGGGAGAAAGTAAAAGTAAAAAAACCGTCGGTTGTATGCTAGTACGCGTCACATCTGCGTGTAATTTGGTCTCCTCTCAGCTTATGCTGACGTGGGCAGTTGGGCTTGCTTACGAGTTACTACTTACTGGCAGAATTATGTAGTTGGGTCTTCTAGATCTTAGCACGTTTAAAGTTCACGAGTTCATCATTTCGATCAAAAAGGACCAACGACGAACCCAAAAACAGTACCTATATACCTTTATAATATGAATCCTCATCATAAGCGTTAAGATGATAATGTTAGCCTTACAACTTAAATAGGTGTATGTATACAAACTTGGATCGTCGAGAACTGCTACGAAAACTTTAACTTAGAGATGTTTACAAGATAATGAAGCAGTAAATATACTCGAACTTCCCGAAAACTGTAATGGACCTTCTATTATGTGTGACCAAATATAGTTATAGCTGGCGAATTGTGGCATTGAATTGTGGAGCTTTTTTTTTGGTTCATCCAGTTCAAAGATGAAAAAAGGATGAGGATGAGGTAACAAACATAAAAAAACATACAGTCGAATTAAGAACCTCCTCTTTTATTGGAAGTCGGTTGAAAATGGGGCTGTTTTTCGCCGACTTATGTTACGGTTCTTTCCCTAGCGACTGTTATTTACATTAATTCCTAATAGATGTACTTAAAATATTAAGAAAGAAATTATAAATAAGTAGATCACAAAAATTGATGTCATCGGCGGGACTCGAACCCACAGCCTTTCCCTAATAGTCTAAGATCCCACTGCAGAATATTGCGCTCATCGAGTATTTGCTAAAAACTAAATTTTTACTCATATTTATGATTAGGAGAACATATACCTACCAGGTTGCCTATAAAAATGTGGCCGCTAGTAGGTTTTTAGAAACATACTATGTCGATGAAGAATGAATTATGTCGTATAACATAGTAAATCTGTACCTTACCTGGTCTCATGGTCTCAATCATACTTGTTTGCACCTGGCTGCGAAGAGGTGCGGTCAAGTGCGCAACGGCAACCGTGATTTTTCAGAGTCTTTATATATATTGCCGTGAAGTGGGCGATATTTTATTTAAAAAACAAGTGAGCGAAATTTTGTCCCCAAAATCAATAAACAATAATTTAATTAAAATTACTAGCTGCCACATTTTTATAGGCAACCTAGTAGGTATATATTCTCCTAATCATAAATATGAGTAAAAATTTAGTTCCAACTGAGCTACGATGACCACTACCGACAACATCGAATTTTTGCTTCATATCATATTCATAATTTCTACATCGCGCTATTAAGGTTAGCGTTGAATCCACCTACCGCAGTTCTATTTTATATCTGAAAACACAGATAAATTAACAACAATCTCCAAATTCAACTGTTTGGCCCCCAACATAAAAGTTTTGGACAAAACTTCTTTACGCCTCCTAGGGTCCCCGATTTTAGAACATGGCTTTTCCAATTTTATCGAGGAACAAATTCAAAATTTTGATCAGGTTATTGATAGTCTATGTAATATCAGTATTCATTCAGCTTTCACTATTCTTCGTTTTTGTCTTTTCGTACCCAAATTTACACATGCCCTCCGTTCAGGACAATTTTGGAAAAATGTAGAAATTTTGGGCAGACTAGACAACTTAATACAAAATTCTTTGTGTAAAATTTTAAATTTAAATATTAATGACCGGGCCTGGGTCCAAGCGTCTCTTCCAGTTCGCTTGGGCGGGCTAGGTATTTGTAGAGTCACAGATGTCAGTCTGCCAGTATTTCTGTCGTCGGTCCATAACACCGAAGAATAAGTCAGGAAAATTTTGTCAAATACACTGATTGATTCCGAGGTGCGATGCAAGACCGATGCCATAAATGCTTGGAGAATGTCTTGCCCCGACACTGACCTGCCCTCATGCCTAGGCTCACAGCTACTGTGGGATTCGCCGCTCTGTAAATTGAGAATTAATACACTAATTGACACTTCTGTCAATATTTCAGAACGTGTTACTAGCTGTTGGAGAATGGGAGTCAGGGTTATGAATCCAGGCGCTCCCATCGCCCAACATCGGTACAATTTTGGACGACACAACCTTCCGCATTGCCACTTGCCTTCGGCTGGGTACACCTTGTGTATACCCGCATCATTGCACCTGTGGAGTAGCTGTCGATAATCTGGGACACCATGGCCTTTCTTGTAGCAGAAGCGCAGGTCGTATACCTCGGCACGCTATTCTAAACGACATAATTCGTAGGGCTCTTTCCACCGCAGGTCTTCCGGCCGTACGTGAACCAAATGGTTTAGCACGAAGCGATGGAAAGAGACCGGACGGTATGTCGTTGCTACCGTGGAAAATGGGAAGGCCTTTGGTGTGGGACGCTACAGCGTTGACACCTTCACACCTTCCAAGCACATCCGGATGTGCCGGCGCTGCTGCTGCATCGGCTGAAGGCCTTAAACGGCGTAAATATGCTAACCTAGCAGGTGATTACATAGCAGTTTGGGGTTGAGACACTGGGGTCTCATTGTAAATGTTCTGTTCTTATTGTAAATAAATATATGCCGTTCATTTTACAATTTCTTTCTTAATATTTTAAAAATAGTTTAACCAAACTCAATGCTTTGAAATACAAAAATAGATGTACTTAGTTTATAATATATTATTGGTCTTTCGACTTCTGATTTTGCGAGCTTCTGTGTACTTATATCTATATAGGGTGTAATTATTTGGCAGACATGACCATAATGTTTAATTTTAAACAAACAGTAATGTTTAATTTTAAATGTTCCTCTCAGAGGGTACGTACCTTACTTTTTTTACTAACTCATAATATTTATGTGAAGCAAAGAAGCAACATTGTTACAAATTCAATTTGATCCAACCTTCTGACGAACCCAAAAGTTGAATATACCACGACGCGCTTCAACCCGATAAAATTATTTTATGCCAAAGTTATTCAAAATATTATCATAATCAGATATTCCGCTAAAACTTGATCGACATACTTTCCATTTGCCCTAACAGTTATATTAAAGGTAACAAAAATTGTATAAGTAGTTGAATTCCCTTCTGTGTTTGTTGATCACACGTTATCATCCCCTGAGCCTTTTTTTTACCCAGCAATATGCAGCTTTTTTAGGCTGCGAAGCGACTGAACTTCGACATTATCCATGATGCGACTGCCATTCTGACCTTCACAACCCCATTGGCGATATCAAAGTTCTGTAGTTAGACAAGTCGACGGACTTTATTAGGTCTCTAACTACCCGTAACGACCGCCTTATACATGTTGGTGTGGCACCTAGGATCGATGGCTTAACGTGCTCTCCAAGAGGCAAGGGTTGTTGCTGAACCTGCAATGTGAACCTTGTCATAGTACTTAGATATAGTCCCACGTATAAAGGGAAAAATAAAATAAAAATATTTTTATTCATGAAGATTACAAACTTACACTTATGAGCATCAAGATTATGGTTTCTACATTTACTGCCAAAATCACAAGGCAATAGGTAGAACCTGTGACAAAGGCCCTGGCAATAAAACTCACATCCATTCTATCGGCGTGTTACGTGTATCACTTGCAATCCGGTCAGGGTACCGCATTCCTTTCACCTGCATTAGTGCCTCCCGCGAGGTGTGATGCTCATGTGTGCTGGGCATCGTCAAGTTAGAAGACGGGGCTCGCATTCCACCCGCGCGTGGATATGCGAATGCGGTACGTATTTTTGCTCCCAAACCAAAAGAAAAGGTAGGTATCTAGTACCTACCTTTGTATTTTTCTCAGATACGAATATACTGACAGACAGCAAAGTTTCAAAGAAGAAATAATCTCGAAAGAAAACAAAATTAGATACTTTGTTATGTTGTCAAAGTTAAGTTTTAATTTTCGGAACTTAATTGAAAACAGGAATGAAAAATTGTACAACTCATCATTTCTACTTTTGTTTTTTTTTTTTTTAATTTAGCCTTTTGGGTTAATAGCAGGCAATGAATACCTAATTGTAGAAGTTTACGACTAAAGTGGAAAACTTCTAATAGGCAAGGTAATGAAGAAAATGAAGGTTGTGGAGAGAAGTCAATTAAACCTTTCAATGTTGTTTGATCAAGGGTTGTGCTTATTCCTTTGAAACAAAGATTAAATAAATTATGAATACTTTTTAGTTAGAAGGTACCGTAAGATCCCGTTTGTAGATTCTTCGCGTTCTTATTAGTTATAAATCGTTGTATCAAAAAACAGGATCTTACGGCAGTATGTAATGTGTGATTACAGTGCATTGTAAAGTTCTCATAATATCACAAACTCTGATTAGTTTGAGTTTAGATGGTGCTAAGGGACCCTACCGACATCTTCAGGGTCTAAGTCATCCTCACCACCTGCACGAGTTTCCCCTGCTGGTAAACGGACGAGGCTCTGGCGAATATACATTGCCGTATCCAAGGGTTGCTCCCCATTTCGTGGGGGTGAACTAATCGGCGAAATGTTGGAGTAATAACCACCTATGTCTACCGCTTCGGAGATTAAGATGTGATTTGTGTCTGTCTGTGTCTAGATGTCGTTGTGTGTAAATGTCCATATATATTTTATGTTATACGAACATTTATGGCAGTCGTTAGGGGTAGTTGGAGCCCTAAATCAAATATCCTCGCGGTCCAACTACATAACTTCGATATCGCCCATGTGTTGTGGAGGTCAGATGGCAGTCGCTTCACGGAAAACATCGAAGTTCAGCCGAATCGCAGTTAGACTGGAAAGCCGACCCCAACTGAGTTGGGAAATCCACCGGATGATGATATTAGAGAGAAACAGTCACGAATTTACCATGCCGACAAGTGGTGAAATAAAATTATGAAAAATATTTTTCTTGGTGTACAGGACCCTACACGTGAAGTAGGGATTATAGTTTTTTTCTCGCGTCTACTCCATTGTGTGGGGTCCATTAGAAAGGTCTTTAAAAAGTAGTAAGGTTGCAAATTTTTTTTTAGGGTTCAGTAGTAAAAGTCTCGTAACCCTTATAGTTTCGTCATGTCCGTCCGTCCGTCTGTCCGTCTGTCAGCCCTCGGTTTTCCTCCTATGTGTATTAATTATTATGATATGTGTATTAACTACGCCGACAAATCCTAAAATAAAATTATGAAAATTATAGGTACATATATTATTTTCTGGCGTACCTTCGTACATAAGGTGGGGAGGATTATTTTTCTAACATCTATCCCATTGTGTGTGGTATCAATAGATAAGTCTTTTAAAAACATTGAGAGGTTTCTAAAACAATTTTTTGCTCATCCGTTTGTGAGATGTCTAAATTTAAAGAGCTTCTTTTTGTTAAAACAGAGTATGTCCCCCTCTAAAATCTAAACGACTGGCTCAAAAATCTGAAAAAAGTCATGATGGTAGTCCATGTAATGAACTCTCAATGAAAACTATAACAGTTTGGATAACTTTGTTAGTTCTGGAGTTATAGAGGTTATGTGGGTAACTACGGAACGGATCTTGTTCATAATATCGATAGTCACCACATCGATGGTCGCTGTATCGAAAACATTCCATCGACGGGCTGATGTATCGACAGTACCCCAAATCGATGGTACGCTACATCGACAGTACACTAAAACGACGGTACGCTACATCGACAGTCCACCAAATCGATAGTACGCTACATCGACTACCCGACCCGAGCCATATTTAAATAAAAAACACAGAATTTAAAAAAAAAATTTGGTACAGAACGTTTGGCGAAGGGTACAGCAACATGGTTAACAGAAAAAATATTTTGAAAATACGAGTTTTGCTCTTAAATACTAAGTCTTAAATAATTAAGTGGCTAATTGCTTTGGCATACTTGCCACCAGACGAAATTCCAAATGCGTTTGATTTGCTAAAAGATAAAGTTCTTCCTAAGGACAGCAGCACTGAAAATATTATACAGTGGTTTGAGACAACATATGTCAAAGGTAAACAGACTTCGCGTACAAGTACTGACAATAAAATAACTATATACACCACTCCTCCGCTGTTTCCACCAGATTTATGGTCTGTTCACTACTACAACGAACATAATTTGCCTAGGACCCAAAATTCCGTAGAAGCGTGGCATAGGCGCTGGAATTCGTTGCTCAATAGTAAAAAATTAGGGTTATGTGCTACTATCCAAGAGCTTCAAAAGTAGCAGATCACTAGCTGTTGCCCGCAGCTCCGCCTGCGTGTTACTTTAGATCTACATAACTTTATTATTTATGAACCGCTTGAAAACCAAACCTAATGTTAAGTTGAATAAACCACAACGCATTACTGAAAACCGCAAATTCAAATCATAAATTAAAATCGGTTAAGCCGTTTCTGAGATTAGCGTGTTCAAACATTCAGACAAACAGACAAAAGCTCTAAAAACCATTGTTTTGGGTTTTATTGCGTTCATAAAGCCCCCCTACAACAGTTTCTCTATTATATATCTTCTATTATATTCTCTATTATACCATACAAATTCATCTTAAGATATGAAAATTTGAAATACTAGCTGTACCGTGCCACGCTTCGCTGTGGCACTATGGGATTTTTTTTTTTTTACTGATTCAAATTTGTCTTTATTGTATTTACTTTTCCGAGATAAAAAGTAAGCCAGTAGGTGCCCAGGATATTAAACAATAATTATACGAAGTTTCGTCGTAAACTGGTAGTTATTGCGTGATGCCTGAACAAACAGACAGACAGACAGTCAAAAAAAATTTTAATCACGTTTTTTTGATATTTTCAATGTACTTACAGAATTTTCAATTCTACAGATTTATTATAAGTATAGATAACAAAAATACATACAACAAATCAATAGTTTTAAATAATTAATTTGGATAGTTTTTGTTATAACAAATTTTGGAAGTTACCTACGGAACCCTGTACTATGCGTGGCTCGACGCGCACTTGGCCGGTTTTTTTGTAATAAATACAGCTGAGTCCGCCCATACTAGCTGAAAATAACAATGCTGAACCAATAAAATACTTTTAACTGTAACTACATGGGGCACACTAAAAGTTTTGCACTTCTAGCTAATTGGAACTATTTGAATTTCGAATGTTATATTTTTTTAAACATTGCAACCTTTTTTGTAATAAAAAAAAACAATTGGCGGGAAATCATTTGTCAATTGTTTTTTATCACACATCAAAGTTCTACGTATGCAACGAAAATGGAATTAAGTCGAAAAGATTTTAGAGCGATGATTTTCTATGATTTTAAAAGTTCTCTCTCTCTCCGCAAGACTGTGCCGCTCGTCTTCAAAATGCTTTTGGGAGAGAAGCACCTTGGTTGAGCACCGTGAGGCGATGGTTTGCTGAATTTGAGAGAGGTCGAGTTTCTTTACATGACGAATTTCGTGAAGGGCGGCCTTCAACTGCCGTCAACGAAAATAATTTGGCTACTGTTAAGCGGTTAATTGAAGAAAACCCGTGGATTACCTATGAGACAATTCGAGGACTATAGGGGAATGGTATGAGTCAAATCCAGAAAATTTTACACGAAGAATTGAAAGTTCGGAAACTTTATTGTCGTTGGATCCCTCATGAACTGACAGCGGAGCAAAAGCGGGCTCGCGTGGAATGGTGCTCACAGATGCTACTGAAGTACGACCACGGACATTCTAATGCTGTTTATGACATTGTTACTGTGGATTTATTGTTTTGAACCCGAAAAAAAAACAGCAATCTTGTGAATGGGTGTTTGAAAATGAGAACAAGCCAACAAAAGTGAGGCAGACGAGAAACGTTGGTAAAAAAATTATCGCGTTTTTTTTCTCAGCTACGGGTCCCATCTGTACAATTCCACTTGAAGATCAAAAGAGTGTTAATGCCGAGTGGTATTCTACCATTTGTTTACCCAAGGTGTTAGAAAAAGTTCGCGAAAGACGACCCAAAAGCCGCGTTCTCCTACATCATGACAACGCTTCTTCACACACGGCCAACAAAACAAAGTCATTTTTAGCTTCCGATAAAGTACAACTCGTAACCCATCCTGCGCGTTGCCCCGACCTAGCACACTACTTTTTTTTTTTTTAATTCCGCGGCCCAAGGCCGCGGCCGCTCTAACGCCCGTTGCCGGGCGTCTCTGGTTACTAGCAGAGGGTATGTCCAGTGGCGTCCGGCGGACTTTGACCACCGCTGTGGTCTCTTCGGGTGTTGGGTCGGGACGAGAATCCCGCGTCGTTGGGGAAAAGGTTTTATCCCGCGTCAGTGAGTGAATCTGGTTGCGTGCTATGGGGTAAAGGCCCCGCAGCACGCAACCCTTCTAGCCTGCTTCTGTAAGGACGGCGGATGGCGATCCCGCCGTCCTCAGGCCCCGATCATGGAGGACGATAGTCTTGGGCGTAGTCACGGAGTCTGGGGCGCCCTGGCCGCCGACTACGGTTGGGTGCAAAGGGGCTCTACCAACATCTTTAGGGCCCCAGCGACCTCACCTGCTAGTGGCGCACCTGCTGATAAACGGACGAGGCTCGTTAATTTACGGTACCTATGGAGTGGCTTCGGCCCCTATGTGGGTACCAGGTGGTACAACAGTGTTGGTCCGGGGGGGTACCACCGTGCAGCTGTGCTAAAGCCCCCCAAGTAACCCAGCCCAGGCTGGGTTGCGTTAGGGGTTCAGCAGCAGCACCGCCGGGCCCGGGGCGATGTATGGTGCAGCAGGCATGGGACCAGTGGGGGCGAAACGGAGTCTAGTGTGGGTGGTGTGGGTCGATTCGCCGGCCAGGGAGACCCTTAGCAACGGCGTTGCCGCGGCCGCCCGCAACACAGTCATGGGGCCCGCCTGGGGCCAACCACCCCAGGAGGCTGCCCCACATGTTGCGCATAATCGTGATGTGGGATCGCCACTCCGGGTGGTAACCGGTGTGGGGTAGCGGCGGCCTTGCATCAGGGGGGTTTGGGAGCCCTTCCGTCCGGCGAGTCGGCTCCGACCTAACCACACGGTTCTAGACAAAGCTAGCCCCTGCGCTTTGTCACTTACTGCTGCACCAAATGTCGCCCTGTCTTCACGCTTCTTCTTCAAAATCTACAATGGCAGTGCAACAAAAAAGAAAACGTTACACAGCGGCCCTAGGAAACCCCACAACTTCACATTTCGAGGTGGAGTTCACTAACGTCCGTGGACTCCATGCGAACCTCGATACCGTCCACCACCACCTTGAGACGGCACGGCCCGCTGTGATGTTCCTCACGGAGACACAAATACGCCGCCCTGACGACACGTCTTACCTGTGTTACCCCGGCTATGTCATCGAGGAACAATTTCGAGACAAAGCCGGGGTGTGCGTGTTCGTTAGGGCGGATGTTTGCTGCCGCCGGTTGCGCTGCCTAGAGAACCCCTCCAATTCCGTCCTTTGGCTGCACGTAGACCATGGCTCTATGAGCCAGATCTATGTGGGCGTCTACCGATCCCACACAGGGGATTCTGAGACAACAAAGCTCTTCCAGTACCTCAGCGAGACGGCTGATGAAGCGCAGGTGCGGTTCCCGAACGCTGACCTAGTATTTCTGGGGGACTTCAATGGCCATCACATTGAATGGCTGGGGTCCCTCAAGACTGATCATGCGGGTAGAGCCGCCCATGCGTTCGCTCTCTCCCACGGTCTGACCCAGATGGTATGCGGGATCACCCGGATACCAGACAGGTCAGATCACGCGCCCGCTCTGCTGGATCTACTGCTGACGAGTCGCCCAGCCCAGTACAGTGTTTCGGTAGGAGCCCCACTGGGTAGTTCCGACCACTGTGTTGTTCACGCTGGCATGAAGGTGTCACCTCCTGCACGTCCTGTACAAACGTCACGACGACTATGGCACTACTCGTCAGCGGATTGGGAAGGTCTACGCGATTATTATGCGTCCGTCCCCTGGAGCCAGCGCTGCTTTGTAGGAAAGGCTCCTTCGGATAGTGCTTCTGCTATTGCTGGCGAGATCAGTTTAGGGATGGATTATTACATCCCTTTCACTGATGTCGCCAGTATCCGCAGAGCCCGTCCCTGGTTCAGGCGAGATTGTGCCAAAGCTGATCGACAAAAACAGTCGGCATATCGCGCCTGGATCAGGGCCCGGGCTGTGCGCGACCCAAACGTGGGCCACCTCAAAGCAGCGTACAACCGGGCCACAAAGTCGAGTAAGAGGGCCTTTAAGAGAGCGGATGCCCAGCGCGTCGCGCGGCTTGGTCAGGAGCTCACTTCCCATCCCACGGGCAGCCGTGGATTCTGGCAACTGGCCAAAGCCGTGCAATCTAACTTTTGTCAGCCCTCGCTGCCACCGCTGCGTTACCCAGATGGAACACTGGCTCACAAAGCCCAAGAGAAAGCGGATATGCTCGCAGACCTCTTTGCGGCTAATTCCCGGGTCGACGACCGTGGCCTGCAGCCCCCCGCCATCGCCAACTGTGGCCACACAATGCCTGATATTGTTATCAGGCAATGTGATGTACGGGCAGTGCTGCGGTCACTCGACACGCGGAAAGCCGGTGGCCCTGACGGCATTCCGGCGGTGGTGCTACGAAAATGTGCAGCTGAGTTGTCTCCAGTATTAACGCGTCTGTACCGCCTGTCATACTCTTCAGGGCTCGTGCCGGAGGTCTGGAAGGAGGCGAACGTACAACCGATCCCCAAGAAAGGGGATCGGTCCGATCCAGGCAACTATCGACCCATAGCTGTCACCTCAGTCATTTGCAAGGTGCTTGAGCTCCTTATAAATAAGCAGCTCATGCAATTCCTAGAGGATCACTCGCTAATCAATGATCGACAATACGGCTTCAGGCCAAAGCGATCAACGGGTGATCTTCTGGCATTCGTAACGCATGTCTGGGGTGGGACTATGGAAAGGCACGGCGAGTCCTTGGCTATTAGCCTGGACATCGCCAAAGCCTTCGATAGGGTCTGGCATGCTTCGCTCCTTTCCAAGCTTCCGGCATATGGTCTACCTCCTCAACTGTGCAGCTGGATTGCCAGCTTTTTAAACGAGCGCCGAGTGCGGGTCCTCTGCGATGGCCAGGCTTCTCGCTTCTTGCAAGTGAATGCCGGGGTACCGCAGGGGTCCGTACTATCACCAACTCTCTTTCTTCTGCATATCAATGATATGCTATCCCTCGGGAACATTCATTGCTATGCAGATGACAGCACACTGCACGGGAGTTACTCGGTTCGTCCGACGGCGGGGCGATCTGAGATTGAGGAGGAGAGACGACGACTCGTGGCTGATCTCGACCGTAACCTCGACAGTATCTCTCAATGGGGTACCGAGAACCTGGTCGAGTTCAATGCCCGCAAAACACAGGCGTGTGCATTTACTGCGAAGAAATCCCCTTTCCTTCCCCTACCCTCTCTTCAGAATGCATTATTACCAATGAAGGACAACCTTGATATCCTTGGCATAGACGTTCGTCGAGAGCTCAATAATAAAAACTACATCGAAAGATGTATAGGGCTAGCTTCGCGGAAACTAGGAATACTGAATAAGGTAAAGAGATTCTTTACACCGGACCAGAGGTGTCTGCTGTACAAGACGCAGATTAGACCCTGCGTCGAATACTGCTCTCACCTCTGGGACGGCTCCGCGAAGTATCTGCTGGACGCTCTCGACGCTATGCAGCGACGGGCTATCCGTATTATAGATTGTCCGGAGGTAACGGGAAGCCTTGAGCCGCTAGTTCAGCGCCGAACAATAGCTTCCTTGGCCGCATTCTACCGTATTTACCACGGCGAGTGTTCTGAAGAGCTCTTCAATCTGATCCCACCCTCTTCCTTCCGATCCCGAACGACTCGTGCCGGGCAGAGATGCCACCCCCACACAGTGGATAGCATGTTCGCGAGAACCGAACGTTTTAAACGTTCGTTTCTCTGCCGAACGATAGTGGCCTGGAACGCCCTGCCTGTGCACGTGTTTCCTCCCATATATAATCCTGGGTTCTTTAAGCGGAGCGTGAAGAGGCACATCAGTAGGTCGTCAAGTTGAGGGCCACTCTCAATAGTAATGTGTGCTGTGAGAGTGGCCCACAATCGCTAGACGTCGTCACGACTTACCACCAGGCAGGCGGCGTCAATTTGACGAACCAAATATAAAAAAAAAAAAAAAAAAAAAAAAAAAAACGGAACTCGGCGGGGAGGGTACGCTCCCTCGTGATTTCTGTATTTTCCCCAAAATCAAAGATTTGATGTGAGGTTTCACTTTTACCAACTCCGAAGAGGCAGTGATAGCGTTCAATCAGCACGTAGAAAACATGCATTCAGATCTGAGGTCCTCCTGTTTTAAAAAATGGTTCGATCACATGAAAAAATGTTTAAAATGTAAAGGAGAGTATTTTGAAAAGCAATAAACATAATATTTTGGTTTTAACATGTTGTTTTTTGAAGTTACGCAAAACTTATAGTGTGACCTACGTATATATGATAAATCTCTTTCCGTAAGTCTTATGAGTAGATATTAATGCAAAATTAATTTAAAAAGGTCGTTGTTTATGTATTTTTTTTCCTAGAAACCTGTAAACTAAATCTTATTTCATCGAGCCATAAGCAATTAAAATGTATCCCTCAATAATTAAGGCGTTGAACGCCGCCTTATTACGAAGGAGGGAATTTATGCGCGGTAAATTCACGTAGTGTTGATTAAAAAGTTAATTACTTTTGGTAGATTTCTGTCTATTTTTGACACACACACAAAATCTCGTCTTTATTCTCAAAGGGATAGAGAACGGCGTTTATTTCACTTACATTTCTCCAGTCATTTTAATGGTCCCACTTCACAGTAATCCCGGCCATTTTGGATTATTGCCGGAGACTCGTCTATAACAGTTTACAAAATAGTTAGCTTTTAGCCATACATTGGGGGGCTTAACCGTCCTGCTCAGAATACAGACCTACATCGAATTACCAGAACTTATTTGGACAGTGCAGAACTTATTTGGACAGTAAGTATAAGTAAGTAAAATGTATTTGTTTGTTTAATATTGCCTGTTACCACAGATTAATAAATTACTGTTACTTCCTGTTTTATAAAAGGACAAGCGCAAACAGCGCATTTTTGACATTAGGTCGTTTAATGTATGTACTTACTACACGCAATAACAATAGTTATGTACTTTTATAGGTCGCATTATTGCTTCTAGTCTGTTTGCCTTGACACCAATTTTAACGTATAAGTATTGGAAATCTCCTTCAGTCCTGGGCTTCTTCCAGAGAATACAAAACTAACAAAATAGGCATATCTTCCACTTAGTCGCTTTGATCCCGACTTTGTCTACCTCACTGATAACACCAAAAAAAGTATACAGTTAATCATCACTAAATATTCCTACGGTATGAGGTATGCTTAAATCTTTAAAACTACACAACAGATTTTGATGCGGTTTTTACCAATGGATAAGTAAGTTCTCGAGGAAGATTTTTGTGTATATAATTTGTCAAGCGGCCAAAGCTACGGGCGTTTGTTAGTAATACTATATATCCCTAGTGACTGTCTTTTTTTTTATTTTTAGTGTCGCGGCCGCTCTAACGTCCTTTGCCAGGCGTCTCTGAGTGACTATTACTTACGTAAACTTCCCAATAGTTGGTGTGGTGTGGATTATTTATTTATACTTTATTGTACGCCAATTGAGTAGGTAGTCACTAATATGTACATGGATCTTATTAAGTCTAAGAGCAATACAATGGTCGGCCTTATAGCTTAAAGCAATTTCTACCAGGCAACCTTTGGCTGGAAAGATCCATGTAGGAAGAAAAGGTAGTAGTGGCCGTAGGTAAATAAACTTACAATCTAAATACATACATCATACATTCATACATATACACATACTTACATATATAATACATAATATTTATATATAAACACAATAGACGTTCGTCGAGAGCTCAATAACACAAAATACATTGAGAGATGTATTGGGCTAGCTTCGCGGAAACTAGGAATACTGAACAAGGTAAAGCGATTCTTTACACCGCACCAGAGGTGTCTGCTGTACAAAACGCAGATTAGACCATGCGTTGAATACTGCTCTCACCTCTGGGACGGCTCCGCGAAGTATTTGCTGGACGCACTCGACGCTATGCAGCGACGCGCTGTTCGCATTATAGACTGTCCGGAGGTAACGGGAAGCCTTGAGCCGCTAGCCCAGCGCCGAACAATTGCTTCCTTGGCCGCGTTCTAGCGTATTTACCACGGTGAGTGTTCTGAAGAGCTCCTCAACCTGATCCCACCCTCTCCCTTCCGATCCCGAACAACGCGTGGCGGGCAGAGATGTCACTCTCATACCGTGGAAACCGTCTTCGCGAGAACCGAGCGTTTTAAACGTTCGTTTCTCTGCCGAACGATGGTGGCTAGGAACGACCTGCCTGCGCACGTGTTTCCTCCAACATATAACCCTGGGTTCTTTAAGCGAAGCGTGAAGAGGCACATTACTAGGTCGTCAAGTTGAGGGCCACTCTCTATAGTATTCCTGTGTACTGTGAGAGTCGCTCACAATTGCCAGACGTCGCCTCAGCTTACCATCAAGCGGGTGGCGTCAATTTGTCGACCTAAATATAAAAAATGAAAAATAAAATAAACAGAAATGTTTGATGATTAACGGATTTTCTACACACGCGTCTACATTGGGGTACATCGTAGGGTGTAAGGTTCCATTTTAAGGGGTTCCGTAACCAAAGCGTAAAACGGGAACCCTATTACTGAGACTTCCCTGTCCGTCCATCTGTCTTGAGCTGTATCTCATTCTCATCTCATCTAAAATTTTTACAGATAATGTATTTCTGTTGCCTCTATAACAACAATACAGAAAATAATAAATATTTAGGGGGCTCCCATACAACCAACGTGATATTTTTGTCGTTTTGGAACCCTTTGTGGGCGAGTCCGGCTAGCTCTTGGCTGGTTTTCAATGTTCTTGATGGAAAACATGAAAAACAGCTTCTGTAGCCCCCAAAGCAGTCAAACGTGCAAAAGGATAACATTAAGCGATTAAGCCAAGCCATTCGTATCGTGCTATTAAAAACACGGTACCAGCAAGTCATATTATAAGCCACATCAGTAAAAAAAAGTCCGAGACGCCCGGACTTTAATTGGCTGTGCCATAGCGGCTGGCACGTAAGATTTTGTTGCCTTCGTCAACATTTCATCGCAAGGCAACGGGTTTCAATTTTTTTTAAATTACAATTATAGCTGCTACTTTTTATTAAATTCAATCGGCCATTTTGGACATAACCAAAACAAAAAACAGTAAAAATACTGGCAAATTGTGGGTGTGTAATGGACCTCTGCCTACCTCTTCGGGGATATAGGCGTGATATGTTTGTGTGTAAGAAAAGAAAACGAATAAATATAATTTTTGTTAATGTTACTATGATGTTACATATCAACAGCTTGTTTTTACTTGCAACAAAATAATTAATTAAACTTTCAGTACATTAATTAGTTAGTTTAAATAATGTTTATATCTCCCCAGGGGTGCATAACATGTTTACCCTAAAGGCCATGACAAAAACCGCCAGGCGTGTCAGCGTGCCGCACGACATTTGCTACTATCTTGTTCATTGTAGTTCCAGAATTCCCAGTGGCGCCCGGTGGACCTTGGCCACTTGTGTAGCCGCTGCGTGGTGGCCGGTTGTTACCCCACATCGGTAGAGACGGGTTCATCCCGCGTCGGTGATTGAAGGCGTGCGTGGGGTGAAGCCCCACAGCACGCAGCCCTTCTAGCCCTTCTAGCTTCTGGAAGGACGGCAGAAAGAAACGACTGCGTTCCACTGGCTCCCGCTAGAGACCATGGCTCGTAGCATGGTCTCCAGTCAGAGGATATTTACGCCCACAACGAGGTCCCGGCGCTGACTCGCACACGCTGAGCATTCCACCAACGTGTGGAATGCCGTGTTTTCGGTGAAAGCCTCGCAGTGTTGACACGCGGGTGTGACCTCACGATTTTTTTTTTATATTTAGGTCGACAAATTGACACCACCCGCCTGATGGTAAGCTGTGGCGACGTCTGGCGATTGTGGGTGACTCTCATACTACACAGGAATACTATAGAGAGTGGCCCTTGACGACCCAGTAATGTGCCTCTTCTCGCTTCGATTAAAGAACCCAGGGTTATATGATGGAGGAAACATGTGCACAGGCAGGGCGTTCCAGGCCACCATCGTTCGGCAGAGAAAGGAACGTTTAAAATGCTCGGTTCTCGCGAAGACGGTTTCCACGGTATGAGAGTGACATGTCTGCCCGGCACGCGTTGTTCGGGATCGGAAGGGAGAGGGTGGGATCAGGTTGAAGATGCATGCGAAACAGATACTAACCAAACTTTCCGTGCCCGGTGATGATCTGTATCGCACGATACGTGTGGACACCGTGCTGCCTCTGCAGCCACTCCTCAATGATCGGTCTCACCGCCGCGATGGAGGTGGTTCCTCACTTTGTTTGCTAAAGTTGCACCTGCAATGACTCCATGAGATCCTGGCGGAGTTCGGACCGCTGAGCCTCGATTTCTCGAGACGCAGGCTGTGGTCTCGCTCCAACGCCTCCTTGTGCCATTGGAACAATGACGCAAGAGCTCTCGCTTCCAGGTCCCATGGAGGGGTCGTGACTAGAAGACATGCAGCCTCTGGGGAGATCGTGCGGTAC
The DNA here is from genome assembly GCA_963556515.1 of Nudaria mundana. Lineage (NCBI taxonomy): Eukaryota > Metazoa > Arthropoda > Insecta > Lepidoptera > Erebidae > Nudaria > Nudaria mundana. The sequence goes on from OY748296.1 coordinate 4,252,409, forward strand.
CCTCTTATTGTCCAGACGGCCAAGGTTCTCAACGATCTGTGCAGTATAGAAGTGTTGTTGGCCGTCAGTCTCGCCGCCCATACGGGAGCCGCGTACACGGCCATGCTACGCACGATTCCCAGGTATCTACAGTCTCCGGGAGGAAGTAAACTTCATTGAGGGCTCGATGCCGATGCTAACGCTCCCTACATTTATGCTGGTTCCTGGAGCTGGCCCGCGCCTAGGTCTGTGTAAACACAGAGCCTCGGACTTATTCAGTAACACATCCAGTTCCAGCCACAGCATCCGACCCACGACTTCAGCAACCCGTTGAGTTTGCCTCCTCGTGCATTGCTCCCTGCGCCGTTACGAGATTATCGTCGGAGTAACAAGTTACGCTGAGGCCCTCAGTCAACGCACCCGGAACACCCAGCGGTATTCGATGTTCCACAGGAGAGGTCCTAGGACCGACCCCTAAGGAACACCGCACGACACATCTCGCCGAGCTGGCGAAACAAATCAAAATGTGTTTGACAGGTGTTTGACAATGTTATAGTTCCTCGGTTTTCCTTGTATATTCTCTTTGGATTAAAAATTAATCCGTCTTATTACAACTATTACAAGTACTGTGTAGTGCCTGAATGTAGTACGAGTATTAAAACTCCGAATAAATTGTTTATGCATGTGTCGATTTTGGGCATATTACTGCTATTTGCCTTGGTAAATCCTGTCTCCATGTCGATTTATATTGATATTTCGTTTGAGGAACTTTTACTGAGGAAATCTGTTGTAGGTATTTCTTAGAAAACGAACGAACAATTAAATTACACAAGATTACAGATACAACTTGACACAAGCAGTCAGAGTTCATACATACTAATTGGTGTTTGATGTCACGTGACTGAATGCCTAATTTTTCCAAACTTATTTTAATCTTTATTCTGTGTACCAATTTATATTACTTTTTGTTATCTATTCATTGGAAATAGTCATACATTAACATGTTAAACATACATTAATCCGATTTATTTTTAGTGGACACAAGCTTATTCGCGCCATTAGTAAGGTAATTTTACAATAAACATTATTTTTCCTTTGTTTCAATCCAAAAAAAATAATTTAGAACGTGGAATCATGCCAGGATGCTTCAAATAACACGCCAATAAATTGTCAAATTAATAAAACTTCTTTCTTGTAATATTCATGACATTAAATTTTTGCTTCCCATCATAATTTCTATTTAATTGCTATTACGGTTAACGTTGGCTCCGTCTACCGGAACTCTGCGGTATTGGTCATCGTAGTTCAGTAGTCAGAGCATTCCCCCTGTAAGGGAACCTGAAAGGGCCGATGACATCAGTTTTTGAGATCTGTTTATAATTTCTATCTTAATATTTTAAGACTAGTTTAAGCAAGTTTTAGCAAACTCATTGCTTTGAAATCTTTATATATATATATAATTCTACTGTACGTTTGTATGTCACTGAACTCCTCCTAAACGGCTGGACCGATGTTGATGAAATTTTTTGTGTGTTGTCAAGGGTATTCGAGAATGGTTTATATTCACAATTTGGTTTTTTTTTTGCAGGACGTCTGTCGGGTCCGCTAGTACGTAATATCTATGTAAATTCAGTTCCTTTACAAGATTATAAATATAAGTGGAATCTATATTATCGGGCGGTACCATCGGTACGAGGTACCCAATAGTACCACGTGCCTTGAAGTTCTGTCTGTTCAGTTCCTAATGATCCGATTGCGTGTGGTAATGAATTAGAACTTCACTGTTGGTAATTGAAATAAAAAATAATGTAATCAAAATTTTGTATCTCTACTAGGTATAATATTTTTATACTACGCAGCAAGTGGAGTACATAATATAAGTTTAAAAGCCAGTTATCTATTTATCTTATCATTAATTATAATAGTAGGTAGAAGATAGATATACACTGTCTGTTCAAAAAGTAAAAAATATTTATTTATACGCAGATTTCTGTTTGGTCCCCTTCAAAGTAGTCCCTCTCAGATCTAGTGCACTTGTACCAGCGTTCTTTCAAGCCTCGAAGCAGGTCCTTATAAGCACTTTACTGCATGTTATTGATCCCTCTCGGCGATGCGGTTTTCATCCCCTGAATCGTCTAATAACGCGCGTCTTTTCATTGGGAACTTGGGAACAGGAAAAAGTCGCAGAAGACCAAACGTGGTGAGTATGGTGGCTGCAACTTAATTACAGTACTGTTTACAATATTAGCAATGACGAGTGAATAGGTGCATTATTCTGATGCAAAACCCATAATTTTTTATTCCACAATTCCGCAAATTTTCACTAAAATTGTATCCCATGAGCCAATTGACTGTGTATTGACTGTGTTCATGCACCTACAGTTGCACATCCACTGCGCCTCGTGTCTACCAAAACTCCTCCAGATACACATGAGTGTCGATGGAAGCAATAACGCTACGAGCAACGATAACCAACCACCACTGCATCGGCACAATACACATACAGATAATATATCATAGTACTCGTATAGACTAGGTTAAAACATTGCAAAGGTTAATCAACATCTAGCCAGGCCGGTATTAGGATGGGTGACCATTTCTTAGGAGCCTTCCGTGTCTCGGAGATTACGTTAAGCCGCCGATCCCGGTTTTCATACAAACTTTATGGCAGTTGTTAGAAGTATTTGGAGCCCTAAAACAAAAATCCGACCAGTCCGAAACCGAACCGAAATTACATGTATATCTACTTACACAAAAACCTTGCTTAAGAATCACTCTATCAATTAGTGAAAACCGCATCAAAATCCGTTACGTAGTTTTAAAGGTCTAAGCCTACATAGGGAACGGGTGACTTTGTTTTAAACTATGTTATGATGGTAAGGAACCCTGGGCGAGTGCGGCTCGCACTTGCCCGGTTTTCATTCTTCCTGTCATCTAATCTACCCACTCTTATAGGTTTTCGCGACATGACTTTATTCCGAACAAGAGATCATTATAGGCCGCTATTCCATAATGCAAGTCTTGCATCCACATTATTTTATTTTATTAGATAGATGCATGCATGATTGCGACAGACGTTGTCTTGTTTCAGAGGCAGCAATGCACACACATATCACGCCTATATCCCCGAACGGGTAGGCAGAGGTGCATTACACACCCACAATTTGCCAGTATTTTAACCCACGTAATAGGGGGCAAGCCAATAATAAAATAACAAAAACTAAAAAAAAAACATTTTATTTCATTTCAATGGGTTATGTCCAAATGTCCAAAAAAAATTGGAACTCATTGCCTTGCGATGAAATGTTGATTAAAGGCAACAAAATCTTACATGCCAATCGCATACGCGTTTTACGGTTCATGAGATACAGCCTGGTGACGGACAGCGGAGCCTTAGTAACCCTTGGTGTTTTATACATCTCTATCTATCATCTCATACCTTTTCGGAATAAAGTTATGTCGTGAGACATTATGGTATTAAAATGCCTTCAAACAAATTGTGTTAAACGCAGTCCTTTAAGATGTACTTATACAATAATTTTACACATTTTTATTATAATTAGTATCTATTATTAGAGCCAGGGTGTGGTCGCGTAGTAGCATCGATACCTACAGTGAACCTCCGCACAACCTGTAGAGTCGACAGCGAAAGTAACCTGTTACACTTAGTAGAACATTCTATAGAATATAGGCAAACACATAAAACAACATACTGTATCTTAAATATACGTACCCTTCGCATAACCCTCAGCGAGAACGATGACGTTTTCATGTTTATTTTTAAAATTTATTTCACTCACGCAAAATTGTTTATAATAAAAAAATATTATCAAGTATCTTTTCTTTATAAGCCACTACACAGCAATCACAACGTTTATTATTCAATTATTTAATATAAATATTTGAATTATCTTGTAAGTAAGTATATTATAAAATATATAGGAGTTTATTAGTATGTGTAAAAATATTGTTGCTCGGAGATAAAAGCGGGCGACGCGACGGACGGCATATACGCGACTGATTACAGGCTACAGCCTGTGGTGGGTGAATATAGGGAAAAAGGACACAACTATAGCTTAAAAGCGATCTGTCGTAAGTACTACAACCTGGAAGTAATAAAAGACCTTATTAGACTATATTTAAAGTCTTATCTCCAATCTACATAAACTTCTAATTTTGAAGGACTCTCGTATACCTATCTTTATCGCTCATTCGTCTGGTTGGTCATAGCAAAGATATGTACCGAGAGAATTGAATTTATACCTCCACTCCGTATAGTTCGATTTATTTTTGTGTTATTTTCCACTCATTTTCTTACAATGCAGGTGGTGAATAAGAATCGTAAAATTTTATTAGCACGAAAGCATCAGTGAATGCTAAATTCATGAAATTGTTATGATTGTGTGACAAACTGAATTTGTATTTCAGCCCCACTAACACTATAATATGAAAATCACACTTATCTATAATTACTGTCTGTTTATTTGTCTGTTGGTTGCCGCTAATCTCTGGAATGGCTGGACTGAAATATTTATAAGTAGCTGTTGCCCGCAGCTCCGCCTGCGTGTTACTTTAGATCTACATAACTTTTTTATTTATGAACCGATTGAAAACCAAACCTTAAATGTTAAGTTGAATAAACCACAACGCATTACTGAAAACCGCAAATTTAAATCAAAAATTCAAATCGGTTAAGTCGTTTCTGAGATTAGCGTGTTCAAACATTCAGACAAACAGACAAAAGTTCTAAAACAATTGTTTTGGGTTTTATTGCGTTCATAAAGCCCCCCTACGAAAGTTTCTCTACTATATATTCATCTTAAGATACGAAAATATGAAATATTATTTATTGTCTAAATTTGTTATTGTTGAATTGTATGGCGAGCGATATTGTATCTTAAGATAAAATATTATAGTATCTTAGCCGTGTGCAGCGCCCCTTAGTGAACTCCACTGCGGGTGACGTAACCTACGACAAACTTATTATTTGCGGTTGGTACAGTAATCGGGTCTAGGGATCGAACCGCAAAACAAAGTTTGTTTTTTATTGTATATACTTTTCCGAGATAAAAAGTAAGCCAGTAGGAGCCAGTAGGTGCCCAGGATATTAAAGAATAATTACACCAAGTCTCATCATAATCGAACCGGTAGTTATTGCGTGATGACTGAACAAACAGACAGACAGCAAAAATTTTATTAATCACATTTTTGGGTTCAGTGTCGGTCTAGTAACACCCCCTGCCATTTATTTTTTTGATATTTCAATGTACAGAATTTTAACTTCTACAGATTTATAGATAGATATATTTATAGATGACTAGTGGTCGCTCGCGACTTCGTCCGCGTGGTAATTTGGATTTTTTCCCGTTCCCGTCGCGCCGCGTCATATTTTGAACAATTCACACAATTTCTTTATAAATTGTAGCCTATGTGTTATTCTGATGTATAAGCTATATTATTGTAAAGTTTCATTAAAATCCATTCAGTAGTTTTTACGTGAAAGAGTAACAAACATCCATCCATCCATCCATACATACATACAGACTCACAAACTTTCGCGTTTATAATATTAGTAGCATTTCAAGGGCCATTTTGTTCAAAAATAAATACGAGCACAATGAATATAATACCTATTTCCAAACTGAGGAGGGCGGCGGGCGATCACGCTCTTGTGGCTGATGCAGGATCTAAAGCAATCCAGCGCTCCCTGCAGGAGTCTGTTCCTAGGGTTATAGCGGAGTAGGGCTCGTCATGGGACTCATATGCGGGTGGAAAGACTGACGGTTAACAATATGTCTATTCGAAACATACCTTTAAGTTGAAGATTATACTCGTAATATTAGCCCTCTAGGTTATAAAAGTATACGCCGGGGCTCCTACATGGAATCTGTAATCTAGGGCCCTTGTGTCGTTGTTAAGGCTCAGTGGTTTCTGCTCGAGCACCACTCTATCCATTAGTGAAAACAGCATCTTAATCCGTTGCGTAGTTTTAAAGATCTGAGCACACAAACGGAACGGGCGACTTTGTTTTATAATATTATGTAGTGGTAGTGGAATCATAGTGATGATATACAATTTTTTATTACATATCCATGTTATATTTAGAAGTAAAACAATTAAGGCTTTAAAATCGCAATATTAACTAAATAAATGTTTCTAAAACAAAATAATATCGATAAAATGAAAACATTGGAAAGAGTTGGGGGAGACCTTTGCCCAACAGTGGAACAGTGCAGGCTTAAAAAAATTAAAATCATGGTCACCCCATCAGTTGTATTACGAACATTTATTATGATTAAATTTCCTTTGTCATATTTTTTTGATTTCCAATAAGAATTATACAATAAACATAATAAAACAATACAATTCAAACTAACTAAATATATACATTACCTATACTAATTATATACATATCTACTAAAATTACATCTAGGCCCCTAGCACACAGCGTATTTTAAACGCGCAGTCGACGAGCAGATGATGCTTGTATACGCGCTTCAAACGAGAATCGAACGCAACCTTGTAACCCTAAGCACACGGAGTGATTGTGAAACACGCGTCTACTGCGCAAATACGCGCAGATACAGCGATACAGACGCGTTGTAGTCGCACGTAGCTTCTACGTTTTGATCAGATCAGTTGTACAATGGCGTCGGTTGAGACTACACTGCTTACACTGGCTTTAGCACTGCTTGTAAAAAGAAAAAAGAAACGTACAAATAAGCGAATCTATTGGATAGACCCATTTACTAGTGAAAGACGATTGTATGGTCATTACAATACAACATTTACAAAACTGGTAAAACATAGAAGATGGGAAAAAATTTCTAAATGTTATCGAATGTCGTATTCGTCATTCCAAGAACTTCTTTTCATTCTAAAACCGAAGTTAACCCGTCAAAATACAGTAATGAGATCAAGTATATCAGCAGAAGAACGTTTACTTATCACATTGAGGTAAAAAAACATGTTTATTAATTCATTCATTTACTAACTATCTATTACAGTTTTAAATTTTTTATCGTAAAAAATATATATTAATTAAGTGTAATTAATAATAATAATTAAGTGTCCTCAGATTATGAATAAGGTAATAAGATTTATTTATTCATTATCATAGATATCAGTTATGATGTCGGAGTCATTTGTAACTGATTCATTGCTACGCAAATTTAGTAATCTAAAACTAGATATATATTTTTCTCTTGGTGCCGATTGATTACTTGGATATTCTGGTGAAAATTCAGACTGATATCCAGACTGGTATCCATAACGATGTTCATATTGCAATCCATCTTGGTACATATTTCCATGTAGCGTTCTCGATGACTGTCCCATGTTTTTGTATTTACGAATCAAGCTTATCATGTCAGCTTTGGCCTCCAACTTAAATTCATCTTTGATGGCAGAAAAATCGTTAGCTATCGAAATTAAGAACAGTTTGTCGGGATTTTCTGATAAAATTGTATATTTTGTTTCGCTACAGTTCTTGAGATTAGCAGTAAGAGCTTCAAACAATTTTTCTTGTGAGTCTTCTTCATGTTTTGGATTCCTCTTAGTCTTCTTCGGTGTATTTGGTTTCTGAAAATCACAGTCTACGTCATGTACCTGTGCTGCGTCATCATTTTGACTTGAGCTATTCGAACATTGACTTGGAGATCTTATTTCGGCAAGCGGATCTAAAAAAGTTAGCAAATTGGAATATATGTAAGGTCTTCTAAGCTTAGCTCCAGACCCACTGGCACAGTTTTTGTTCTTTGCTTTGTCTCTATTGTATGCGTCCTTAATGCTCTTCCATTTTTTTTGAAGTTCAATGACTGAAAACAACAATAATGTTATATTTTTCCAGGTATTTATCTACGGGTTGCTGTTTTTCAGACATTCACTATGACTTTAAGTGTGGACAATCGACGGCCCGTGTTATAGTTCGTGAAACAGTAAAACTTATATGGGATAATTTAAAAAACATCTGTATGCCAGAACCTACAGAAGAATCGCATCTAAACACTGCTGAAGGCTTTTTTAAATACGCAAATTTCCCCAACGTACTTGGCGCAATCGACGGGAAACATATAAGAGTTATAAAACCTCAACATAGTGGATCGGAGTATTTTAACTATAAAAAATATTTTTCCATCGTATTGCTTGCAATATGTGACGCTAATTACAAATTTATCGATATAGATGTTGGATGCTATGGAAAGGCTGCAGACTCTACAATAAATGAATGTAGTGAATGGACCAGAAAGATAAGGCAAGGAAATTATAATATACCAAATGCGAGACCAATATCGAATAATGGACTGGCAATACCATTTACGTTTATTGGAGATGAAGGCTTTGCATTATCTGAACATTTACAGAGACCTTATGCTGGAAAAATCTTGTCACGAGAAAAAAGAATATATAATTATCGCCTGACGCGTGCCAGACGATACATCGAATGCTCATTTGGTATACTAAGTAATAAATTTAAAATCTTTAATCGCCCTCTGAACGTTAGCGTGGACTTTGGTGTGGATATTGTAAAAGCTTGTTGTGTACTGCATAATTTCATACGTGAACGAGACGGTTATAATTTTCATCACACATTAAGTATAGCTGGAGTAAAAGATCCTCCTGAAGATGCAAGTTTGATCTCAATTGGTGAAAGACGGCCACAATTAAGCGGAACTGCGATACGAAATATGTATACTGATTATTTTATTAGCGATGAAGGTGCAGTATCATGGCAAGATTCTAAAATTTAGATTAATTACATTTTCTACTGTTTTACTGTGTATGGTCAACTTAATATGTACTGTCACTGTACAGGGTTAAGTATCAAAATACCGAATTTCAAAATCCGGGATTTGGATAAGTAACCAGTCAAGAGCAGGTTGTCTAATACACTTCCCGTTTCATTAGACTGAAAACACGTGAAACGTGTGTGGGTTCATCTGCACTTGTCTCAACGTTATTTTCAAAATATATAATGAATCGTACCTGCCATGTTTTTCTCCCTACTGGTTTTTTCATTAAAATTATTACAAAAAAATTGGCACAATTCGTCCCAAGCATTTCGTTTCAAGACTTTGTTGGAATATTCGGGCAGTAAAGAATTCCATGTCACCGGACGTATATTTACTTCAGTTATAAAGCGGTCGATGTCAAAAGGTTCCATTTGAAACAAAATACACGCGCAGCACACAAAAAACGACCTATTATTGCAAATGCGCCGCAGCTAGTGCAAAGTCAAACTGCAACGGGTGAGCGAGCGCCCCTCCTTCGCCTCTTCGTACGCGCTTCAAACGAGTAGCGAGCGCGCTTCAAACGAGTTGCGAGCGCGCTTCACACGCGCGTTTGTATCGCGTTTTATGCGTGTTTGAATCTATGCTAACGCAAAAATCAGCATATACGGTGCAGACGACGCGCGTTCCTGAAACACGCGTCGTCTGCGCGTTTTAAATACGCCGTGTGCCAGAGGCCTAAACACGCACGCGATAAAATGAAAACATTGGAAAGAGTTGGGGGAGACCTTTGCCCAACAGTGGAACAGTGCAGGCTTAAAAAAATTAAAATCATGGTCACCCCATCAGTTGTATTACGAACATTTATTATGATTAAATTTCCTTTGTCATATTTTTTTGATTTCCAATAAGAATTATACAATAAACATAATAAAACAATACAATTCAAACTAACTAAATATATACATTACCTATACTAATTATATACATATCTACTAAAATTACATCTTTATGCATGCGTTAACATGCGTCAAAGAACTCCTCCGCCTCGTCGCCGACTGGCAATGTTCTGAGAAGGATGGCAGCATTACTACGTTGTATGGCAATACTTATTCTTTGTGCTAAATAGTAACCAGCCTTGGTCTTGAGAAGTGTTGATCATGAGTTTAGATAAATTTTTGTATATGTACATTTCAAAATAAATGACTGCTCATCATAAACTCTTGGTCATTTTTGATGATCATTGTTTATTTTTCTTACTTCATAGCATTTTATCGAAATTTACGCAATTTTAGACATAATTAGATAGGTAGTTAATACTTTTATTATCTTTTCAGTGTTTTATAAGAAAATGAAGTGCGAAATATGTGTTATTTCAAGAAGTAGAGCGGAGAAGCACAAAAGACTATTTATGGCCCGATTCCATTGAATGATGCCCGGTAAGCAATTAAAAACATAATTTTCATCTGTTCTGAGTCCCTTATATCATAATTAAGACAAATTTTGTTCAATTTTGTATAAAATGTTGAACTTTATGCATATAAATTGTTTAGTCTGTTCTGTATCGATAGTTTTTTTCCCCGCCTATTCTAATTGAAACCCTGTCATTGTATAATTTTAATACTTAATTTATTTATTTTTAGATGTAGACAATGGGTCAAATTAACTGGTAAAGAAGACTTGGCTTATTTGCCAATAGAGAAACTGCATCAGTTAAAGTACATCTGTGGAAAACATTTTAGACCCAATGATCTTTGCAATAAGAAAACACGGCTTAGGCTAAAAGCCATACCGTGTATTGGACTTACTGCTGAGCCATTGTCCGAAGAAATTATGCAAGAATTCCCACTACACATTAAAAAAGCTGCAAACGAGCTAGCTCCACTTTGCAGTGTGAATATTGGTAAGTTTTGTTTGTAGTGTAGAATGACCTCGAAGAAATCCAAAAACGAATATACATAGAAATGAAAGCATTTGTATATATATTTTTCTATATTTGGTTCGCCAAATTGACGCCGCCCGCCTAGTGGTAAGTCGTGACGACGTCTAGCGATTGTGGGCCACTCTCACAGCACACATTACTATTGAGAGTGGCCCTCAACTTGACGACCTACTGATGTGCCTCTTCACGCTCCGCTTAAAGAACCCAGGATTATATGTGGGAGGAAACACGTGCACAGGCAGGGCGTTCCAGGCCACTATCGTTCGGCAGAGAAACGAACGTTTAAAACGTTCGGTTCTCGCGAACATGCTATCCACTGTGTGGGGGTGGCATCTCTGCCCGGCACGAGTCGTTCGGGATCGGAAGGAAGTGGGTGGGATCAGATTGAAGAGCTCTTCAGAACATCATCTCAATTAGTCGTTGTAGTTGCTAATTTAAATACAATGTGCTACTTGGACTGTGGTATGTATGGCACTGGCTGTTAGAAATGGGTGCGTCTCTTAACGTATAAACTCATTTGGTCTAATTTTATTTTATTTCGTTCATAAGATATAATCAACGTGTCATATACCAACTGTTGATATAATTTCTTTACATATATCTAACATTTATTTATTCTAAGACTTAATTAGTATAACGTTGTTTGATATAACGTTTATGTAATCGATAATCATTTGGTGTAACGTTTAATATGTATATATTTAATCAAAAATTAGTAAAAGAGTGCTGGCGTTTATAGGCGTCATGTAATGACCTATATTGCCTGTATTGAGCTTGCGACGGTCCTTAGGCAGCATTCTGAGACGTGCTTCGATGGTGAACTCTCCAAACGAAACCATCTTGTGGCTGAATCAAGGTCCATAAAGACCTCCTTCGTTCGACGATTTTACTTTTTCCTAGGACCGTATCTCTACAACAAGTTTCACCAATTGCTAGACATTCACTCTCTTAATTACCACAACTGTAGGGTGAGGGTTAGAGCCTGGCTACTCCAGCAAACCTATTTGATTATTGAGGAATGTTGGTTGTACCTTCCTAATTTTAGTTAAATTTATCAATTTATACTTTCTTTAATTTTTAAATTTATTTTCTCTTTTACACATCCCTACACATTTATACACACTAACGCAAACATTCAAACTTGCTACAGAAATCCGTGTAAATATCATTGTTTTGTGTAATGTACGATTTTTGTTGCTACATGGGCTGATTGTGGTCAGTTTTTTACATCTGTCAGTGGGGCGCTGGTGACCTGTAATTCAGGTCTCGTTACCTACCACAGGCACCAGCTATCCACACTCTAAACTACTGAATATTGTAAATACCATCTTCAACTGTCAAATGTTTTAGTTTTAGTTTGTGGATTGCAAAAAATAAACAATTATTATTATTATTCTCTTTATTAACACTTAACACATATTTATTACATTTTTAAATAGATTTATAAAAAATACATTTAAAAATATAAAAAACAGTAACCCACCGGCATCGGGTACAGGGACCAAGCTACCGGTGGTTAGGGCTCCAGAGACAGGAACTTCCGCACAATACGAGCCGTATTCAACAGAACCGCCTTCTGCATCAAGCCCTTGACCCAGCTGCCTAACGCGAGCCTCTGTAGGTGGAGGTCGAGGCTCTTGGCTATTAGACCATGCGCAGATACGACTATCGGAACAATAATCGCCGAATCAACATCCCACATGTCGACAATCTCGTGAGCTAGGTCTAAATATTTAATTTGCTTATCTTTTTCTGCTTTCACGAGATTCTCGTCATGTGGCACAGTGATATCGACAATTACTGCAAGGCGCTTTAATCGATCCATTATCACTATATCAGGTCTGTTAGCTATAACAGTCCTATCAGTGATAATAGATGTGACATGACCGTTCTCAAGAACTGGGTCGGGCACATACTTGTAATAAGGTACCTCCACGTCGACAAGGTTATATTTTAAAGCAAGTTGCTGGTGGATAATCCTGGCTACTTGGTTGTGTCTGTGCAAATACTCACCGTTCGCAAGACGGGAACAACCAGAGATAATATGTCTTAAAGATTCTCCGGGACGATGACATGCCCGACAAATGTCTAGCGTCCCATCTTTGACAATAAATCTCCGATAGTTATTCGTCATCACGACTTCGTCAGTGATTGCACAGATAAAACCCTCAGTTTCTCCGAAGAGATCACCAAATCGTAACCAGGATACCGATGTTATTAAACCAACATCGGGTCCATTTAGAGCCCGATAAAATCGACCATGCAGTTCCTTGCTCTTCCATATTTCCTTCCGATCAGATACACTTAATATTACAGGTTTGCGCCAGTTCTCTTTCGCAAGGGACAGCGGGGTCAGTCCGTTGTCTATTGTCACAACATCTCGATGCACATCCACGTCCACCTGTAGGAAATACTCTCTAAGGTTGCATATCTCACGGTTATGGAGAGTCTTGGCATTTAAAAATCCTCGACCCCCACATTTCCGTGGTATATACAACCTCATTACTGACGAACGTGGGTGGTGTATTCGATATGAAGTCAATAGACAACGCACCTTCCTATCCAGAGCTTCTAACTCCGTCTGAGTCCATCTAAGTATGCCAAAAGAGTATACTAAGACTGGCATGGCCCAGCCGTTGACAGCACGCACCTTGTTACCGCCTGATAAAAGACTTTTCAGTATTTTTTTTAGGCGGCCAAAGAAACGATCCTGCAACTTCTGTTTCATGTCAGTCTCAGCAATACACAGAGCTTGAGACATACCTAGATATTTGTAGGTTTCGGTTGCGGAGAGCGACCCAAATCGTGTGAAATCTGAAAGATTGACTCCTTCAGATTCCACAATCCCGCCCCTTTTTACATGCATGACCGCACACTTATCTACCCCAAACTCCATACTGATGGCCTTACTAAAAGTTTCAGTAACTTTTAGCAAAGCCATCAAATTAGGGGCAAATAACTTTAGGTCATCCATGTAAAAAAGGTGGGACAAAATTTGACCCCCTCTGCGCATCCGATAGCCTAACCCTGAACCCTCTAGTAACGTACTGAGAGGATTCAGTGCTAGACAAAACCACAACGGACTCAGACTATCACCCTGGAATATACCTCTCTCAATCCCTATTGGTACACCACCTCCTAGAACCTGACGACACCCTGGATAAACAAGAACCGTACTCCATTGTCTCATACATGACCCCAAAAAGGTGCATAGAGTTGCATCAACTTTATACAGCTCTAGCACCCTCCGAAGCCATGTATGAGGCACAGAATCGTACGCTTTCTTATAGTCAATCCAGCATGTCGCAAGGTTCTTTCGGTTGCGGCGTACCTGCTGGCAAACAGCCATGTCAATAATAAGGAGCTCTTTCGTACCACGTGCCCCACTTTTACATCCATTCTGAGAGATTGACAAGATGTTATTGTTTTGTACATGTGAATATATTTTTACTCTCAGGATGGATGTAAAAAGTTTGTATATGGTAGGTAGACAAGTTATAGGTCTATAATTTTTGGGGTCTGTGGTACTACCAGACTTGTATAGGAGATGGGTTACTCCGGTAGTCATAAAAGCTGGAAGCGACGCTAACTCAAGGGATGACTGGAAGCAAGATGCCAAGCAAGCATGTGAGCTACGGAACCATTTTAACCAAAAGTTGTGCAGTCCGTCCGGTCCAGCAGATTTCCAATTTGGCAACGAACGAACTGCACAACCAATATCTTCTTCAGATATGGTTATAGGTTCCATAGCTGGAATTGGTTCACACGCCCGCTCAACATCCCTAATCCACGCATCCTGTGTATTACTGACGGGCGTCGACCAGATGCTTTTCCAGAAGTTAACTGTAGAAACAGCATCAGGTAGACTCCCATCAGTCACATCCGAGTTAGGTCGCTCCCACCCTCTATATACCCACCTCTCATTTTTTTGGAACAAGCGATTCTGAGTGTATCTGTCCACACTTTTTTTGTACCGCCTTATGCGGTTCGCCCACGCATAAACTTTCTGCTTCAGGTAATCGATGCGCTCTGTGACCCGAACAGAGTATTCACAGGGCCTAATATTAGTTCCCACGAATGCACGGGTCACAAAGCGCATGACTCTCGGGCGTGTATTGCCCGTCCTGAAGCAGTGTAGCTTGCCAATGAGCACCCTAGCCTCGTTGATGCGCCGTTCAATTCTGCACTGCCAAGCTGGTACAGCAGGCTTTGGTCGAATAGCTGTTTCTTGTTTAAAAAATTTAACACCAGCTATTCGACATACTGCAACAGCTGCACAGTACAGAATGGAATGGGCATCAGTAATGTTTCTGCAGTTGTTAAAAAACGATGTTAACATCGAGTCTAGGGAACACACTAGCGCCACATTTTTTTTATGTGTGGGCAAACGCGGAAGCCGCGGTCTACACTCAATAGGGACAGATTGAAACTCACCAATCGCTCGCTCCAAAGCGCTCCTTAATTCCTCATTGTATTGAGTACTTACAGGTATAGCAGCATCACTCACTTCTTCACCAACATGTGAGATGATGTTTTCTTGCGTTATTATTATTATTCCTTTATTTAACTTAATTACATATTTAATACATTTTTAAATAAATCTATAAAAAATACAAATAAATTTAAAAATATAAAAAATAGTGACCCACCGGCATCGGGTACAAGGACCAAGCTACCGGTGGTTAGGGCTCCAGAGAGAGGAATTTCCTCACGATGCGTGCCGTATCGAACAACACTGCCTTCTGCATCAGGCCCTTAATCCAACCGTCTAACGAGAGCCTCTGTAGGTGTTGGTCGAGGCTCTTGGCGATCAGTCCATGCACGGAAACGACTATCGGTACAATAACAGCTGAGCTTACATGCCACATGTCGACAATCTCGTGGGCCAAATCCAAGTACTTTACTTGTTTGTCTTTTTCGGCTTTCACGAGATTGCCGTCATGCGGAATAGTAATATCAACTATTATTGCACGGCGCTCTAACCGATCTACTATCACTATGTCAGGCCTATTTGCAATAATAGTCCTGTCAGTGATAATAGATCGGTCCCAGTACAATGTGATATGATCATTTTCGAGAACTGGGTCGGGCACATACTTGTAATACGGTACTTCTGAATCCACGAGTTTGTATTTCAGAGCAAGTTGTTGATGGACAATCCTAGCTACTTGGTTATGTCTATGCAAATACTCGCCGTTAGCCAAACTAGAACAACCAGAGATAATATGCCTAAGGGACTCTCCAGGACGGTGGCACGCCCGACATATGTCAACCGTACCATCCTTCAGAATATACCTCCGGTAATTTTTAGTCATGACAACTTCGTCCATAATTGCAAAGACAAACCCTTCGGTTTCTCCAAATAGATTACCGAATCGTAGCCAGGATACTGATGATTTTAAATCAATATCAGGTCCATGTAGGGCCTGATAGAAACGTCCATGTAACTCTTTACCCTTCCATACATCCATGCGGTCATTGGTACTTAGTATTATAGGTTTGCGCCAGTTCTCTCTAGCCAAACCGAGCGGGGTAAATCCGTTGTCTACTGCAGCAACATCACGATGCAAATCCTCGTCCACCCGCAGGAAGTATTCCCTAAGATTGCACACCTCACGGTTGTGAAGGGTCTTAGCATTAAGAAAGCCTCGGCCCCCACACTTCCGTGGTATGTACAACCTCATTACAGATGAACGCGGATGATGCATTCGGTATGTAGTGAGTAGCGTACGGACTTTTCTATCCAAGGCGTCAAGTTCTGTCTGAGTCCATCTGAGTATGCCAAACGAGTACACTAAAACTGGCATGACCCAACTATTGTAGGCTCGCACCTTGTTACTTCCGATAAAAGACTCTTAAGAACTTTTTTCAGGCGGCCAAAGAAGCGTTCCCTCAATAATTGTTTCATGTCAGTCTCTAATATGCCTAACGCTTGTGACATACCCAGATATTTATAAGTATCGGTTGCCGAAAGGGACCGAAGTTGAGTGGAATCTGAAAGTTGTATTCTTTCGGAATCCACTATCCCACCCTTCTTCACATGCATGCTTGCACATTTGTCTACGCCAAATTCCATTCTGATAGAATTACTAAAGGTTTCCGTTACCTTTAGTAATTCCATCAGTTGGTGACTGTTTGGGGCAAGTAATTTTAAATCATCCATGTAAAGAAGGTGAGACAAAACCTGGCCATCTTTCCGCAACCGGTACCCTAGACCTGAATTCTCCAGCAAAGCGCTGAGAGGATTCAGGGCCAGACAAAACCATAAAGGACTCAGACTATCGCCCTGAAATATACCACGCTCGATCTTTATCGGTCCACCATTACCACAAGTCTGTCGGCATCCTGAATAGCACAAGACGGTCTTCCATTGCCCCATGCATGTCCCTAAGAAGGTACATAGAGTTGCATCAATCTTATACAACTCCAGCACCCTCCTAAGCCATGAATGAGGCACAGAGTCATAGGCCTTCTTGTAATCTATCCAGCATGTCGCCAGATCCTTGCGATTACGGCGTACCTGTTGGCTAATAACCATATCCATAATTAGGAGCTCTTTAGTGCCACGAGCCCCACTTCTACATCCATTCTGAGAGATTGACATGATGTTGTTGTCAGTTATGTGGCGCGTTATTTTTTGTCTCAAAATAGATGTGAGAAGCTTATAGACCGTTGGTAGGCATGTAATTGGTCTATAATTTTTAGGCTCTATGGCACTACCAGATTTGTATAAGAGATGGGTCATACCAGTAGTTAGAAAATCGGGAAGCGATCCTGATTCCAAACATGATTGGAATTGAGCTGCCAACCGTCCGTGTGAACTACGGAACCATTTTATCCAAAAATTGTGCAGTCCGTCTGGTCCTGCTGGTTTCCAGTTCGGTAACAGACGGACTGCATTGGTGACATCACTATCTATGAATTTTAATGGTTCCATAGTTTGTATCGGTTCACACAGACGATTAACATCCCGCATCCAACCATCCTCTGTGTGGCTGACAGGAGCCGACCAGATGCCACTCCAGAATGCAATGGTGGCATCATCATCTGGCCGGCGCTCGTCACTCACACTTGAATCAGATCGCTCCCAATCTCTGTAGACCCATCTCTCATCTTTTTGGAACATGCAGTTTTGGGAATACCGGTCCACTCTTTTTTTATACGATTTGCCCACGCATAGACTTTTTGCTTCAGGTAGTCAATGCGCTCTGTGACCTGAAAAGCAAATTCTTGGGATCTAATATTAGTCCCCAAGAATGCCCGGTTCACAAAGCGCATCACTCTAGGGCGAGTATTGCCCGACCTGAAGCAAATAAGTTTCCCAATGAGTGCCCTGGTCTCGGCAATACGACGTTCAATCCTATACTGCCAGGCTGGTGTAACAAATTTCGGTCGAGTAGCTTTATCATTTGATAAAAGCTTAATATTTGCTACTCGACATGCCGCAACAGCCCCACAGTACAGAATCGAATGTGTATCACCGAGATTTTCACTACTGTTAAAATAGTCTGACAGTAGTGAATCCAGAGCACACATTAGGGCTATATTTTTCTTATGCGTAGGCAAACGCGGTAGACGAGGTCTTTCGGTAGGTGTTACGTTTCGATATTCCCTCAGTGCACATTCCAAAGCGCTCCCTAATTGTACATTGCAATGAGTACTTACATCTGTAACCCCGGTATCCAATAAATCATCATCAGTGGGACGTTGTGTGGAAACAGTAGGAACATGTGTACCTGATGATGTAGGTATTGTGATACCAGGATTACCCTGTAAATCTGAGCGAAGCCTCTCAAGCATGGCATCATCCAACATATGACCACGTTGTATAACCCGCACTTGATCCGACAGACGTTGCGTTGATACGTTAACAGTTGGTTCGAGCTCCTGAAACAGAGACAGCATTCGTACACGATACGCAGTGAGATTAATTCCTCCCTCTGTAGCCGCATAATATGCCCGCATGACGTTCTCGTTCATGGAAGAAGTCCATCGCATGCGGTGCACATTACCACCGGCAGCGGGGTCCCTAATCGAAGCCGGAGGGCGTCGGGGTCCCAAGCAGGTCGGTGGCCGGCCTCTCCCCTGCCGACGTACAGGTGGAGGCGACGTCGGTGGAGAGAAATACTCGTCGCTGCTAGAGCTCGACGCCTCACCAGTAGCCAAAGTTTCCGGCAAATGGGAGGCGGAGCTATGCGACGAGTTCGGGGTTGGTAATTGTGCAGTTTGTCTCTCTCTGGCTCTAGCTCTTGTGAGCATATTTATCCTTTATCATCATCCATCCATTTCTTGATATTGTTTGTATTTGATTAATATTTTCTTTGACATATGCCAAACATCTCCAATTTGGTAATTTTTCTTGATCTTGATAATATATAGTTTGTATATGTAATTTATAAATTTATTGCAAATCTTGCTACGCAATATATAATTATAGTATAAATTTAGACTGTAAAATTAAATAAAAATATTAAAATAATTTTAAGATGAAAAATGACGTTCGATGATATTAAGGGTTGCCAGGTTATTATTATTATTATTATATGACTAAATGTATAATTCTCATTTCATAGTAAAATTTCCTGGCAATAAATGGATGGAAGCTGGCGCTCGTAGTTACTAGTGAAGATGACAGAGGCCTTTACCCAGACAGGGGTCCATATCTGGCTGACACCAGGCTAATTTACATTCGCCCACATTAAAAAAAGGTTTGTAGTTGCCTAGTAAAAGAGTGCTGGCGTTTATAGGCGTCATTTAATGGACCTATGTGACAAAATGTATCATTTTCATTTCAGTTTCAAAATTGCTACAAAAAAAATTATGGAAGCTGGCGCTTACGGCTGAATATGGAGAAGGCATTCACCTAGACAGGCATCTATATCCCGCAGCAAGACTAACGATAGGAATAGCAACTCGTGGAAATTACCAACAGTTATTACAATAGGTACTGTTGAGGCAACAAATACTGGTCTCACCTTGGGGCGGAGCCAGCAGGCTTCCGAACCGGTCCATACGTCACACGAAGGACCGCAGGCTGGACACCTAGCCTACGAGCATCTACCAAGACACACAAGTTCTCACAACCTTTTGTACCTTGAATTATTTTAATATAATATTTTCAACCGTTGGGGAGTCTCAATCAATTATCAAGAACCCTACTTTAAAAGGTACTTTAAAAGTTATGTAGGTAGTCTACCTTTAGATATATGGTAATAAAAGAGAAGTGTTATTAATTAAAAATATTTTGTTTAATTTTCTTTTACCTCAAGATAAAATTTTATCGATAATAGTACCTATGAGATGATGGAATGCAGCACATCCCTAGTTATTTTTCTCCTATGTTGGCTGCATTGACGACCTGCCATTTTTAATTTTCGAGGTTAGGTTGGTATTAGTTATTCGATCAAACTTCATATGACTGATTTTTTGTTCAGAGTCCCGTCTCTTAAACGTAGTGATTATATACTCTTTTGACGCCAGTGTCAACGCACATGGGCGTAGCCAGGTACAGGCAGGGGGGGCAGCTGCCCCAAATTGGGTAGGTATATGGAAGTTTTTCAAATGTATGCTTTCCATTTAGTCTTGCTATCATCAGCCCCCGAGGAGCTCCTGGAGAACCTGAAGCGCCACTGAACCCATGGGGACGCCCGTTCCTTGAGGTCAGAGGTAAACTCCAACCTAGGGCGCTCCCACTGACCGAGATTCTCCAGCCGGATCAGCTGGAGGGGGTCTTGGGCTCTCTGTTTCCGACGAGCGCGGCGGAGCACATCCCTCCGGCCATGGCTCGGTCTTAGACACCCAACGCGGATAGCAGCGGCGAAGACGATGTACCCGAATTCAGAGAGTTAGGAGCAGTGGTACTTCGGCTCAGTCGTCGGAAAATCACCACCCCTGGACCCAACGGCATTCCGGGTTCTGCATGGATCGTGGCCCTCAATGAACTCAGGCCTCGACTGCTCGGCGGGCTCTTCAGCGCATGCCTCGAAAGGGGCCAGTTTTCCAAGGTGTCCAGGACGGGGAAACTGGTCCTGATTCGGAAACCGGGGCGGCCAGCGGACTCACCGTCCGGCTACCGGCCGATCGTGTTACTCAAAGACCCTGACGGAGGAAGCAGGGGCGAGGTGGTGTTTTGGTGGTGTCTTTGACATCGCCAACGCCTTTAACACCTTACCCTGAAGCTGCATCAGAGGTAGAGAGGCACTTCGTGGTAGATCAGTGCCTCTCTACCTCTGTCGTATTGTCGGGGCATATTTATCCGAGAGGGCCATAACTTCCTCTAGCTGGCTCGGACCAGCTCGCCAAGATGTGTAGTGCGTTGTGCACTCACCGATGCGGGATAAAACCCGACCCCAAGGATGCGGGGTAAAACCCGACCACCACGCAGTCGTCGCACCAAATGGACGTAGTGCGGCCGCGGCCTAGGGCCACGGATTTAAAAAAAGAAAAAGGTCTTGACATGTTTAATATTTTTAATATCCCCCCTTTTTAAGGGGGGGGGACTACAGGTTTTACCCCTTTAGGGGGGTGCTCCTCCCTCCCCCGAATTATTTTAGGATTAAGTCTGCCCACCCTTGATGGAATCCTGGCTACGCCCTTGTCAACGCACGTTGCGTTCTACACTAAAGGCCTTCCCATCTTCCATGGCAGCAACGACATGCCATCCCGTCTCTTTCCATCGCCGGTTGCCAGTCCATTTGGTTCACCTACCGCTAGAATACCGGCGATGGAAAGAGCCCGGCAGATTATGTCGTTAGGGTGAGCGTGTCGAGAAATACGAACTGCGCTTCTGGCTTCTACTGCATGAGAGACCGTGATGTCCAAGGTTATCGACTCCACAGTGGCAACGATGCAGAGTAATACATGACGCACCCTAACGGAGACATGTGGCAAAACGGAAAGTGGTATCATCCAACATAGTACCTATATAGGGCGACGGGAGTGCTTGGATCCACAGTCCTGACTCCCACTCTCCCACAGCCAGCAAACGCATTCGCTCTGAAACATTAGAAAAAGTATTAATTAGTCAATTCCGTCTCAAACTACAGCACTCACTTCTTTTAAAATAATAATTCAGTAAGACCGCTGTTTATTAAGCACGAATGTACTCGTATAAATCGGTAAGCAAGTCGAATTTTGTAATGACACACGCCATATCTATATATAGAAATGGGGAATGTCCCCCTTAGCTCTCGAGAACTGCTTATGCTCCAATGATGGTTTACCTCTCTATGGATAGCCCTCGATCTGGAGGCAAGCTAAATATCGAAAATTTGACCTAGCCCTAAGGGGTCAAAAGTTATAGGCCAAAACCTATGGCGTGGTGAGGCGCGAAGCACCGCGCAAGACACCGTACTAGTTTAAAAAGATATAGGCGTTTATAGGGGGCCGTGCTGAACGAAATAAAATTGGTCTTTATTCAAAATTTTGCAAAGTTTTGTGAGAAAACAAGTAAGTACATATAATATTTGCCAGAAATCAATTCGTTTTTAATAGTTTTTGTGTAATTTACACTTAATAATTTATAGATATTACCATTTCAAATTTTTTCAGCACTTTCCCCTGTTTATACCGATATCTCGTTTGTTATTACAAATCTAAAATATCTGTTGCGGTACATACTTGTTAATAGAGTTCATTCGTCCAGTTAGGTATAGTTTTTTTAATACGGTTCATATTTTTCGAGTTACAACAGGGCCGTGCTGAAAGCGTTTGGTTGGCACGGCTCCCTTTTTTGCTTTTTTCTCCAAAAGTACAGAGGTTCATTGGAAAAGAAAGCGGTACATAAACTTCTAGAGGTTGGCACATTCCTTTGGTGCACTCCTTATATGAGAATTCATAGAGGCCGTGCCAGGCAAACGTACGTACTTTGTCTAGATAAAATAACAACCAACCAAGTGTGATTCGGACTCTCGCACAACGGGTACCATACCAAAACGAGAAAAAAACACGCTTGTTGTGTGAGCCCCCTTAAATATTTATTATATTTTGTTTTTTTTTAGTATTTGTTGTTATAGAGGGAACAGAAATAGGTACATCATCAAAATTTCAACTTTCTAACTATCACGGATAATGAGATACAGCCCAAGACAGACGGAAGGACGAACGGACGGACAGCGAAGTCTCAGTAATAGGGTTCCCGTTTTACCCTTTGGGGTACGGAACCCTAAAAAAGTAGGCTATGTTTTATATCCCTACATTAATCAGTCTCCAATATACACCATATTTGAGGATGCACAAATAGTCATTAAAAATGCATTTATTTAGGGGATGTTGCTTAATTTCACGGCTCAAGGCCGCGGCCTCCCCTACGCCCATTACCTAAGTGACCCCTGTCAGGGGCGAGTGTTATCCGATTGCTATCTTTGGGATCGGGTTATATCCCGCATCGGATGGTGAGTGAATCTGCGTGCTGGGGGGCCCTGCTGCAGCACGCAACATTTCTAGCCGGCTTCAGTACGGACGGACGGTGGGTGGGTAGCCCGCCGTTCTCAGGACCCGATCATAAAAGTCGATGGCCTTGGGCGTAGATAAGTCTGCGGCGCCCTGATACAATCTGTAAAATAATAATAGGTAAGATCTGCAGACTCTTTTTCAACGAGCAACATGTCTTGCTCCAATGCATGATACATACATAGGAACATACTCACGCCTATATTCCCGAAGTGGTAGGCAGAGGTGTATAGATACACATACCTACCTTTTTTTTTTTTTTGATTCCGCGCCCCAATGCCCCTGCCGCTCTAACGTCCGTTGCCGGGCGTCTCTGGTTACAAGCAGAACGTATTTCCAGTGGCGCCCGGTGGACACATACCTACCATACCTTGCCAGTAATTTTGTTGGTCCCACGTCACATATAGGGGGCATGCCTATTGCCGTTACCAGGCACTATATGTATACATACATACCTATATCACGTATATAGAGGGTGGATTGAAAAGTAGTCGGCCTAACCCTGATCCATTTAGTTCTAAAAATCAAATCTACCCACATTATTTAGTTCGGTTCAGACCTCTTAATTGTGTGAAGTTTGAAACGTGTGCGATAATTAGTTTTAATTTTATAAATTTATTAACAAAGCAATCTGACATCATTTCCACAAATGGAGCAAATCGAGCAGCGTGCCGTCATTAAGTACCTCCATAAAAAGGGGCTGTCATCAAAAGCCATCCATGATGATATGGTCAGTACATTAGGGGATTGCGCTCTTTCATATTCATCCGTCAAAAAATGGATAGCTGAATTCAAGCGTGGTAGAGCATTCTCTACCACGCTTGAATTCAGCTATCCATTTTTTCAATCGGGGTTCGTCTTTCACACTTGAAAGACGAACCCCGGTCTGGAAGGCCTTCGACGTCCACTACTGACGAAAATGTTACAAAAAAAACTCGACTTAATTATGGGAGACCGCAGATTGAATATTAGAGAGATAGCCGAGATTATAGGCATCTCTTATGAACGTACTCAAAACATAATAGTCAACGTATTGGGTTTCCACAAGGTGTCTGCGAGGTGGGTTCCGCGACTGCTTTCAGTTGAGCAAAAAAGGATGCGATTGACTATTGCACGCGACTGTTTGGAGTTATTTGAGCTGATGAATGTGATTTTTTGAATCGTTTTGTTACTATGGACGAAACATGGGTTCATTACTGTACATCGGAACAATCAAAACAGTGGAAAAGACCTGGTTCACCACCCCCCAAAAAGGGTAAGTCGATTTTGTCGGCAAGTCAGGTAATGGCTTCAGTATTCTGGGACTCGAAGGGTGTGATTATGGTTGATTATCTTGAAAGGGGTCAGACTATAAACTCTGATTATTACTGCACCTTACTACGTCGTTTACGAGAGGAAATAAAAGAAAAACGTCCAGGAATGATCAGAAGAAAAGTGCTGTTTCATCAAGATAACGCTCGTGTTCACAGGTCTGTCCAATCAATGGCAGAAATTCACAACTGTGGCTTTGAACTGTTACCGCATCCACCTTATTCACCTGATCTGGCACCGTCAAACTTTTTTCTGTTCCCTAACCTAAAAAAGCACTTGGGAGGTCAAAGATTTTGACAAATGACGAGCAGCAGTAGACGCATATTTTGACTCTAAGAATAATTTTTTTTCAACGGGCTTAATGCTTGGAAGGGAAGATGGCAAAAGTGCATTGAACTTGATGGTGATTACGTTGAAAAATAAAAATATTGTAACGCCATCTCGTAGCGAGTAATAAGACTACCAAATTCATCGCCATCTAGTAGCAAATCGCAGTACTACTACGTAACGTCTTTCTGGAATGTTCTGTCAAGGTACTATGTAACGAGTTATCAAGAAGCATCTCGAAGGTGTGGAATGTTCGCGATAATTCTTCCGTGAAGATTCTAGAGTAATCTAGAGTAATGACCGTACTATAAAGGCGGAGCACTTCGGTGGCGGATGATCAGTATTTCCAGAGCGATAATACGAGTTATACCTGCGAGTTCAAGTGCGATTAAAAGTATTCAATGACTTTAAGTGTAGCTTATAGTGAAGTGTAAATTAGTGGTGTAATAAATAAAGTGTTTTGAGGTAGTCCGAACGGCATTTTCCATTCCATAGAACCCCGGCTCGTAACAATATATTTCATTTATTATGTATTTATTTTCTTGGTTAGGCCGATTACTTTTCAATCCACCCTCGTATACCGAAGGGGTAGGCACGAAGAGATGCATTACACAACCACAATTTGCCAGTATTTTTAGTCCCACGTAATAATGGACAAGCCTATTGCCGTCACCGGGTACACATATCATGGGTTATGTCCAAAATGGCCAAATGAATTTAATAAAAGCACCAGCTATATCGAAATTTTGAAAAAAAAATATTTTAACTTGATTTTAAGATTTTGTTGCCTTTCGTCAACATTTCATCGCAAGGCAATGCTTGATGAAAGGCAACAAAATCTTAAGTGCCAGCCGCTATGGCACAGCCAATTAAAGTCCTGGGCGTCTCGGACACGTATAGGGTATAGTGAGTGATCACGAAAAGTAGAGTAAAATCTCTGTGTGTGTAGCTGTCTACAACACATGTGTGTGTAAAACAAGTCACATTATACGTTCACGTACACTGCACTTACACAAATGCAAAGCTCAGCTTACGCCTCGCTAACTATACCTACTCTATAATTCAAGCCAAACTTCCAACAGCCAGGACAGATGTTACATAAGTACAGTAGCCGGCGATAAATATTGCACATCGACCTTTGGAAAGAGACAATCTGATAATTTCGGCTTCGTAGAGCATTATCTCTGTCGCACACTACCTATGTGACGTTTTGTCAGTCGGTTGTTTAAGTTTTTTTTTATTTTTTTAGTTCCGCGACCAAAGCCACGGCCGCTCTAACGTCCGTTGCCGGGCGTCTCTGGTTACA
The DNA here is from genome assembly GCA_963556515.1 of Nudaria mundana. Taxonomy (NCBI): domain Eukaryota; kingdom Metazoa; phylum Arthropoda; class Insecta; order Lepidoptera; family Erebidae; genus Nudaria; species Nudaria mundana. The sequence goes on from OY748296.1 coordinate 4,278,453, forward strand.
AGCAGAACGTATTTCCAGTGGCGCCCGGCGGACTTTGACCACCTCTGTGGTCTCTGCGGGGGTTGGGTCGGGATGAGAATCCCGCGTCGTTGGGGTAGGGTTTTATCCCGCGGCAGTGAGTGAATCTGGTTGCGTGCTATGGGGCAAAGGCCGCGCAGCACGCAACCCTTCTAGCCTGCTTCTGTAAGGACGTCGGGTGGCGATCCCGCCGTCCTCAGGCCCCGATCATGGAGGTCGATGGTCTTGAGCGTAGATGAGTCTGCGGCGCCCTCGCCGCTGACTACGGAACTCGGCGGGGAGGGTACGCTCCCTCTCCCTCTCGGCCGCCTCCTTCGCGAGCACGACTTGCTCGCAGAAGGACACGGCCGCGTTCCACCTACTCCCGCTGGAGCCCATGGCTTGAAGCATGGTCTCCAGCGAGAGGGTATCCACGCCCAGACCCACTACGAGGTCCCGGCGCTGACTCGCCCACGCTGAGCACTCCACCAACGTGTGGAGTGCGGTGTCGTCGTCGGAAACCTCGCAGTGTGGACACCGGGGTGTGACCTCACGATGGATGCGAAACAGATAGCTACCGAAGCATCCATGCCCAGTAACGATCTGCGTCGCACGATACGTGAGGTCACCATGCTGCCTCTGCAGCCAATGGTCCATGATCGGTCTCACCACCGTGATGATGGTGGCACCCCACTTGGGTTGCTCAAGTCGCACCCTCCATGACTCCATGAGATCCTGTCGGAGTTGGGACCGCCGGTCATCGATTTCTCGAGACGCAGGCCTGTGGTCCTGCTCCAGCGCCTCCTTGCGCCATTGGAACAATTACGCAAGGGCTCTCGCTTCCAGGTCCCATGGAGGGGTCCCGGCTAGGAGACATGCAGCCTCTCCGGAGATCGTGCGGTAGCCCCTTATTGTTTTGACGGCCAAGGTCCTCAACGGTCTGTTAAGGAGCGTTGAGTTGTTGGCCGTCAACCGCGCCGCCCATACGGGAGCCCCGTATAGGGCCATACTCCGCACGATCCCCAGGTACAGTCTCCTGCAGGAAGCGTTGGGTCCCTTTAGGTTGGGCATCAGTCGCGAAAGCGCGACCGATGCCTGTGTCACCTTGGGGACCAAACTTCGGAAATGTGGTCCGAAGTTCCATCGGCTATCAAGTACGATCCCTAGATACTTCATCGAGGGCTTGATGCCGATGCTAACGCCTCCCACATTTATGCTGGAATCTTCAGGTGGACCGTTCCGAGGTCTGTGAAAACACAGAACCTCGGACTTGTGCAAGGCCACCTCCAGTCCCAGCCGCCGTATCCGACCCACGACTTGAGCAACACCCGTCGTGACCTTGAGTGCTGCCTCCTGGTACGTTGCACCCCGCGCCGTGACGAGGGTATCGTCGGCGTAGCACGTTACGCCGACGCCCTCAGGCAACGCACCCCGCAGCACCCAGTCGTAGCCGATGTTCCACAGAAGCGGCCCCAGGACCGACCCCTGCGGAATACCGCACGACACATCCCGCCGAGCTGGCCCGAGCCAGCTGGGGAAAGCTATGGCCCTCTCCGAGAGATAGGCCCCGACAATACGACGGAGGTAGAGAGGCGTTTCGTGATACACGAGCGCCTCCCTAACGCAGCTCCATGGCAAGGTGTTGAACGCGTTGGCGATGTCAAGAGACACCGCCACCACCACCTTGCCCTGCGAGACTGCTTCCTCCGTCAGGCTCTTGACGCGCATGATCGCGCTCACGGTGGAGCGTCCCCGACGGAAACCGTACTGGTTGTCCGCCAGGTCTGGCCCCACCGTCGAGAGATGCTCGACGAGGCGTTCCGCGATATTTCACTCAAAGAGCTTACACACCTCGTCGAGCAACACGATCGGCCGGTATCCGGACGGTGAGTCCACCGGCCGCCCCGCCTTACGGATCAGGACCAGTTTCCCCGTCCTCCACACCTTGGGAAAATGGCCCCTTTCGAGGCATGCGCTAAAGAGCCCCATCAGTCGAGGCCCGAGTTCTACGAGGGCCAGGACCCATGCACGGCCAGGAATGCCGTCGGGTCCCGGGGCAGTGATTTTTAGGCGTTTAAGCCGGAGTACTGCCGCACCTAGCTCCCCCACCCTGACTTCGGGTACGTCGTCTTCACTGATGCTATCCGCGTCGGGCAGAGACGGAGCCATGCGCGGAGGGACGTGCTCCTCCGCGCTCGTCGGAAACAGGGAGCCCATGACCCGCTCCAGCTGCTGCGGCTGGAGACTCTGGGTCAGTGGGGGCGCCCTAGGTCGGAGTTTCTCCCTGACCTGTAGGTACGGGCGCCCCCATGGGTTCTGCTGCAGGGTCTCCAGGAGCTCCTCGCGGGCCGCCGTCTTGGCCCGCTTTATTGTCTCCTGGAGATTACCTTTAGCCTCCCTGTAAGCCTGATAAAGCTCCGCCTCTCGGGTTGCCGCGTCGTCTGGGCGGCGATGCCTCCGGCGAAACCTGGTGTACTGGCGGCGGGCGGAGATGCATGCTGCGCGCAGCTGTGCAATCTCCGGCGACCACCAGTACACCTGCTTCCTTGCCGGTCTGGGTGTAACCCTAGGCATCGCCGCATCACAGATTTGCGACATGGCGCTCCTGAACCACTCCGCCTCGGCAGGCCGGTCCGGTGCCGGAATCCAGGCCTGCACGATGGATGCCTCCAGGAGAGCCTCCCGATCCAGATGGTGAAGTGCCCAACGCGGATCCGGGGGATTTTCTACCGGCTGTGGGAGGTCAGGTGGGACGACGACATCGAATCGGATGTACCGATGGTCCGAGTGCGTCTCCTCACCCTCCTCCACGTACCAGCCAGTAATACGGGCGGCGAGGGCAGAGGTCGCGAACGATACGTCCACGACCGAGCTGGTCCCCCGCCGCCAGAAGGTGGCGACATTCCCCCGGTTGAGGACCTCTAGACCACGTGTTCTGGTCCAGTCCTCAAGAAGCCTCCCCTTGTCCCTGGTTTCCCGGGAGCCCCACGCCTCACTCCAGGCGTTGAAGTCTCCCAGGAGCAGGACAGGGCGAGGACGGCACGCAGCGAAGACGACGTCGAGCTCAGTGAGCCATAGCTCAAACTGAGTCTCGTCCAGTGTCGGCGAGATGTAGGTGGCCACGACTGCCAACCCATCATATTCCGCCGCAACACACCCGCGGCCCCTTGCAATGATAGCAAGGCGCGAGTTGTCTGCGGCGGACCCCCCGAAGATAAAACAGGCCGAGCCGTCCTCGTCCACCGGGCTTCCCGGGTGGACGTAGTACGACTCGGCGACCACGGCCAAGTTTATGGACCACTGCCGGATGCTCTGGTACAGAAGATCCTGAGCAGCGCGGCAGCGGTTCACTTCACTTGCAGGATGCGGATATGGGCGTCAGACATTAATGGACGTCCATATCAGCATCCCGCCGAGAAACATCTGGCCGTGCAGTAGCGGCACCCCCACCGCTCTCAGCGGACGGACGAGGCTTTGGCCTTGAGGCGGCGCAGGTTGTGCTGCCGACCCGGTGGTTCGCAGTCTTGCCCTCCGCCTCGCATCTAAAGCAGCGAGGCGGGGCATCACAGGCACTTGCCTTGTGACCGGGCCGGCTGCAGCGGAAGCACCGATCGCCCACGGTGACTTCCGCTGTGCACTGCACTCCGACGTGCCCCACCACCATGCACCGGAAACATCTGGTTTCCCGGGCACGAAGGAGGTGCACCTGCGCCTTTAGGAAGCCCCCCTACGAGGAGGCTTCGTCCGTCCGTCACTTTCAGTGCCGCCGCGACGGGGCACTGGACGACTGTCATCCCATGACCAGTGGAGCCGAAGGAGATGTCTCCAGCCTTCACCTGGTCACGGGGGCAGCCGCCCGCCTCCACGACGGCGGAGATTACTTCCTCCGTCGTGGCCGCGTCATCCAGACCCGTGATGCGCAATGCAGCGCATTTGGTGGGTCTGGTGACGCGGACAGCTTCTGCGTCCAGCGCGTCCCTAAGCTGCGCTGCTAGGGCGTCAGCTTTAGGGCCGCTGGAGGCGCCGGAGACCTCGAGGAGGCGAGCCCCGGTGCGTGTCGTCTTGCACCGGAGACCCCCCTGGATATCGAGGGCTGAGAGGTTGACTGAGGACTTCACGGTCCTCAGGACATCAGCGTACCCCACACCCCTCTCCACACCCTCCGTCGTCACCGTAAGGACGACGGCTGTGGAGCGAGGAGCGCGGGGCCTCTTCGGCGCCTTCGCCGCGGCAGCTTTGGCCACTTTCTTGGCCGCTTTCTTGGCGGCCTTCGTCTTCCTCTTCTTGGCCCCCACTACCTCCCATCCCTCCCGTCCGGAGGGATGTAAAGAAGCAGCGGGAGCGACGTCAGAGGAAGAGGAGGCGGCAGGGGTGCCGCTCTTCTTGCCGCGCCCCTTCGCCTTCCGCGCCTGGGCCGCGGTCTCGGCCGGCAACCGGTACGCTGGAGCGGACTGGGGCGGAGCGGGGCGGCGGACAGCGGGTGTGCCGCTTGGTCCAGGAGCGGGAGAACCGCCAACAGCCGCCGCGTATGAGAATGCGTGACGTGCTAGCGGAGGGCGGTACGCCCGGTCCTCCAGGACCGCGAGGCGCCTCTCGATCGCCGTCAGGACCTGTACCATAGTCGGCACAGGCTGTGGCGGCGATCCGGGCGCCCTGTTGGGCACCGTGGTGGGCGCCATGGTGGGCGCCGTGATGGGCGCTTTGGTGGACGCCGTGGTTGGCGCCGTGGTGGGCGCCTTGGTGGGCGCCGTGTTGGGCGCCGTGGCTGGCGCCGTCTTCGGCGCTGGTCCAGCCGTCGGAGGAGGAGGCGGCAGCATGGGACCGGGAGGCGCCTTGACCACCTTGGTCAAGTCAGCGACCTCCCGCCACAGGTCATCCATCTGCTTCCTGGAAGCAGCGAGCTCCGCCTCCAGGCTCGTCACCTGCTTCCGGAGCCTCGCCTCCTCCTTGGTGCAAGCTCCTTGGTCCCTCAACAAGCTCCTAGGCTCCGCGCGAGGAGCTTGTTGAGGGAAGATTGGGCTTCATCCACCAGTGAAGCCACAATCTTCTTCCTCCCCGCCACGTTTCTGTTGCCCCGCATGGCCGCGTTCATGCGGGCAAAAACACTCATCAGCTCCCGCGCGGGCGGCCCACCGATTTCCCGGCCACTTCGCTGGGACAGTTGGACCGAGGTGGGAGGAGTTGGCGGCCGCCTTCTGTACGCGTCGAGACGCGTACGCACCGTCTTGACCGGCACCTCCTCCTCCGAATCGCTGGAGAGGAGGGACCCCCACCCGGAGCAGCTGGTGCTACGGTCGCGCGGTGGCCCCCCCTTCTCCTCGAGGGTCCTCTTCTTCGTCGCAGAAGAGCGGCCCTTCTTCTTCACACTGCTGGGAGCTGACCCATCGTCAGTCCCAGCAGCATCAGTTCCTTGGGGCGTCGACATCGCGCTGCGACTAGGCAGCGCGGCGCGAGCCCCCAAATCGATAGGCATCGGAATCAATATTTCGTGCATTATGTCGTCGGTTGACACTGCCCGGGAAAGGGCAGTGTCGGGACCGGAGGTCTCTTCGAGGTTATCCATAGCAGGAACACAAAAATCTCAAAGAATTTGGCCAATCGCAAGTACAGACTAGGACGTTCGGTCACCCAACTTGCCACTGCGTTACCGTGGTCAAGTTGGGGACCAGGGCGGACGGCGAGGACGTAGTCACTAATCACTTGGGGCCCCGCCCCCGGTTGTTCAAGTGCGATAGAGTGCGGTCTGTAAGTGTGTGCTGTTTGTATTTAGTGAATTTTTATGCGACAGAGATAACGCTCTACGAAGCCGAAATTAGCCGATTGTCTCTTTCCAAAGGTCGATGTGCAATATTTATCACCGGGTACTGTTACCACTTATGCAGTACGAGCATAGTACGACTTTTAGTCAATACAGGCGGATAATAATTTATTGGAAGTCTGTAAATAAACAACATTATGAGAAAACGTCCAAAAACGACAACAACTAAATTTTTCACATAATTATATATTATTCAAAAAAATTTACACAAAAGCACTAAGACATCCAGTTAACATTATTGTCTAAAAAAATGACATTTTAAACCGACACGCAACCTCTTAAATTTTATAATATAATTTGTATCTAAAAATAACACACATTTTCTCTTTTTAGGGTTCCGTAGTTAAGTCTCGGAACCCTTATAGTTTAGTCATGTCCGTCCATCCGTCCTCTGCTCTCCTCCCAAATGGTTAGTGCTAGAAATATGAAACTGCAAGCAAGATTATGTGTATTTACTACGGCGATAAAGTGCTTAAATAAAATACGATAAATTTAAATGCACAGCAAAAAACTTATCGCCCCTCAATTTATAAGCATCAGATAAACATTTTTTACAGCAAATATTTTTTCCTTGCAAATAAACCAATTGTTTAACAGTACTAGTACTAGAAATAATTCAAAAATCTACATCAATACATAGTGTAAGTATTGTATTTTTTCTTGAAAAACATATATTTAACGTACAAAAAAAAATTATTTGCATATCAAAATACAGGTGTATCATTCATATGTGCCCGATAACCCTGTATTTTGATACGGGAAGTCTGAAATTATAAGACATACGAAGATCAGTTCTTAGACAACATGTCACCAATTTTAGTAAAAATATAAACTGCATACTCAGATTTCAAAAAAATCATGTTTTTATTTCAGTTTTTAATAGCAATGACTTTGACTGTTCTTAAATATTAAAAAAAAAATATAAATCACAATAACGGAAAATGAGCCATTTGTCTTCGCGATTTTTTTTAATACCTAGAAATCATCTAAGATCAGTCTGACTTGGATAGGTTAGTATAATACATTTGAGGTATTTATTTACTGTGCAATCAGTATTATTGCTTAGGAAAGAGATTTTTTTAGAACAAAACGAGGGTTTTTTCAAATAAAATTACGAAAATATTTTTTTTTGGGGTAACTTCCCTGTTCATAAAGTAGGGATAATTTTATTTCTCGCTTCTATCCCATCGTGTGGGGTATCATTAGATAGGTCTTTTAAAAACGTTGAGAGGTTGCCAAGACATTTTTTTGATTAAGGAATCCGTCTATTATGCGTGACTACGGAACCCTATTCTATGCGTGGCCCGACTTTCCCGTTTTTTTTTAAATATCAGAAAGTATCTATGAGCGTTTTCACATAGCACGATAACGACACACGATATCGTGACGATACCGTCTATAATATCGTCACGATATCGTGCAATGTGAAAACGCCTTATGGCATACGAACATAACAGCTACAAGCGATTTGTAAAAGTTGTTCTACCTTAATTAAGGAAATAGGTATGTATGTTTTTAGCCGTTTCTCATACAAAGGGATTTTTATATTACAATAGGTTTTTTAGTGCAGTAAAGTTACCGAATGTGTACCTACATTGGATGTTAATTACATACCTTAACATTTACAAGAATATTTTAAACCACTCATAACTATAATTATATCTTAAATACAATATTTCCAAGATCAAAATAATTTCTATTCGTATAAGTACTTAATTTCATATTAGTCTATAATCTATATACCTATAGGTAGGTAATTATGACATTATAAAATATTTTATTTAAACACTTTTATTTTGCCTTAAATTAACTTTATTTCGTAAGTAAATAACATGTGACAGATTCGGAAACAAGGGGGCAATTTTGGCAAAAGTCCGTCAACAAGTTGATAATTGTAAGAGTTGTACCTTGGCACTGGTTTTGGTATGAGAGTTTACTTTGTCCTCACAAGGAGTAAATGACACAAACAGTAATTACAGATGACACTATGATATATTAAGCCCGAAGTTGAACCAGCATATTTTAACTAACGAGCTAACTAAAACTAACGAACCAAGTACAGTTTGTTCCTTCGAGCGGAATATGGAACAAAGTGTTTTAGCAACTTCATTCAGTAGGTAATGAAATAAAATATATTATAAATAATATCTCTTAAAATTTCATCTTTGCCGCATAACGTTTAGGATTAATTCCAATTATGACTGCTACCAACGGACTTCACTTAGGAGGTAGTTTTAAGAGACACTAAAATGATTTATCATACAATAAATAGGCACCTAGTCAAACTAATATTAGGAGTAATTTTTTTTTTATTTAGTAACAATCTTAGTTAAAATAAAAATTAATGTCATAGGCATCTACATAAATGTGCCACATTAATAAGTTTGTCATAAGCTCAGGGCAACTATCTCTATCTCTATACACTTATAGAGCGCTAATAACCGGTCTGAACCACTAACAACCACTCTGTACGTCTGAACAATCAAACAGCCGAGGATGACGTATCGTCACTACAACTTCCCAGTTTAAGTTGTTGCGTGGCAAAAAATGGAACTAATTATTGTTTGTGGTTATTGTACTGAGATCTTGTTTTTGACGTGTTTTAATGTAATGTGGCGCCCCTAGTGGAATGCAAACATATATTGGGCAACCTCTATCAGAGCTGCTTAGTAGTCGTAACGAAAAAAACGGGTGGCACTCGAGTCACCCGTTTTCTTCGTGATCTAAGGTCATAAGGCTCTCGTCTGTTCCACAAATGGAGAAGGCACAGACGTGGGCCAATTTTATGGCTGCGTGTCAAAACTTCCAAGATATTGGAAAATTAATGCTTTGTTTTATTTTATTTTTTTACTCTAATATTGAACATACGAATATATATTAGTTTAATTAAAGAGATTATTATTTCCGCCCGTCAGCCGGTTGCGGTGGCCATGTTGTGAGGCAATGACATTTTCAGTTTTTAGAGTTCCGTACCCAAAGGGTAAAACGGGAACCCTATTACTGAGACTTCGTTGTCCGTCCGATCGTCGGTCTTGGGGTCTCATGAACCATGATAGTAAGAAAGTTGAAATTTTCAAAGATGATATATTTCTGTTGATTCTGTAACAACAAATACTAAAAAACCGAATATAATCAATATTTATACGGATAGTTTTGATACGGAACCCTTTGTGCGCGAGTCCCACTCGCACTTGGCCGGTTTATTTAAAACATATTAATTTTTTTCAGTACAAACGGGTAATTTTATACTTTATGGGAGTTTCGGTTTCGGTGTTGGCCGAAACTAGAAGAGGATCCGAAAGTTCGGTTTCGGCCAAAAACATGTTTCGGTCGGATACTATATTATGTATTACTTATATACCAACCCCTCCGGCCAGCGTTGTATATGTGGGCCTAATTCCCCCTTCTTTGGGAAAGACCCAACAGTGGGCGTCAATGGGGTTTGAGGTGTTGTAACTAATATCATAGATATATATATATATATATATATATATATATATATAATATATAATATATATAATATATATATATATATATATATATATATATATATATATATATATATATATATATATATAATAGAAATATAGAAATTCCACCTAGTATAAATAGTAAATACGAATCAGAACAAATAAATATTGGCAGGCCGGTGACATATTGGAATAAAAAAGTCGACGTCACTCAACGACTATCACCGCAAAGCCGAGCTAAACGCGCATGCGCTCTTCACAGAATAGGGGGTTTATGGTTTGATCACTCTTCAAACAAATTGTACCAAAAAGTTACAAGTAGAATTTTATCCAACTCTGTTATAATGATTTAAAAACTTACTTAAAATTACCGATTTGCAGAAAACCTCATACAAAATCTGTATCATAAAATAACTTTTTATTTTTTTATAGTACTGGTATAATCGTACTCATATGCTTTATATGTCAACTTCTGAAATTATTATCTGAATTTTATGACATGAGAGTAGATAAAATAAGTTACGTGAAAGTAACAAAATCAGCATTTACGATTATGATTCATTAGAGGATTTATAGTAAACTACAATAATTAATAATTATTCATAAAATAAGAAAAAAAGGTGGTCTTCAATACTATTTAATGTATTTTATTATTGTATTAATGTAGGTTCTACACTCAGTGGATACCTCAACGTCGAAGTAATATACGAGAACCGTTTTAATAGCAGTCATAACCCCAAAAAACGAAGAACATAAAAGAACAAAAAAAAATCCATATGTCATCACAATTTGTAGAACAACAAGTCATAAACCTTACATTTCTAAATTATTGCATACGGCCAATATCAATATTGGAAGGTAAAATCAATTGTAGGTACTACATATAGTAAGCGGCACGAACGTTTAGCGCTGACCGTTGATCGCAGATATCGGCGGGGAGACGAAGGGGCTCGGGCGGTCATGCGTGAGCGCTCATTGGCTCTCCTCCAGTCGTACTCTGTCCCGCGCATTGTAACGTCGCGACGCCCCGCTCTGTTCTAGTTGTGTTATTAATATTAATTAGTTGTTGACTTTTTGTTAAAGTTTTAAGTTTGTTTTATTAACGGTTATTTATTTTTTATTTTATTTATTTATTTATTTATTTATGTACACACAAGAAGGAAGAGCGAAATAAGAACAGTAGGTTGTTTGATTTTAGTTTATTAAGTTTGAGTTTATTGGTTATTTTCAACAGTGAATACACCTAGTGACAGTACCTATGCGCAGTAATCCCTTCCGCATTTCCTTCACCGCTAAACTTACGTGCCGGTACCTGTACCTGTACGTCTGCGGAAAATACGTCGAGCACAAATCGTCGAGAATTCACCGAAAACACGATTCGTCAAAAACATAATTTGTCGAAAGCACAATTCGCTGAATCTTTGTACACCTAGACCTAGTCTCAGAGCAGTTTGTGCCGGAGTTGCTGCCAATATTTGACGAGTAATGATTCGGTGAAATCCGTTTAAACGAATAGTGTTATCGACGAATTATGTTTCCGCCGAATCGTGCTTCGATAATTGTTTTCAGTTAATTGTTTTCGGTGAATTGCTTTCGGTTAATTGTTCTCAACGAATTTTCCGTAAATCATCTATCATACTAGACGAGTGGCGTCTACGTAAATTGTGAGACATCAGCTCCTTTACAAATAAATTTAAATTATGACTAGTAGATACAAATAAATACGATCTTTTTAGCTATCGTAATCGTGCGCGGCATCAGACCAATTTTCACATATTCGCTTGCAAAACACAATTTAATGCATAAGAGTATATCTTTTGCTTGGCCCCGCGAATTTTCAATAATATTCTGAGTGTATTAAAAATATTCCAGTGTTAAAAATATTTAAAAAACAACTTCTGATTTAGGATTTAGGCAAATGCTACTATTCGTTAAAGGATTTTCTGTCAGATAAATCGTTACAAAAAGTTAGTACAAGTTGACAAAGTTAATTAATTATTACCTACTATGTTATTGTTTGACATTAACTATTATATTATGTATAAACTGACAAATTATAATTAATATAATTTATACTTTGACATTGATAATTAAAATGTTAATCTTTAATTAAAATTTTGTTTTAAAAAAAAAATTCTTGTTTTATTAGTATTTTGGAATTTATAAAATCTGTACTTGATGCTAATTACAATCAATAAAAATTCGCAGTCACATATATCTATACAATATCTGATCCATGTTTTGTTTCTGATTTAGCGACTAATATTGATTCTGTACCTACCTACTGTCTTCAACATTCTATTATGATATAACATATGGGTTATGATATATAATAAGAATGTTAAAGAATGAAAAATAAAGAATGTTATTTGCAATGATTAAATAAATTGAAATTTGAGCATGGAAAAAAGCATCATTAGTATCAAAAAATGTTACATAAACTTAAATAAATTAGGTTCCCTATCATAAATATATGTTACAAAAATAATGTAGTCTCACAACGGGACCGCGTCGAGCGTACAGGGCGTCGGCCGTGAACACATTGATTACCTTACGAACGTGGAGGCACGAGCGACTAGGGGCGGGAAGCGCGCGCGGCCTCCTCGAGCGCGCGCACCTTGAGCTCGCGCTCGCGCTGCTGGCGCAGGAAGTCCTCGTGGTGCGCGGGATGTAAGAAACCCCGCTCGCGTTCCATCATCAGCTGGCGCTGCAGCTGCTCCTGCGCGGCCGCGTGATGTGCCAGCTGTTCCGCGTAGGGCCGCCCCAGCAGGTCGGGGTGCGGCAGCGGCCGATACGGGCCCCCGGCACCCAGCCCGAGCCCCAGCGCCTCCTGCTGTGCTTGAGCAGCCGCCTGCTGCCCGGGATGCAGATGCAGATGTGTATGTGAGTGTGCATGCGTGTGCGCGTGAGTGTGCGCATGGTACTCGGGATTGATGCCGGCCATCTGCAGTCGCACCATCGGGTCGGCCGCGAGCGCCAGCCGCTCCGCCGCCTCCAACTGCGCCGCCGCCACGCTGGGGTGTGTGTGGTGCGGATGATGCGGTGGAGCCCCTGTCACGGGCACGGAGGACTGGGGGGCTCCGGCTGCAGGTGGGATGCCGAGCCTCTCGAGGCGCTCACGTTCCAACTGCGATAGTGCCGCTGGACCGTGTCCAGGGGGATATAGTCCGAATTGCACCGGGATGGCACCCTGTGGTGGCGGCGGTGGCATTCCGTACCTTCGATGCATCTCGAGCCAGTGGGGGTCGAGACCGCGGGGCCCCATGTTATTTTTGAGGAGCTCCTCCTTTAACCTATCATTCAGTTCACGTTCCCTTAGCTCTCTAATCTCTCTGTCCCGTTTCTCTCGCTCCAAATGTTCTAGTTCTAACCTCTCGCGGGCGCCAGCTGCGCCATACATTGAACTCAATTGATACTGAAGCATGGGGTCCATACAGTGTCGCGGTAGGTTACCCGGACTGAATCCGGCGTGCGGTCGAGCGTAATCAGATAATGAGCGAAGTGCCGGCGTATCAGGGTACCCTGGAGGTCTAGAGAACCTGTCGTATGGAGAGGATATTGTCTCGATGGCACCCCTTGAAGGTGGTTTCGTCTCCGGCTTCTCCGGAGTTGCTATCTTTCGATGTGCTTGTTGAGCAATCTTTTCCCTCTCTTCTCTGTCTCTCTCGGCTTGCTTTCTCAACCGTTCCTCACGTTTACGTGCAAGTTTAGATTCCGGTACAGGCTTAAATATAAGATCTGTCCTTGTACACGAATTGTAGTCTCCTCGGTTCCAGTGCCTCAAAAATATTGCTGATTGAGACCTGTGACATTCCGTGTCCTCAATTTTCGGTTCCGGGCTAGGTCCGTGTGGGATATGGGCGGGACTAGGTATTTCTTCTTCTTCTGGTTGTGATTGAGTTTCGAGTTTTAGCTCTGAATTCTCGTCTGGAAGGGGTCGGGGAGGACCACGCAGGTGTGGATGACCGTGCGGAAGTTGATGAGGGGATCCAGGTCTAGGGTGCGATGCTTGCAAACCTGCCGCAGCCTGTGCGTGAAGTCGAAGACTCTCGATAGAACTAGGTCCAGGTCCTGGCGGCAACCCGATACCCATAGGGTGGCCCATAGATGGTGGCTGTATCATTAGATGATTTGGATTGCCGGGAAGTATTTTCGGGTGGTGGCGTAATAGCATTGAGTCCGCCGGTGATAGTCTCTCTGGGTGGTGTGCGAGGTGATGCGAATGATGATGAGTGTGATTGTGGTTATTGACATTTACACTGGAGCTGGTAGTTTGAGATACACTTGCTGATAAGTGATGGGGTGAGTTCGAATGCGAACTACTTTTTTGTTGCGTATTAATTTTATGTTGGATGGATTGTGACGAACTACTTGAAGTCGAGTGAGATATTGATAACGTGTGGTTGGTACCGCCGCCGGCATGGTTGGGTTGCTTCTCCGTACTTGTGTGTACAGCGCTATGATGACTCGTAGAATGATGATGCGTCATAGTAGTCTCGTGTAGTTGGTGTCTTTCAGTTGTAGCATTAGGATGTCTTGGATCTTCAGCACTTTCAGAAATTTCTCTCAAAGATCTAGTGGTGACTGAAGAGCTGGTACTGTGACTATGATGTGAGCTAAGCATAGTTGTGGACTCAATTGTTGATGGCTTGACTGGTTCATGTCGTGCAGGCGTGCTCACTGCTGGATGCATAGGGGGTATTGGATGGGGTTGTGGCAGTGGGCCATAAGGATATGGGTATGGCATAGAATAACCAGGATGGGGGTGCGGATAATATGGGTGCATTGCATGTGCAGCTGCTGCAGATAATTGAAAAATAGATGGATGGAGTAAATGAGGGTGGTGAAGTGGAGAGGCAAATGGATGGTGTTGCGGATGCCCAGGTTGTTGTCCAGAGTGCATAACTGGTCCTGGTATCGTGGCTGGAATTGAGAGTGGTGATGGATTCATCAAATTGAGTGCAGAATGTGACACAGGCGTGTTTAGTTGCACTGGTGACGCTGATATTTGCCTCGATTGTGATGGGCTTGTATGATGTCTGGAAAAAGGAGATGTTGTTGAAGTCGACAATCCATGGATATGGCCTGGTTGGCTTTTTATTGGTGTCGGTGTATGTGGGCTCTTCACAGGAGGAATTGGATTAGAAGACTCTGAACTGCTTTGACTTATCTGATTTGTCGGTGGGATGTGTGGCTGGTGTAAGAAGTCAGGTTCTTTCTTTATACTGTCGATCCTTGTGCCAAGGAAAGCACTTGGCATGCTAGTATTTTCATTATTTGGTTGACTTGGTGGCCTACTACTATTTTCCACACTTGATATAGACTCTCTGTCTCGCTCTGTGTTCAGATGTTGAGCAATAGCACTACCAATAGGATATCCGGGCACTTTCACTTCTTTCAGTGACTGTAGAGGATCCGCAGGTGACTGTGTTGATAAATTGGCAGGTATGTTGTCAGGTACTTCTTGTTTGATTTTCAAATCTTGTGGCATCGATGGATCATTTTGGTTTGAAGGAGGCCCTGGTAGGCCATGAGTTGTTGGTACTGGTTGCATAATAGATTGCATTGATCCAGGTTTTTCTAGCCCTGGGTGACTTGAATGTCCAGGATGTCCAGCATGTCCTGGATGCGATGGGTGACCGGGATGGACAAGATGTCCAGGGTGATTTGGATGACCATACAATGGTGTGGGCATAAATCCATATGGGCCAATATTGGCACCACTGCCAACAGATATTATAGGCCCTTGAGGCAGCAGTCCAGTAATAGATGGTTGACTGAGTGGTGGCGGGGGCATACTTTGACCAGATACTGGAGTAATAGATGCTTCTGTAGACCGGATGCCAAGATTTTCTGGTCGCACCAGATGTGGATATGTTGGTGGTCTCAAATTGGTACTCTGAGTATCTAATTTAGGTGTGGACTGAGTATTCAAATCAGTTGGTTGTTTATCATCAGCATCTGACTCTTTATTTTCTAGTGCATGTGCTGGTGAAATAGGTTCAGTATTTGTAGTTGATGGGTGTTCCATTGGTGGTGGTGATGACCCACGGGTGTTAGAAGGCGATGGACTAATTCTTTGTAATGTATCTAATCTAGGGACATTAGGAGAATCTACCTTATTAGCTGTTATGGTTGCAGTAAATATTTCAGGAGTATTTTGGTTCTTCATCTCAGTAGCTTCATCTCTAGGCTCTAATTTAATCACGGTTTTCAATGGGTTCATATGAGGATTATGCCTAGATGGATCATTGGCAAAACTCATACTTGGAGAATAACCAAATGATGGCATGCCAGCGGAGAAATCCTTTGCACTGCGAATAATTGAACTCTCCTTTGTTATATTTACAGGGTTGAAGATATTGTTAGGCATATTTTCTATTTTAATACTATGTCCCAATTTGGGGTTATAAATATGACTGTCTCTCACTAAGAAGTTTGTGTTTTCTAAGTTGAGTGGTTTACTAGGCTGACTCACTAGAAGTCCAGGAAAACTGTGTGACAATGGATCTTTGAGGTAGTCCTCTTTTTGTAGATTTAAAGTCTGATCATCTGTATCTATTTCCTCCTTTATCTTTATCTTTTCAATGGGTTCAGTAGACATGGGGGTGACTTTTGGTATAATGAGTTCAGTTTTTGAGAACATTGTGCCAGGGAGTGGTAAGTTTCTTGCTTCCATAGTATCAGGTGGCTTAATTGGTTGCTGGTTTTGATCTATCTTAAGATCAAGTGCAGTTCTCTCTTCCTTTTCAGCAGAAGTCTTAAGCAATGGGCACTCAATATCCTTTTCAGTTTTGATAACAATTTCAGCAGTACTTTCATTATTCCCTTGTGGCTCTGACCCTAGGGGTTTAATTGGCTGTTCCAATTCTGGTTCTTTAGTTTGTTCATGTGGTTCTTTGTCACCTTTATTAAAACTGAAATCACATGCCCCTGGTTCAGGTGCTTCTGTTTCATCCATAGCTGGGAAACTATCATTAGTAAGGCTTTCTGAAGGACTTTCAGGTGGTTCAGCAGCTTTCTTCTTTTTCATTTGTACATCACCATCCATAATACCTCCTGGTTTATTATCATCAGGGAGTCGTTTCTTTACATTAGTTAAATCAACTTTCCCATTTGTAACTTTCTTCTTAATGTCCTTACTAACAGGAGATGCCAAAATCTTCTCTGTTACATTATTATTAGTGCTTTGTACATTTGGCTTATTTGGCTTAGCTTTTGATTTTGAATCATTATCACTTTCCTCTTGAACTTTCTTTCCGTTAGGTGTATTTTGTTCTTTTGACTTATTCCTAGTCCTCATCCTACTAGGAGAGTCATCTGCATTTTCAGTTCTACTTCTATCCACTTTCAACAATTCACCAGCATCTCTAGAATCACTATCTTCTTCAGAATTTTCATCCTCTGTTACAGAGCTAATTTCACCAGCTTCCTTAGGATTAGGGGAAGGTCTCGGTCCAGTTGTATCAAGTACAGTTGGTGTAGCTTCTGGTGTTTGCTCTTTGGGTGTGCCTGCCCGAGAGTTCCTAGTGTTACGAACCCTTCTCAGAGATGTTTGTCTTCTTCTTCTATGTGGTCTGTTACTACTAGCACCAGGAGTCTTTTTCCAAAGATAGTAAAACTCAACCAGCTCAGCAGTATCTTTATGTGGAAGTAAATCCTTTCTAATTTTAAAGAAATTTTTCCCAAATTGACGTATGCCTTTAACAAACCTTTTTGTTTCCTCTTCTGACCACTTCTTCTCAATTCCTTTGGGCACTGGACACTTGACCAGAGCCTGTAGAGCTCGTCCAGGATCATAACCAGAATCATGAAGTACGTCTAAAGCGTTGATGGTTGTATCATCACGACTAGCCGCAACACACCCATCATCGGGCGACCCACCATCACACATACCAGCAAATGCCGCCATAGAGCGAGCGGCTCGCAAATACATCACCAGGTCACGGTCAGTAGACTGAGCTGGCAGCCAACGTAATTCTTCGCCTCCTGGACACGATTCGTCGGGTCCGAGTGGCCCATTAACAATCATATTAGGTAAACAGGCATAAATATCTTTGTCCCGTAAGGGTTGGTTCGGTGTGCTCATTTGAACCTCACATTGGTTCTGTGCCATGATTCGTGCCAAACTAAATGTTTACACTGGCCACTTTCCTGTTCACAACACTATTTGCACATGATTTACATGTCGATCTGTATCAACAAAAACTTTACCAGTTACCACTTGTATTCAAATGTTTATTTGGTTGTCCCTGTAAGTGTGCCAGTATACATAATTATTACTTGTAATGGCCACCATTACGCGATGCATATCGTCTCATTTTAAGTTCATATATGTGTTACGCACATACGTCTTTGTTTGATCACTTATATATATCATACAAATATGTCTTTCAAATAAACAACTACGCAAACTTTGCAAAATTTTTGTAATGCTATTTGTGATATCCTTTTGTTTAGCTTCGCCTTTCTTTGGTTGGCTTACCATAGACAACGAAATCTATAAATAAAATGGCTACTCAGAACTGTCAGTACTCTCCCGTAATGGATAGCCACATGTTGGTGCCAAAACGCATTGGGCCAACATGTAGATTAGCATTGGCGTCAACGTTCGAGTTCGAGCAAGTATTATTGGCCATCTCGTGTCGATTTCATCAAAATGTATTGCATAATCTGCAATAATTAATTCTGCACCAACATAAGTGACCCGTCCACACATTGGCGAAAAACAAATTTTGAGATAAAGCGCTGTTCACATTCTTGGACAGACAGATCCGCGCAGACTATAGAATGTCAGGAGAGAGGGAATCCATAGAGTAGAATAGAATAAAACTTTATTTGTATACTAAAGGTCCACATTCAATATGATACCATTTGGTTTTTGCAACCATTATTTAATTTTGTCAAAATTGATAGGCCAATATCCCATTTTTAATGGTTGTCGAAACATTTTGGATTTCCAAATATTTTGAGAATCACGGATAACTTTGAAATTTTATTTAATGCAATTCGGATATAAGTCCGAGCCGCCGAGACTTTTTATAAATTAATTCGGCCGTTTTGGACATAACCCATTATATGTGTGCCCGGTGACGGTAATAGGCTTGCCCCCTATTACGTGGGACTAAAAATACTGCCAAATTGTGGGTGTGTAATGCATTCGATTGAGGTGCAACCATCATTTCTGACAAAAATGATGGTTGCGAAAACCAAATGGTTGCATCATGAAAGGGGACCTTAAAGCGCTGTACACACCTTTCGGACATGCCATAGATTATAATGTCAAAGACTATAGAAATGTCGATACATGTTTTCTGTTCACACCTGTCGGACAACCAAGTTCTTCAAGAGTGTGACCAACCTAAATAAAATTAAATTGGCTGGATCCCAAAAAAAAGCTTTTCTAAATTGTTATACACTGAATATGGAGTTGTCGCATTGACCAAAATCCTTATTTGTCCTCCATGCAGGTGTAAATAATCAATGTACTGAATAAAAACACCCAAACTCCAACTTCTTGTATTTAAAGGTGGGTTTAGACTTTTAGACCAAACGAACGAGTGCTCATTTTATAGGTTCTACTTAAAATTTCAAATTTCGGAAATTCCTTTGCTATTCTATCTTCGCTTGCATAGATTCTATGAAAGAGATGAAACAGAGAAGGAATGTTTGAAATTTAAGTGATACGTTAATGTTAATGCCCAAAACACCTACAGATGAACGGATAAGGCTACGACTAACATAAAAACTAAGTAAGTACTAGTTTTTTTATTCTTAACTATACAAATTTACAAAACACAACAAACAATAACAATATGTACAAAGGCGTGCTTAAGCCAGTAATGGCTACATAACATTAAAAAATCGTATAAAAGTTCCCAGAATATGGTATTAGAAGACAGTAGTGTATGACCGTCCATACATTATTCCATTATTATCGATTAATTTAAAACAGTGAGAAAGAAAACACAGTACAAGTAGTGGCACTATGCATGCAAAGGCACCACGTTGAACGAATGCTCAGAATGCTGGCGCATTGTCACATTAATCTCTCTAATTTCTGATGCTGGAATAATGTATGTATTCTATACTTTCACAAAAGATTTCTATGTACATACAAATTTATAAATAAACAAATTTGTATGAGCGCCTATTTCACGCCAAAGCTGCTCTTTCAATGTATTATTTTATAATCTCCGCATGTTTGGTTGTAGAGTACAGTGCGCACTATCACACATTATACTAATAGTTCTTGGACTTCGGCATCTAGCATAATGATATTAATTTTTCAATCCTTTTATTTGTCTACAATTCTACATACGTCTCTGGATACTGACTGACAGATTATTGTTTTTGATTGTGTGGAGCCTAGCCAATACCAACCAACCTATATAGAAATAAAATGGACATAAAGACTTGTACCTTATAAATCAGAGAATGAATGATTTCTGGGCTTAAAAGACTTGTTTCAATAATTTAAAAACTTTTGCCGTGATCGCCGCCGTCGGATTTCCATAGACTACAAGTCATTCGGTCTAAAGTTGTCCGACATGTGTGAACGGAACAATGGATTCTATATAATGGATCCAGATTTCAATAGTCTTTGACACTATAGTCTATGGTATGTCCGAACGATGTGAACAGTCAACAGCGCTTTACGCACCGTGGTTTATGGTGATAACAGATAACTTTGACAGGTACCTAGGTAATGTTTGTTTACGTTACGAAAGTTTACGAAACTTATTATAAAGTTTGCATGTATTATAAGATATTATTATTGTTGTTCGAGTATGCCAAAACAATTGTTCAACTTATTTGTCCGTCTCATTATTATTGGACTGAAATAAGTTTTTATTTTATTCAACCGGCGAACATTTCTGTGCATTTGGACGCTTTTTTTACAACAATATACATTTATTTCTTATTTACACTATTCTTAATTCAAACTTATTAAAAAAAAATTTCTACTTTTTAGTTGGATTCTCTATAAAAGCGTGTTTTTTTAGTTTTTTGAAACTATTATTTATTTTTATTGCAGTAGGTACTTCACAATCACTAATATAAGAGAAACACATTCTTCTCGGATTGAAATAGAAACCCTTTCAGCTTTCTTGGAACTGTTAAAATGAGGTATCATTATGTAGAAAACCAACCTTCTTAATGTAATCTATGAATAATATTCGGAGAATGATTTTGTTTTTTATAGGACTGTCACTTGAAAATAAGCAGAGAAAAATGTCGTAGTAAAACAATGTAATTTAAGTTATTTAAACATTTATATAATGTGTGTGTCGATGTAAATAATGAATACATTAACGTGAGTACTAAAACTAAGTCTTTCTAATTCGGAGCTGATTCACAGAAGTAGAACTGGTATAGTTCATACAGGGTGTCAATATAAGGTAAAATATATGACATAATATCTTTTCATGGTAGCAGAGCTGACGATCTACTGAATTAGAAGGAATAAAAATAAATATGGAAGGAAAAGAAGAATTTAGATTACCAATATTTGATGGGTCCAACTACGAGAAATGGAAATTTAGATTAAAGTTGTTGCTACAATTAAAAAATTGTGAACAGGCTACAGAGTACGATGTAAGACCGAAAGAAATACCAGAAAATGAATGGAAGAAAACTAATTTGAAAGCTCAAAACTACATAGTAAACAGCATCAGTAATTCACAGCTAGACATCATCATTTCGGAAGAAACTGCGTTTAATATGATAAAAAAACTGGATGACTTATACTTAATTAGAGGATGTGCGAATAAACTGTTACTGAAAAGGAAAATATTGGAAACGAAATTCAGAGATCCTATCGAAAATCCTATCGAATTTTTTCAAACTTTTGAAAAGCAAATCAATGATTTAAAAGGAGCCGGTGAAAATGTGAGCGAAGAAGACCGATTAAATTATCTACTGTTGTCATTACCATCCAAATTTGAACATATCGTAAATATAGTAGACGCTATGCCCAAGGAGAACCAAACAGTTGAATATGTCAAATCGAAGATCATATTGGAATACAAAAAGAATGAACCAAGGAACACCGAATGCGATGAGCAGACCTTCGCAAGCAGTAGTTTGTATAAACAAACTTGCTATGAGTGTAATAAGGAAGGGCACTTTAAGAGAGATTGTCCCAAACTACAATATAGTCGGCGAGGTCAACATTATCGAAGATTTCAACGTGGTGGACGAGGTCACCGAAGTTATCGAGCACGTAATTACAGAGGCTATAGAGGTCAGCAAGGTAACAATATACATAATGAATCCACAGCAGGAAACTCATCACATGGATTCAATATTGAAGTACTGACAGCTGGAATGAATGAAAATACAACGAGTTGGCTTCTTGATAGCGGCTGCACCGACCACATCGTTAATGATGACAGATTATTTTGTGAGTACAAAAAGTTAGATGATCCGGTAAATATTAAAGTAGGTGATGGTTTTGCTTTAAAATCAGATAAGATAGGAAAGATAACAATGTATTGTGATGTGAACTGTAAGTTGCAAAAAATTTACATTGATAATGTTTATTATGTTCCTAATATGAAGAGAAACTTACTAAGCGTGTCAAACATTGTAAACAAAGGCAACATGATTAAATTTAAAAATGAAACCGCACTAATATATAGTTCACAGCACACATTGATAGCGATAGCTAGGAAAAAGAATAAATTATATGAATTGGAAGGTACAATAAAATCCAAAGACAAAAAATATGTAAACACAAATAATCGGGATATGTCGGCGAAAGAGAAATGGCACCGTCTTTTGGGTCACGTAAATTTTTCAAAACTAAAAGAAATGTGTAGGCATAAACTCTTGAATGGGTTACCAGAAAATTTAAACGACAACTACGTACAGTGTGAAATTTGTTTACAATACAAAATGACCAATTTACCCTTTGAAAACAAGAGACGAAGAGCCTCAGATATCTTGGAGATAATACATACAGATGTGAATGGACCGATTACTCCGGTAGGTTATAATAACCAGAGATATTTTGTTTCGTTTATCGACGATTACAGCAGACATGCAGCAGTATGTATAATAAAAAATAAAAATGAAGTTTTTGAATGTTTCAGAACATATGTCAATACAATGCAAAATCAAACTGGTAAACGAGTGAAGAAGATAAGATGTGATAGAGGTTCAGAGTACCTCAACACAGATTTTTATAATTTTACCAAAGAAAATGGAATTTATTTGAAACCCGGACCAGCATACACGCACGAATTAAATGGTGTTGCGGAAAGGTTCAATAGAACAGTTATGGATCGTGCAAGATGTTTAATGTCAGAAGCAAAATTAAATAAAAAATACTGGCCCGAATGTATATTAACAGCAGCTTACTTAGGAAATCGGATACTTACAAATACAGCAGAAAAGAAAAGTCCCTTTGAAATATTTTATGGGAGAAAACCGGACATAAAGAATTTAAGACTATATGGAAGCAAATGTTTCGTTCGAATACCTGAAGAAAAAAGAACTTCAAAACTGAACTCGAAAAGCATGCAAGGTTTTTTAGTTGGCTACACAGACACGGGGTACAAAGTCTTGGTGAACGAAAAGATTATAATAAGCAGGCATGTTATTTTCATAAATCCAGAGGCTGAAGTTATTCGATTTCAAAATGAAGATACAGACAATAAGGATGAAAACAATGATAATAAAGGAGATGAAACTAAGAAAACACAGACTGAGGAAGAAGTGAAATCAAGATCGCCACCTAGTGATAATGATGAAGAATTTTATGATACAATAGAAGATGAAGAAGATAAAAGAAAGAAACTTAATAGTAAGGAGGTGACTGGATCAAGTCGTCCGAAAAGAGAAAGAAAACTACCAGGAAGATTTAATGATCATGTAGTTTATGTAAATGTTTGTGATGCCAGTGTACCAGAAACTTACGAAGAAGCAATAAATAGCTTAGAAGCAAACAAGTGGATGAATGCAATGAATGAAGAGATTAACAGTTTAGAACAAAATGAGACATGGGAGATTGTTGACGAACCAATTGATAAAAATGTGATTGAAGTGAAATGGATCTTTCGAATTAAGTCAAATGGAAGATATAAAGCGCGCGTAGTAGCAAAAGGTTTTCAACAAGTTTATAATGATAACGAAGAAATATACTCACCTGTGGCTAGAATGATAACAATGAAAGCTCTGATGTCAATTGCTTGTGTCAGAGGTTGGCATATAGAATGCATGGATGTAGAAACAGCTTTCTTGAATGGAACAATTAAATCGGAAGTATATATATACCCACCAGATGGTTATGAAATTGGAGATAATCAGGTGTGCAAGCTCAGAAAAGCTTTATACGGACTAAGAGAGAGTCCAAGAGATTGGTATGAATGCTTTAACAAATATATGTCAAGCATTAATTTTCAAAGATCAAACTATGATTATTGTTTGTACACAGGTTGTATCAATGGGGAGAAAGCGTACATATGTTTGTATGTAGATGATATTTTGATTTGTGCCGAAAATGAGAATACGATAAAAAAAGTTAAACAAATGCTGAGTGACAGATTTCGTATGAAGGATTTGGGAAAAGTAAAACAATACTTAGGAATAGATATTGACTACAAGCCAGAATTAAAGAAAATGACTTTGAGTCAACGTGTATACATAGAGAGTTTAGCAGAAAAATATAACATAAAAGATTCGAAGAAATACGAAACGCCAATGGAGCAGAACTTGTCAATTGAACCTGGAGAAATGAATTACGAACTTAAGTACAGAAATTTAATTGGAGCTTTGTTATATATTGCTAGTGGGACGCGACCAGATGTTTCGTACAGCGTTAATTACTTAATTCGCTTTCAAAACTCTTACAGTGATACACATTACAAATATGCGTTACGAATATTAAAATATCTTTATCATACTTGTGATTTAGTACTAAACTATAATGGAAAATATGAAGATTGTTTAGATGCGTTTGTGGATGCTGATTGGGCAGCAGATAAAAATGACAGAAAATCAACTACTGGTATTGTGTTAAGAGTATTTGATAATCCAGTTATGTGGAAGACACATAAACAAAAAATTGTTTCGAGAGCATCAACGCATGCTGAATTTTACGCATTAGCTGATTGTGTTACAGAAGTGTTACCTGTTATTGGTATACTATGTGACTTGGATATTAATATTACCAAACCGATTAAAATTTTTGAAGACAACAGTGGTGCTATATCTCTTTCAAAGAATGGAAAATTCTGTAAAAATTCTAAACACATTGACGTAAGCTATCACTTCGTTAATGACTATGAAAAAAAGAATATAATAGATGTTACTAAAATTAATACTGATAATCAATTAGCAGATATACTAACAAAAGCGTTAGGCAAAATAAAACTTCAAAAACTAAGACAGTTATTGAATGTTTATTAATATATAAATGACACACAAATTGTTATGATTAATATTAATAAGAATTTAACTATAATTTATTGAAAAGAAGGAACATAATATATTTTATTTTTGACTGTACTATATTTTATTGTTTAGAAGAAGTGTTAATGAATTTAAGTTTATAATTTTCTACAAAATGAAGGAGGTGTGTTAAAATGAGGTATCATTATGTAGAAAACCAACCTTCTTAATGTAATCTATGAATAATATTCGGAGAATGATTTTGTTTTTTATAGGACTGTCACTTGAAAATAAGCAGAGAAAAATGTCGTAGTAAAACAATGTAATTTAAGTTATTTAAACATTTATATAATGTGTGTGTCGATGTAAATAATGAATACATTAACGTGAGTACTAAAACTAAGTCTTTCTAATTCGGAGCTGATTCACAGAAGTAGAACTGGTATAGTTCATACAGGGTGTCAATATAAGGTAAAATATATGACATAATATCTTTTCAGGAACAAAATCATAGTTACGCTGGAGGGTTCCTAGAGGGAGTGTGGGAGCAACTATAGTAAATCACTACATCTTAAGTTGAAGAGCATGGGAGGATGTTTATAAAATTCCAAACAATGAGCAAAGGTACCTAAATATTATAACTAAGTAATAGTTAGCATCAGCTCTTCATGGAACTCAGCAAGTGTCTGAGGGAGGAGACTGGTAATCCCCACTCAGGCAGCTTTCTCGCACAAAGACTCTCATTGGCAATGCAGCGTGGGAATACTGCCTGTGTTATAGGCACACTGCCTAGATCTCCCTGTTTTATAACAATAGTGTAATTTTATTTCATTTTAAATTTAGTTATAATAGTTTTATCTACGTATTGTTGCTCAGACTGCTAAGATTCTATTTAGTGGTATGTAACATCTGTCCTGGCTGTAGGAATATTGGTTTGCATATTACAAATGGTTATATATTGTCTATAGTGCCTAGTAAAGGCAACAACCGTACCCCCTATTACTCGGGACAAACAAAATTACTGGCGAAGTGTGGGTGTGTATTGCACCTCTGCCTACCCCTTTGTTAGTATAGATGTGATATATGTATGTCTGACAGTGTTACCTATTACTAATCAATGTATTAGTAGCATATTTAAAATTTGTTGCCGAAACTATAATATGGTTTGTACTTTAAGGAAATACAAGCAGAGACAGAAAGCTGCCCCTCTTGTTGGCCAATACCGGGTCTCAGGAAGTTTCAGAACCACAACTAATACAATACAAGTGGTAGGTAAGTGGGCATTATCATTATATTGTATTCGTATTACGGTGGTGATATATAATTTTTTTATATTGGGTTCGCCAAATTGACGCTGCCCGCCTGGTGGTAAGTCGTGACGACGACGTCTAGCAACTGTGGGCCACTCTCACAGCACACAATACTATAGAGAGTGGTCCTACGACGTACTGATGTCCCTCTTCACGCTCCATTTAAAGAACCCAGGGTTATATGTGGGAGGAAACACTTGCACAGGCGGACGTTCCAGGCTACTATCGTTCGGTAGAGAAACGAATGTTTATATGAACAAAATACTTGTTTGCAAGCGCATTGAAATCTTATTTCTGTTATTGTGGTAGCTAAGGAGCTCTATCTCTGTGGGCCCAAGGCATCTGCACGCGGTGCACCTGCTGACAAATGGACCAGGCTATGGAAAATATACTCCCCAGAAATTGCAATAGGGTTGCCACCTATTACGTGGGGGTTAACAAAGTGACTGACCAAATGTGGACATGACAGGTACTGTCCTTTCAGGAAAAGAGACATGATTTATGTAAGTACATTAATGTGAGACAAAAGAACACAATGCCATCTAGTCTCAAACTAAGCAGATCTTGTGCTATGGGTTTATACTCTTACAACTCTTCTTCTTTTTTTAAAAACGTGGCTCCATCGATATTCATCGATGATTTCGCCAATGTCAAGGTAATGCTTGAATTTTCCTGCATAGAAGAACTAGTTACTCCGAACTAATTCGCGGTGCAGGACAAGGAAACGTCCGGTATTGCAATTTGAGCGTTTGGGCCTGGGTTTTTGCCCAGCGCCAGAGGTACCTAACCTAAAAGGCTACCAGCCACGCGCTTCGCAAAAACTCAAGTCCACTTATTATACTCACTTTTTTTTTGTAAAAATTTATTTACCTTACATAACATTTCATACCTACATAGAAAACACCTAGAACTAGTACAAACATTTAGTGGAATTTAATAGACATTTTGCTTTGTAGCCGACCCGATCCTAATACATAAATTTTATCACAAAAATAATAGGATTTATACCTATGTGTAATATACAATTTGAATTATTTGTTGTAGCAACTAAATGTCTTCGTGGGAGACATGGGAGGCGATTGTCGGCACAAAGACCGCCTCGCCTACATACTTTGATGGCGGTTCCTACAGATGGAAATACAGCACACATAATTATTTATTTACAAATCATTGCAAACATGGGTTACATCAGATGTTACAGCAGTAATTTATAGATTGACTAAATTTTACCATAATACTAGGCATGCAATTTTCGTAGGTGGGGCCTCATCAATTTCCGAATATTACAATAAAACAATTTCATCACCAAACAAATGCTCATAGCCATATTAATGTTTTTGGCTGTGTAGGTATCAATTGTATGAAAAAGTCATTAAAAATGTCGTAAAATTATTAGAGATGGGCGTCTTCCCTTCCCTTCCCCGGGTAAGAATGGGTAGGAAAGGAAAAATGGGTATAAATCCATTTTTTCCCATTTTTACCGGGTATTTTCATTTCTTCCCGGGTACACATGTTTAGGATTCAATTCGATACGATTATTCATGATTATTCATGAGATACGTAGGTATACCTATAGTATTAGGATAAAATCTGTTATTTTTGATCTTTAACAGTCTATAGCACGCCGAATCGTGTCGACTATTATTGTTTGGCAATATAAATAACGCTTAAAATTGGAATTTATATGATGTGTATTGTTTATTTAACTGTAGTTTTTTTTTAACGTGGTCGGTGATGCGATGCGGTGATTTAAGCACTTCAACCCCCCCCGGATTTGCAGAAACTGCTAAGCGACGGCAGCCCAGCAAAGGGGCGCTCGTTTAAGCTCAACACAGAAGACCAACAAACAACATAGAAGCGACGCCCCCGAAACACATAAGGGGCGTCGGACTCCTCAGGGCCATTCGCGTGGGCGGTGGGCCCCCCGTCCCACCGCCCACGGCCCTATCAGTCGGGGGCTTGGGCGTAGGCAATGCGCCGTCGCCCCCTGACTGGTGCCCGCCGGGGCGGGAGCCTACGGCCGCCATCACCTTCCGAGCGAAGGAAGCGACGGCGGCCCAACATTGGTCGCTGCCGGCCATAGACTGGATCAAGGCCGGCAGCGAATCCACTCTTCGAATAGTGCCCGTGAGGGCCAACCTCTACGCGTCCCAGGCGGCGCACACGAGGAGCGTGTGCTCTGCCGTGTCCTCGGCGCCGCCTGCGCAATGAAGACAAACGGGCTCCGACAGAATCCCCACCACTTCCCACAGGAATTTGGCAAAACCCAGCCGAGTGACCCGTGAGAAGTTGGGTGAGGAAGTAGGTCGGAGCCCCTTGCGCGTGCTCCACCCACTGGCGGAGCACGGGACCGATGGCCCCCACGAGCACCCGGCTCGCAATGCGAGCCTCACATCTCAAGGCCCATTGCCGGAACAGATCGTCGCGAGCCTCCTGTCTCCAGCGATCGACCTGCTCCGGCAACGGGCGACCTCCTAGTTGACGCACCAGGGCGCCCTCCTCGTAGACCCTCTTAAGGGCCCCTGCTTCGAGATCCCACGGGGGACTTCGTGCCAACAGGCACGCCACCTCAAAAGACACTGTGCGGTACGCCCGTGCAGCCCTCTGCGCCGCGATCCGCTGCGGTCGTCGCAGCT
This sequence comes from Nudaria mundana, assembly GCA_963556515.1. Classification (NCBI taxonomy): domain Eukaryota; kingdom Metazoa; phylum Arthropoda; class Insecta; order Lepidoptera; family Erebidae; genus Nudaria; species Nudaria mundana. Next base: position 4,307,080 of record OY748296.1, read on the forward strand.
GAACCACGTTCGCGGCGCTGAGGGCATCCGCCCAAATAGGCGCTCCATAGAGCGCCTTGGAGCGTACCACACCCTCGTAGAGACGGCGGCAAGCACTTCCCGGTCCCCCTTTATTGGGGAGCAGCCTGCCGAGCGCATTGGCGGACGCCACCAGTTTTGGTGACAGCCGCCGGAAGTGCTCGACAAACCCCCACCGACTGTCGAGTAGGAGACCTAGGTATTTCAGGGTCCTCCCGACAGTGATGGAGGTGCCACTCACCACAATTTGGGTATCCCGAGGGGGTATTTAACTGTAGTTAGGTTAGGTTAGGTTAGGCTCAGTAGCCGCAGAAGTACATGGTGCAGATAAAATTCGTATTGCTACTTTGCTGAGACATTTCCTGGAACAAAGTCCCTTCCACCAAGTTACAGGGCTTATATCTGCTACATTTTCCCATAGTAAGCGGTTATTACAGAAACCCTGTCTTGCTCTGTAGTTTGCTATATCTACAATTGTAGTGATATTGAGTTTGCGTGACATTTCCTCGATAAAGTTCATAGCTAAAATGTCCTCCTCTTCATTTACGCCAAGCCTTGTGTGTTTGGATCCAAAAGATAAGCAGCTAAATGAATAGGTTTTATACACTCTTTTGTTCTTTTTTACAGCATTCAACGTCATTAGCTTATCTTCGTCATTTAATATATTGAGAGTAGGTAGTAGAAACTCTAATTTTGAATTAATATCTTTAAATGTTGTAAAAACAGTGTGAATGTTAGAATTATTGGATTCTAATTTGAAAATTGGCTCTGTGACGGGTTCTAAAACACTTAAGCATACTTCTATGAAGGACCAAAAACTGTCATCTAATAGAGTGGACTTAACTTCTTGTGCTAGATGTACGGCATCTTTATGAACGACAAGGGTCATAAGAGATAACTTTGAATTTTGCAAACTTTTTAGGGCTGCAACATGGCTGCCCCACCTTGTTTTAACTGGTAACTTTAATGCAAATCTTCAATCAAAATGCAAATCCTTGTGAAATAATGCAAATGATATAATAAATAGTATCACTGTAATTGACAGAACACATATATTTATATTAAAAGTCATAATTTTGTGTGGAAGTATGATATAATTACATTTTTTATTTTTACCGGGTATAAATAGCAAGTCGGTGGGTAAAAATGGGTAAAAATAGGTATTTTCCCAAAACACCAATTTTAACCGGGTAGGCGCCCATCTCTAAAAATTATACATACTTATACTGAAGATACATAGGTACTTATAGAAGGTCTAAATGATTTTTTTTTATTAATTTTAGTACCTATTTAATTTTAATAGACCTTCGTACTTTGTTATAAAGATCATTATTGAAAGTGATCACTCCAACACACAAGCATTACAAGCGGAGAGATAGATGGGCAAGCGGCAAACCCTTTGAAAAACTAAAATGACCGACCAATCACTGAAAATGTGAATGCGACTATACAAGTTTGTACTTTTTGTAAACCTTGGACCAAAAGGAGTCAATTGGTAAGAAAACAAAATTTGTGCGGGTGGGCTATTAATTGTTATAAACAAATTAATTTGTTAACTGATAAAAAGTTGGTTGTTATATTGGAAAAAGATTTCTAAGGGTAAAACGGGCAAAATAAGACACTTTTACTCTTGTACATGCGTTTTAAAGAAGTTACAACCATTTTAAAGCGTAAAAATGCTCAAATTCAAAATTTTTTATCTCGTCGCGATTTGATGGAATTAAAAAAAATCTTGCGGCAGAATACTTCTCAGATCTTAGCTTCAACTGACTATTTTTCAATATTAGAAAATATACATTTTTCACATCGTAAAATCTATTTATACACTTTTTCGGGGGTTTGCCGCTTGCCTAAGAGGCATAACATATAGTTATTTCACTTATTGTTCATGTTATGATAAGTGCTATATTATTTTTATTTTAATATGCTTAAGTACCTATGTAAATAGTAGGTACCTATAATTGTAAATTTGTTGTAGGTATATTTAATAAAAATAAATATGTATATAGGTATATATACTAAGCTAGCTAGATTTTAAATATATACCTACAATATATTTTTAATAAATAACAATCGAAATTATGGTTTTCATATTTATGTAGTGTACCCAGGTTAACCCACTGGTCGTATCCCAGATTGTTAGCTAATTACAAATTTTATATTAGGTACAATATTCCCTGGTTCACCATAAGTTGTTATTTAACTCCTGTCGCCTTGATATGGTATTGAAACGCTTGTAGTAACAGTATGTGAATGAATGATTTTATTATCGAAATGTATTCGTATTTATAACATACAAGTATCTATATCCCCGCCTTGACACAAACAGGTTTAAATGGGCGTGGGTCTGAACAATAGAACGAGTATAAATACCTTGTAGTATTATAATTTATTGCTTATACCTAATTGGCTAGTTCAATTATAAGGAGGTGTGGCTCATGGCGTACGCGCAGCTGGAAACCGGTAGAAGCTTGTCGAAGGGAATAGAACCGCCTTATATAATAATATGATACCTCGTATATATGACGTCAGAGGTGCTCCGTTTAGTACACGCCACATACTAGTCGCTCACATCATATACCATACCAAAAATTTCCATTGATGCATTTTCAACACTCATTGCCGCCGGTCTGGAAACCAGTTTCCACTGTTTGGTAAATCACTTCTAAGGTTGGGGTAGGAAGCCCTGCACGGTCAATGCAAAGCAAATGAAAAGTGATGTAAAAGCCACGTTATAACGGGAGCCGGCCATCTGCTAGTATTTATTGAAATATAACGTAACCCACGAATATCTATTGCTAGCACGAATAAGCTTCTTCCAATAAACTCAATAAAACAAACCATTGACAAGTTATTTACCTATTAGCACGGATATAAGAATACTATACTATTAGCTACCATAGAATTTTTAGAAACGTTCTTAATTTTTTTTTAAATGTTCCAAGGAAATGAATGACTTGAAATCAAAGAATCAAAGAATCAAAGAATCAATTTCATTTATTCAGTTTAGGCACATAAAGAGCACATATGAATGTCAAAATTTTACAATTTTGTCAAGTAATATTATAAAAATACTAAATTAAGTAAGTACATAAATAACCATTAGAAAATGATTCTTTCGCTGGTTCGGTAATTTGGTTCTCCTGAGAAGAGACCAGCAAGAAACTCAGGTAGATTATCTATTTTCTTTTTTAATATTGTTTTGTTTACATTGTTACAATTAGTTTCTATTGTATTATACGAGTGGCCAACAACAGAAGATTAGGGTGACCATGCATTTTTATCATTAAGATATTCGTCTACATTATAGTAGCCTTTCATCATCAAACATTTTTTAACTACTATTTTAAACTTATTAAGAGGCATGTCAACCAAATCCTGAGGAATTTTATTATAAATTTTTATACATTTGCCAACAAACGAATTACCAACTTTATGAAGTCTAATTTTTGTCATTGCCAATTTATTTTTATTTCTTGTATTAAAATTATGGTTATCGGATTTTTTTTTGAATAGATCTATGTTCTTCCGTACATATAAGATGTTGTCGTAAACATATTGAGAAGCAACTGTTAAAATATTAATTTCTTTAAATAATTCTTTCAGCGAGTCACGGGGTCCGAGTCTATAGATTGCTCGTATAGCTCGTTTCTGTAATATGAATATTGTCTCAATATCGGCAGCTGAGCCCCACAGCAGCAGACCATATGACATAACGCTATGAAAGTAGCTAAAATAAACTAATCGTGCCGTTTTTTCGTCAGTCAGAGACCTTATCTTTCTAACCGCATAGGCAGCTGAGCTAAGTCTTCCTGCCAAGGCTGTGATATGAAGACCCCATTGTAGTTTACTATCTAGAGTTATCCCAAGAAAAACTGTGGTATTGACTATTTGAACTAATTCATTATTCATAGTAATATGAGTATCCACCTGTCTAACATTGGGCATAGTAAATTTTACACATTTTGTTTTCTTCGCATTGAGCAGCAAGTTGTTACTTGTGAACCAATGCAATATTTCCGAAAGGGTATTATTTACATCGTCAAGTGCTACTTTTTGTCTATCACTTTTAAAAATTAATGATGTGTCATCAGCAAATAATACTATCTCACAAAGATTTTTAGTGAAATAAGGAAGATCGTTTACGTATATTAAGAATAAAAGGGGTCCTAATATAGAGCCCTGGGGTACTCCCATGACTAATGAGGCGCCAGAAGAGTCGGTGCCATTAATGTTTACTTTTTGTACTCTACCAGTGAGGTAAGACTCGAGTAAGCCAAGTGAGCTGTTCGAAACACCATAATAACCTAATTTTAGTAGCAAAGTCCCATGATCAACACAATCAAAAGCTTTTGATAGATCACAAAATATACCAATAGCATCCTGCTTTTCCTCCCAAGCATCAAATATATGTTTCACAAGTGCAACTCCTGCATCCGTTGTGTTCCTGCCTTTAGTGAAACCAAACTGTTTGTTATGAAGTAACTTATTGTCTGTAAAATGTGAAAGCAATTGATTAAATATTATTTTTTCAAAAATTTTACTGAGGGATGGGAGTATGGAAATAGGTCGAAAATTTGAAGGATCACTTTTGTCTCCTGCTTTAAATAAAGGATTGATTTTACTGTACTTCATAAGATGAGGAAACTGATTTTCATCTATACATTTATTGAATATGAATGCAAGGTGAGGTGCTATAGCGGGCACTATTGATTTTATTATATTAGTTGAAATGCCCCAAAGATCCTCGGTATTTTTTATATTTAGTTGTTTAAAAGTTTTAAGTATAGTGACAGAGTCAATATACTGAAAATCAAAGTTAATTCTACATTTATCAACACTAGATTTAAGAAGAGAATTGGCTACGTTTTTTGACGAATTTAACTTATTTGTAGTGGTGATTGGAACATTTGTGAAGAAAGATTCAAATGCATTGGCCACTTCAGAATCAGTTTTAATATGTTTATCATCTATTTTTAACTCGAAGGATCGATCACGTGACTTTGCTTTACAAGTTTCTTTGTTAATACAATAAATAGTTTTATAAATACATATTTGAATACATAACGTACCTAGTTCACATGAATCTCTATCGCTATGATACAACTTTTAAAATGACATTAACATTCGTAGTTTTTCAGCGCCGGTTCTCAGCCGAGGCGGTATTTTGCCTACCCGAATGTAATGTAACACTTTTACGTACATTTTGATATGAACGATCACACTCATGATAGTTCCTGTCACTGCCGTGGCGCATGTGTGGCGTTCGTAGCACGAAATGTGACAGAATGCAGTTTTGAAAATACCACAGCGGATTCAGCGCCGGAGCAACCTACGAGGGTGGATTGAAAAGTAGTCGGCCTAGCACTGATCCATTTAGTCTAAAAATCAAATCTACCCACATTATTTATAGTCCATTGAAATGTTGTTACATTTGGGTGTGCAAAAGTCAGAGGACGCTATTTTATTTTTTAGATATCAAGGGGGGAGTAGTATATAGCTAAATCCAAGTTTGTGGGGTCCCAACCCTTATGGGCAAACTATTCATCGCGCTCTATCGGGTAAACTATTCATCGCACAAAATAATTGCGACCACATTTCTGTCGCAAATTAAATTCTCTACAACGTTACAAAGTTATTATCAAAAACAGATGAAAATTAAAGAACGAATTTCCTTTAAGGGGTTATATTTTTTTTCCTGATCATTTTACAGTAAATTTTATCAGAGCATGTTTGTAGATGAGTATTCGAGGAATAATTTCCAATATTAACATTTCGATATTTGTTTATTTATAAGAGTTTTACAGCGCTCCGAAATTAACGATAACACTGCCTAACGACAACCTTGAAAAAGGGTTGCAAATGGTTATCGCGCTCTATTGAGCAAACTATTCATCGCACAAAAAAATTGCGACAAATTTTTTGCCGCAAATTAAATTCTCTACAACTTTGTGCTATAACTTTTTGTCGTAGAATTAAACATAACAAAGTTATTAACAAAAGTAGATGAAAATTTTCTTTAAGGGGTCATAAATTTTTTTCTTATCATTTTACAGTAAAATTCATCAGGGCATTTTTGTAGAGGAGTTTTCGAGGAATAATTTCCAATATTAACATTTCAATATTTGTTTATTTATAATGGTTTTACAGCGCTCCGAAATTACCAGTACTCTCCAATACTTGTAAGTATTTACATAAAAATGAATGATCACACAGTTTTCTCTATTTTTTTCATTATTGAAATAAAAATACATTGTAATTATTCATATTCATATTCATATTCATATTTATTTAATCTTAGAACACAGGTACATAATATATTATCTCCAAGATGGCACAGGACATACAAGCTCGAACCATGTTCTACCTATACAGGCATGCAGATTACAATTACCCAGATACATACAAAGAATTACCTAGACACTAAATTATCGTACTTACTAACACTATCCAATTCAAATTATAATACCTTACCACATAAATATTTTAATGCCAGTTATTTAACCAAAATTGCATAATATGTAATAATATTCATTAAAATTGTATCAAGAAAATATTTAACACAATAAACAATGTCGCATAATCAATGTATTAAATATAACTACAAAAATAGAATGTCAAAAATTTTATGTCCAAAGAACTACTAAATGTCAAAAAAATTACCTAACTAAATGTCAAAAAAACTAAATGGCAAAAAATCAAAGATGTCAAAAAGATTTAACCTACCTAAATGTCAAAAATATTAATGTCATAAAGCTTTACAATGCAAAATCCTAAGTTATACAATGTCAATGCAGCAATTATCATTCAGGTACTCCTCGACTGAGTAATAAGTCTTGTTGAGCAGGTATGCCAAGAGTTGTTGTTTGAATATATTAATATTCTCTACATTTCTTAGGTCTCTTGGTAATTTATTATAAACTTTTGGCGCCATTGCAAATACGCTTTTATGAAAGAGCGCTGTTTTACATTTTCTTACATGTAGTTTATCTTTTCGACGCTGACTGCTGATTTGCTCAAATTTTGACATGTTTGTCTTCACGAAGACAGATATTTCGTATATATATAAACATGGCATGGTAAGAATCCTCAACTCTTTGAAATGCGGTTTGCAGCTATCGATGGGTTGCAAATTACAGATAGCCCTAATACATCGCTTTTGGCACCTGAAAATTAGCTCTCTACCCGTTCCATATCCCCAAAATATGATGCCATATCGTAAAGTCAATGCCACCAGCCCGTGTGGGCGGATAGGTTGGCGGTCAGGGGGAACGTGACTCTGTTAAACAGACCACTTCGAACCTTGGCCGTCAGAACCATACGGGGGTACCGCACGATCTCCGGAGAGGCTGCATGTCTCCTAGCCGGGACCCCTCCATGGGACCTGGAAGCGAGAGCCCTTGCGTCATTGTTCCAATGGCGCAAGGAGGCGCTGGAGCGGGACCACAGGCCTGCGTCTCGAGAAATCGATGAACGGCGGTCCCAACTCCGACAGGATCTCATGGAGTCATGGAGGGTGCGACTTGAGCAACCCAAGTGGGGTACCACCACCATTGCGGCGGTGAGACCGATCATGGACGATTGGCTGCAGAGGCAGCATGGTGACCTCACGTACCGTGCGACGCAGATCGTTGCCGGGCATGGATGCTTCGGTAGCTATCTGTTTCGCATGCATCGTGAGGTCACACCCCGGTGTCAACACTGCGAGGTTTCCGACGACGACACCGTACTCCACACGCTGGTGGAGTGCTCAGCGTGGGCGAGTCAGCGCCGGGACCTCGTAGTGGGTCTAGGCGTGGATACCCTCTCGCTGGAGACCATGTTTCAAGCCATGGTCTCCAGCGGGAGTAGGTGGAACGCGGCCGTGTCCTTCTGCGAGCAAGTCATGCTCGCGAAGGAGGCGGCCGGGAGGGAGAGGGAGCGTACCCTCCCCGCCGAGTTCCGTAGAAGGCGGCCGGGCCGCCCCAGACTACGCGACTACGCCCAAGACTATCGACCTCCATGATCGGGGCCTGAGGACGGCGGGATCGCCACCCGCCGTCCTTACAGAAGCAGGCTAGAAGGGTTGCGTGCTGCGGGGCCTTTGCTCCATAGCACGCAACCAGATTCACTCACTGACGCGGGATAAAACCCTACCCCAATGACGCGGGATAAAACCCTACCCCAATGACGCGGGATTCTCGTCCCGACCCAACACCAGCAGAGACCACAGGGGTGGTCAAAGTCCGCCGGGCGCCACTGGACATACCCTCTGCTCTGCCGCGGAATTAAAAAAAAAAAAAAAAAAAAATGCATTTAGTTTTGCTATTAGAATTGTATGGTCTACATAATCAAAAGCGTGCGTCATATCCATATAAAGGGCAAGTACCGGCTGTTTTTTATCCATTCTATCCATAACCATATTTAAAAAGTCGTAGATAGCCATATCGATTGACTTACCCTTTCTAAAACCCTTTTGGTTGTCTACTAAAATGTTATACTTTTCGAGATAAGGATATAGACTATTGTAAATGACCTTTTCAAATACCTTCGCAAATATAGGTATCAGTGCTATAGGTCTATAGCACGATATGTCGTTTTTGTCACCTTTCTTAAAGATTGGTTTTATAACCGTAATTTTTAAGCTATCCGGAAACACGCCGTAGCTAATGCAATTATTAACAATACAGCTTAGAACTGGTGCAATTATAGTACATGAGCTTTTTATTACTTTAGTGCATATGTCGTCAAATCCAGTACTAGCCGTGTTTTTTAGAGACAAGATAATGTTATGTACGTCTTGTGGAATTGTTGGCTGCATGAACATTGAAGACACGCGTTGGCTTATGACTGGTTTCCTGTTTAGAGTTATACCTGCTATTGGTTGTACCTGGTTTACAAATTTATTATTGAAAGCTTCAGCCATTTCTAGGGGATTCGTCAAGATTTTATCATCCAATTTTATTTGCGCTTGATACTCTGGGGGTAATTGCTGTCTATTTCCATTAATAACCTTCCATGCTGCCTTACAAGTGTTTGCTGAGGATTTAATTAGATGGTCATTTTGCGCCCTCTGGGTGAGGTGAATAATTTTTTTCAACGCCCTAGAAATCCTCTTAAACCTGTTCCTATTTTGTAAAGTAGGTTTCAGCCTATACTTCGATAGTAATTCACGTTTCCTCTTAGAACAAGCCCTAACGCCATGACTTATCCATCTAGGTTTACATACAGTGTTTATACGTACCGTAATGATATGTCATAAAAGGATTTAAAAATGTCATAAAATAGATTAAAAGACTTATTAGGATCTTTTTCCTCATACACATGCATAAAGTTCGCAGCACTAAGACAATCTGTGAACTTATCCATGTTTTTACGGGAATAATTTCGTCTTGTAGTATACCAATAATTTAGAGTGCATGTCCGTTTCACAGGACAGCGCATATATTGTGCAGTATGATCAGATACAGCCAGCTCTATGATCTCAGATTTGCACCCACGAAAATTGTGAATAACGTTGTCAATACATGTGCCACTACTCAGTCGAGTCGCAACCTTTATTGCGTATTTAAGATTGTTTTGCTGCAACAAATAAATAAATTGATCAGAGTACCGAGTCTGTTTTAACAAGTCAATATTGAAGTCACCGCACACAACCAGCTTTTTCTTACTATTTTATGAATACATAGCTAGAACATTATCAAATACCCTATAGAAAATGGCAAATTTAGTATTTACCTCTTTATTTTGAGGATTTCTATAAATACACATAACAATTAAATCGTTGTCTATTAGTTCTACAGCACAGTACTCAACTAAAGTTGATACAGAGTGCTTCTTTACTAATGGCAGGTCTCTATACTTGATTCCGTTACGTATCAGAATACAGGTCCCTCCATTTCGGTCCTTTCTACAAAAGTGTGCACCAATAGAGTAGTTTGGTATGGACAATAAATTAACGTCACTCGCCAACATATTATGCTCGGAAAAACATAGAACATCCACTTTTTTATCCAAACAAGAAAGTTCATCTAAAGCTACAGAAAAGGCATTTGATTTGTTTATAAGTCCGTCTATGTTCTGATGTAAAATGCCCAAACTTTTATACACGAAAAAGCTCTTGGTCTTCATTTTGGCTTCGAGTAGAATTCCCTCTGGTACCAATTATACACCTCAAATGCTGCAGTATATTTCGAATACCATTATTGTTTACTGTTCCACTATACTTACGAAACATAGTAAAATCACATGAAAGGTCAAGGTTCCAATCAAATATCTCCGTATACCTATGCAGCTGTGTATCTAGCCACACTGCAGAGTTAAACATTTCGACTCTAGAGTTAAACATAGCGGAATTATAACTGTACTTATATGTTGGCAAACAAAGTATTATATTTGTAAACTGTATCTTCGACAAAGTATCACGCATGGACGAAATCAGCTCACTGTAGTTATGTGTTATTTTAAAATCCTCTTCACCTGGTAGTATAACGCAATAATCACTTTTGGTATAGTCATGTACTTTTTTATGCAGGTCACTGATGAGAATGCCAATGCCACAGTTGGGATATAGAAAGTGGCACAAGTCGAAGTCGGGAAATGTTTGACTTGCTATAGATACCATCCTGTTCGTCTTATCACTACTTATCAAACATATCCTAGTTCTCTGCGATCTTTGATCTTTTCTTTCCATGTCCTGTAATATCTGGGTACTCTCCACATGTTTCGTATTCTTACTTAATGTCCTATTACTAGTTGGAGTACGCAGTTTGTGTTTTTTGAACGGTGTCCAGACATCCCTAGTTATTTTTTTAGTCGATCTTAACAATAAATCATGTTTTGTAGTAATTTCTGAAACATTTTGTTTTAGTTCCGTGTTTTCTAGTGATATAATATTTATCTCTTCGTGAGCCGCAACTAAATCCTGCTTTAATTGTTGAATCTGTTGTCTTAGATTTAGTAGTTCATAGTCGCCATCGTTTGACATATTCGGCAAACTATTTGTAGTATCGTCTAATGTGGAACTAAGTATGTTAGTACATGATTTGTCGCTAGAGGTCTCCGTCATTGATGTTGGTCTTTTGCGAAATGTAATATTTTCAAAGAAACTCATCTTAGAAAAATCTAAACAAATTTCAAAAAGACAATTTGTACTGGCTTGGGTTGGATTCCCCGACTCTTCACATTCAACGTCGGATTTTAGCCCCCAGGCCAAGTTACTACTTAATATGTTTTACCAAATAGTTGATAGCTTCTAATGAGATTAGGTATCTATAATAATTATTTTAAAACAGTATTGAGTTCAAAGTCCATTTCTCGATTTATTTAAGGGCCCAGATCGTGAAAATCACCGAAAAGAGTGTTACGATTGTTCATATTTAACCTATTTACATATGATTAATAACAACGATAATTTGTATATATTAAAATGAAAGACAAAAAATTATGTTAGTGCTAATTTTAACTCTTAAAACCCTGTAGTTGTTATATAATAAACGACAACAAACGCACAAAATTGAGAAAAAATGCGAAAACGTGCCTTCGTATTTTTCAGATTTAACCCAATAAATCAACACAAATTGATAAAAAGAAACACTTTTTGAACACTGAAAAAACCAATAAATATAACGTGGTACTTTTTTTTGTACCTTTACAAACAAAAACTTCCCCTTTTAAAGCCCTAAAATCTAGATATGTTTTACGTAAATTCTCCATAGAAAAATGTATGGAAATTCAAGCACGTCCCGATAGCACGGTTGTCGCTACTAATCGCCAGTGCGCCATAGAATTTCAAAGTGACTCCACGCGTGTCGGATGCTACAGCAAAATTACGTGTTGTGAATTTGTGTTTTTTGTGAAAAACTTTACAGTTTTAGTTTTAGTAAATTAGTTATAAAAATATTGTACTTACGTACAATATTTTTATAACTAATATACTTTTAGTAAGTAGAAAGTACCGATATAATGAAAGTCTGAAAGAAAACCATGATGGAACTAGATATAAATCGTAAGAAATACAAAATTATTTACTTTGTTGCGTAGGTCATTTTATGAACCTTGTAAAGTAGGTATCAATTCAGGCTTGAAACAATCAAAGCCCTGCCCACCTTATTTTCTCAAGATATGAACTGGCGGGGTATATAGTTCTCTGCACGACATACATAGATTTTTCAACATGATAAAGGCAATAGGTATCTAAACGTAATTGGTAATCGAGGGTCTCTTTTCGCAGGATAATTTGCTGAGTGCCATGCCAGCGAAAAGAAAATTTAGTACGCATTATAAAAACGTGAAAGCCAAAAGATCTCGGAATAAAATGTAAGTTCCTCCCTACTTATTTATTTACCTGCCTACTTGACTACGTCTTGTCCTAAATACCTAGAAAAAAATTACTAGATTTGTGTTAGTGTCAAGTAAAAATCCTAGTTTTATAACTTTTATTTGTGTGTATGCTTATCATGTCTTAGTAGTAATAATAATATAATCTATTTGCATTTTGAACAGGGTAGGTACATTACAAAGCAAATAGGTACAATGATTTAGATCGCCTGATTCAGACATATACCTACAACAGCATGTAAATATTGATTTGACATGTAATTAGATAGGTACACAATTAGGTATGTCAGTCTAAAAAGAAAAATTACAATGTCCAGTAGGTAATAATTACGTAATTTCAATATCTATATAAGTAATAAAGTCAATTTCTATAGGAACAATTTTCATAATAATAAATTTTATTACATAATATAGTATTAGTTTTCATATATTTATGTATTTCAAAGCAATGAGTTTGCTTACACTATTATTAGTTACAGTATTATTAGTTTTCATGTTCATCATGTCTAAATATGTGGAAGTGGAAGTAGGTATGTTTCCTATCAGAAATTGCACAGGCGCGCGCGCGGCTTTGTCGACATACCTACCGCCAAAGAGGCGCGCCGTGCCTGGCGTAGGGTTGTACAAAAATTACAAAATAAATAAAAAGTGGATATTGATGAATAATATTTCCAGTACTGAAAATGAAGAAAACCTTCAGGCTGAGACTCCGAGCAACACTGCTACGCGCTGTATAGAGGTAAGTTGTTATACGTAATTCTTGTAGACTTGTTACATAAATAAACAAACTAGTTAGTGATGGGCGAAGACAAAATCTCAGTACCTACAGTTTTTTTTTTGCAATATTATTATTTTCATTGTGAGACAAACACATACTTCTCAATTACTTTCTCAAAAGAAAATTCACGTTCAAATCTCGTATTTTACCAATATCAAGAATTTTTTTTGTAAAATATTATCTTTTACGCGACTGGTGTACGTATGTATGTATGTATACTAAGTAATATATCTTTGTGGCACGATAAGTTCAAAATTATTGAACCGATTTTAATGTTTTTAGTATCATTAGAATTGTCTTCTAAGCCCGAGTGACATAGAATAAGTGACGCCATAAAAAACCAATACGTATAGCGTAAAGGAAATTTATAATTTCTGTTCATCACGAACATAATATTGTATGAATTCTTTTGCACTTTTATAATTTGTCTTCGTCAGTTATGAATATAAATAAATAAACAATAAAAATGTTAAAACCCGACAGATTAAAAAATGAAAATGTGTAATAAAAATATTTAATAAAAATAAATAACAACACCATTGTAATATAGCGTATTTAGCAGTCGGGGCCTATTTCTAAAGAAATATTTAGCTAGTCAGGAATATCTTCGAGCCTGTGAGGATTTCAATGGGTCTCAACTGTTGAATTCGATTTATTACAATAGTGTTCTTATTTATTTTAATGTAACATAATTCAAGACCGTAGACTTGTTTTCTTTTTACCTTTTGAGTTTTTATGCATATAGTCGGATTTATTAAATTTATGACGTGATAACGTCTTATAAATCGATGAACACCGGCAACACGCACAAAAAAGTGTCACATTATGTCACGCTAGGGTCAAGCGAGAGCGCAGTACAAGCGATGGAGAATAATATTATGACATTATCCGGTAAAATTATCGTCCTAAACCGACTTTACAAGCAACCAGTTTTTTATTATGTTTATTTATTCATTTTCATAATTGACGAAGACTGATAAAAACGTTTAAGATTTTGATCTAGTGTTATGTGTTTCAAAGATGTATTCTAAGGGAGTTCTTAGCTATGTTTGAAGAAATTTGGCCCATACCTTTTGAATTATTTTTTATAAAAAAAATCAAGCCATTATCTTTCTTTACAGGAACTAGTTATTGACAACCGTCAAGAGGGAAAGGTGGATGAAGCGGAAGTTGGGCGTAGAGTAGTGGATATTTCTTTTTTTTTAAAGCTCTTCAGGCCATAGGGGACCACGGTCCAATGGATTGTAAGTTAAGTTACCTCAGTATAATAGGTGAAGTAAAAGTTGGTCTGGACTCAAAACTCATCATAAAATGTAGTATGTGTAATATGAAATTTACTGTGTGTTTGGTTGAAAAGAAAGAAGATAGCATGGAAGTGAATCATCAAATTGTGTCTGGTATCATATCATCTGGTGGGAGCTACTCTCAGTTAAAAACATTAAGTGCCGCAGTAGCCCTACCAATCATGTCACCTTCACTGTACAATGAAATTTATAATACGGTTTGCGATTGGTGGGAAAAGACAGCAGCACATTCCATGGCAGAAGCTGTCAAGGAAGAAGCGGAGTACGCAGTGTCTATAGGTAGTGTTGATAAAAATGGTACACCATTAATATCTGTTGCTGTTGACGGTTGTTGGAGCAAGAGATCTTATGGTAAGAATTTTTCCGCCTTATCCGGCGCAGCTGCGATAATTGGCATTAAAACTAATAAAGTATTGTTTTTTGGAGTTAAAAATAAATACTGCGTAGTCTGTGCACGAGCCGCAAAGAACAACAGTCAGCCCCCGGAACACCATTGTTTCAAGAATTATTCAGGATCATCTACCGGGATGGAATCGACCATTATAGTTGAGGGGTTTAAACGTTCCTTTGTTGATCACGGTGTAATTTATAATAAATTTGTAGCAGACGGCGATTCCAGTACTTATAAAAAAATATTAGATTCGCGTCCGTACGATAATTTAATAGTAGAGAAAATTGAATGCAAAAATCATCTTTTACGAAACTACTGCAATAGCTTGGAGAAATTGTCGAAAGACACTAAGTATCCTTGCGAATTGCGGAAATTCCTAAAAGAAAGGTATTTGCGTTTAAGAACGGGTGTAAAATGCGCGATTAAAAATTGGGGGGATCAAAATCAGTCACTCGAAGAAAAAATAAAAAATCTTAGTGAAGATATCCTAAATGGTCCACAACACGTATTTGGTAATCACCAACATTGCAAGGAGTATTTTTGTAGACCTGACACTCGTCGAATAGAACCTGTTGGGTTACTTCCAGCAATTGTTGGATGCGGATTAATGGACGCGGTAGAAATTTTAAGTAAAAGACTGTCATATCATTCTAGAAGTTTAATTCATAATTGCACAAGTAATATAGTTGAAAGTTTTAACGGAGTAATTGCCAAATTAGTTGGGGGTAAGAGTGTAAATTATTCTTCCCGTGGTTCTTATGCGGGCCGATGCGCAGCTGCTGTTGTGTCTTTTAATACGGGATCGATTCATAGTAAAACTCATGAAGTCATATTTAAATCTAGTCCTAATCCTTTGATCGCGAAAGTGGAAAATAGTAATCGTAGAAACCGTTTAATTGCTAAACCTAAATTAAGATTGAAAAAAAAGCCACAGCGCTGTATCGAAAGACGCTCACTATGGACCAAACTGCGAAAAACCTGATCTGAGTCCAGAATTATATGAGAAAGCCAAGTCATCTTTTTTAGTTGATTTGAAGTTGTCTTGTGCTGAAAGAGAGGAGCTTGAAAGGTCGACCCATTTGCAAAGAAGTAGTGCTGAGTGGATGAGTACAAGGAGAAAATTACTAACCTCATCATCGTTCGGGGAAGTTTGTAAAAAACGAGAGAGCACAAGTTGTGCTGCTTTTGTTTGTAAAATCGTTTATGGTAGTAATATCTCCAGTTTGCCTGCTGTACGGTACGGTATCGAAAACGAAGAAACTGCAATTAGACAGTTAGAAATTCAAGAGAATATTAGTATACAAGGTTGCGGTTTGTTCGTCGACGATCAATATGAATTTCTTGGTACTACACCAGATGGCATTTATGCAAACGGTTTAATTGAAATTAAGTGCCCACATTCTTTAGCTGGCATGACTCTTGATGAAGCAATGGCCAAACATACCTTTTGGGTTAAGGACAAGGCTTCCAAGGGTTATGTCATAAATAAAAATCATTACTGGTATTTCCAAATTCAGGGACAGCTACATATAACTAAAAGAAACGTTTGCATGCTTGGCATCTGGTTTGGTGCTACTGTACCTATGAAAGTTTATATTATAGAAAAGGACGACAAATTTTGGAAGGAGAAAATGGAGATGAAATTAGTTAGATTTTATTACGATTGCCTCCTTCCAGAATTAGTTGATCCTCGGCAGTCACGAAGCATGCCTATTCGTGACCCGCCCAATGTCATAGAGGCTATGAAAGAGAGGAAAGAAAGAGCTTTACGTGTTTTGAAAGAGAAGAACGTCTAATGATTTTGAAAAAGACTGAGGTAACTTAACTACCCAGCCGGTCGATTCACGTAAACACGCCAGTTCAAAAGTCGTTTTAACTTAGAAACTTAGAAATCGCCTTTTGGTTTTCTGTTTTTAACGCACTTACTTATCTAGTCTTGGATTGTCATAAATCTTCCAATAGCTCAATTTCTATACAATTCCTATACGATTTTGAAGAGTTACCTGGTGTAAACCCAAGGTCCGATCCTAATGAAATTAAAATGTGACCACACGGGATGCACCAGCTTTCAAATAAAAAAAAAGAATCATCAAAATCGGTTCAAAAAATACAGCGAATTGAGAATTTTCTTCTTTTTTTAAGTCGGTTAAAAAGTGTGCGAAGTGACATTTTTAAGTCACTACGCTACGGTTTTTATTACGTGAATCGGGCAGCTGGTAACATTTTCATTCTGATAGGTTTTGCAATAGCAATTGATTTTATCATCAAATTAGTAGAAATCAGAATTTGATCAGTAATCATTAAAATGAAAAGAACATTAGAATTTTGAACTCATATTTTGTTATTGTTTACTTTCGTTTAATTAAGTATATGAATAATTTATAAATTTCATGTTTGTTTATAACTAATTTTTGTACAACCCTAGCACGCTTTTTAGGTGGCGACTCATATTTTGTTATTGTTTACTTACTTTTAATTATATGAACCATTTTTATACTTGTGTTTCATTTATTGACAATTTTTTGTACAACTCTGGAAGATTTTTTAGATTGCGAGGTGATCGTAAGCAAAAAGTATTTGAGTTTACGCAATAGGCACATTTCCTTGCGTAGAGATAAACACTAGCGAGGAAAGGCGTGATGTTATTTCGACCGTACTTCCTACTGAATTTGCAATTATTTTATTGAATGAAAATTTTACGAAATAAGAATAAACTTTGGTAGTAAAATTACAAATAAATACATACTCGTAGTTGGAATTTTAGGTAAGTAGAATACAAAAAGGTCAGTCCGGACCTGCTCTTGATTGTTTATTATAAATAGAAAATCATAAAAATTGTGTCTCAAACTACTCTTATTTATTTATCTAGTAATTAGGATCATTTTATAACGAAAACTACTCTTGGAATATTTTACAAATAGGCAGTCGTTTATTTCCAATAATTCAACATTTTTGTTATGCTGTAAATATTCAACTTCAAAACAATAACTCAACGTGGAACGTTTGTCGCAAAACATATTCAAAATCGCGGTCTCTCTGGGTCATTCACCCGCCCGTCGGATGATTTGGGCAACTTTAGCGCTGCTGTCGCTCAAAATCGACTTTGTCCGTGCGCGGTCTGGGCCCTTAATATTGACGGTGGCAAGTTAGGTATTTCATCGTTACAAAACTTTAGTACAATTTTATTAATTTTTGACCAACTTTTGACTTTTTAGAGCACATTCACGTCAGCAAATTTTCCAAATACGTTGTTTTCTATTCAATATAATGTCTTTATGGTATATAAATTCTAATCTGTAGATTTATTTTAAATCGAATTTGAAACTTTTCACTCACAGTCACTTAGTCACTAATTACTGTTCCATTGTTGTATTGCTTATATTATAGCATCACTTATCACTGTTTCATGACTATTTTATTCTATGGTTTGAATTCAGACGAGTGTTTATATTTTTAAATTAAAGTTATATACGGAACGAAATTACTCCAATATTTACTAGACAGCACCATCTAGCATAAACTTGAAACGGAACTTGAAATAATTGTTTCCACTTGCTACGATTAGTGAAACATTAATGAAAGTTGAAGAAGCGAAAGAAGTATGCCAGGATCGTAGCAAATAGAAATCCGTGGTATCTGCCTACCCCACTGGGAAAGAGGCGTGATTTTATGTATGTAGATATGTATGTACAATTCTAGGAAATGTACACTCGGATTAGAAATTATTGTGAAAAACAATCATTTTAAAACTTTCGTCGTGGGGGAAAGAGTCCAGAAATAGTTATTACAGTGTTATTGTTACAGTGCAACATCAATAATAACAATGTTTTTTTATTTCAATAATGAAAAAGTGTGAAAACTGTGTGATCATTCGTTTTTATGTAAATACTTACGAGTATTGGAGAATACTGTTAATTTCGGAGCGCTGTAAAACCCTTATCACAATACATATAATAAAATTGTAAGTGGTCTATGTCTGTACATCGAAGATATAATAGAGAAACTGTTGTAGGGGGGCTTTATGAACGCAATAGTACCCAAAACAATAGTTTTTAGATATTTTGTCTGTTTGTCTGTGTGTCTGTTTGTCTGAATGTTTGAACACGCTAATCTCAGAAACGGCTTAACCGATTTGAATGCAGTTTTTAGTAACGCGTTGTGGTTTATTCAACTTAACATTTAGGGTTTGTTTTATTTCAATCGGTTCCTAAATAAAGAAGTTATGTCGATCTAAAGTACCACGCAGGCGGAGCTGCGGGCAACAGCTATACATAATAAATCAGTAACTGGTGATCAAGAAAACTATAACACGCAGGCGGAGCTGCAGGCAACAGCTAGTAAATAAATAAATATTGTAATGGTAGATAATATTGGAAATTATTCCTTGAAAACTCCTCTACAAAAATGCCTTCATGAATTTTACTGTAAAATGATCAGAAAAAAAATTATAACCCCTTAAAAAAAATTTTCATCTACTTTTGTTAACAACTTTGTTATGTTTAATTCTACGACAAAAAGTTGTAGAGAATTTAATTTGCGACAAAAATTTTGTCGCAAGTTTTTTGTACGATGAATAGTTTGCCCGATAGAGCGCGATAACCCAACCCTTTTTCAAGGTTGTCGTTAGGCCGTGTTGTCGTTAATTTCGGAGCGCTGTAAAACCCTTATAAATAAATAAATATCGAAATGTTAATATTGGAAATTATTCCTCGAAAACTCATCTACAAATATGCTCTGGTGAAATTTACTGTAAAATGATCAGGGGAAAAAATATAACCCCTTAAAGGAAATTCGTTCTCAAATTTTTATCTGTTTTTGTTAATGACTTGGTAATGTTTAATTCTACGACAAAAAGTTGTAGAGAATTTAATTTGCGACAAAAATGTGGTCACAATTTTTTTGTGCGATGAATAGTTTGCCCGATAGAGCGCGATAACTATTTGCAACCCTTTTTCAAGATGGTGGAAAACCCATAAGGGTTGGGACCCCACAAACTTGGATTTAGCTTTACACTACCCCCTACACTACATTTGATATCTAAAACACAAAATAGCGTCCTCTGACTTTTGCACACTTAGCCCCAAAAAATTAAACATTTCAATGGACTATTAGTTCAGTTCAGACCTGTTTATGTGTGTGTGTGAAGTTTGAAACGTGTGCGATAATTTAGTCTTAATTTTATAAATTTATTAACAAAGCAATCTGACATCATTTCCGCAAATGGAGAAAATCGAGTAGCGTGCCGTCATTAAGTACTAAGGGGCTGTCATCAAAAGCCATCCATGATGAAATTGGTCAGTACATTAGGGGATTGCGCTCTTTCATATTCATCCGTCAAAAAATGGATAGCAGAATTCAAGCGTGGTAGAGAGAGTGTGAAAGACGAACCCCGCTCTGGAAGGCCTTCGACGTCCACTACTGACGAAAATGTTAAAAAAATACTCGACTTAATTATGGGAGACCGCAGATTGAAAATTAGAGAGATAGCCGAAATTATAGGCATCTCTTATGAACGTACTCAAAACATAATAGTCAACGTGTTGGGTTTCCGCAAGGTGTCTGCGAGGTGGGTTCCGCGACTGCTTTCAGTTTAGCAAAAAAGGATGCGATTCTTGCTTGACCTTGTTGCCCGTGGTCCACCTCGTAGTTCACCCAGGTGAACCACGGGATATTTTTTTTACCCGTGGTCCACCTGGTGTACAACGGCAATTTTTTTTTTTTCCGTAGGTAGTTCACCTAGTTGCGCCACGGGAAATAATGTTTACCCGTGGTCCACCTGATACTCGATCCCTTTAGTTTATTTAAATGTGTCAACAGGTGCATCGAGTACAGATGAAAATGATTGCCCATTATAAAAGACACAAACCTCAAATGTACCAGGAATACATAACAACATTTAATAATTTTACGTTATCAAATTAATATTTGTAAAAAAAAAAATATTAATGCTTTTTTGGTCATAAGTAGATCCATAATTTTATTTTATAATTTACTGTTACAAACATTATGCAGGTGGAACCACGGGTAAAAAAACAATCCCGTGGTTCACCTGGGTGAACTACGAGGTGGACCACGGGCAACAAAGGGATTGACTATTGCACGCGACTGTTTGGAGTTATTTGAAGCTGATGAATGTGATTTTTTGAATCGTTTTGTTACTATGGACGAAATATGGGTTCATTACTGTACACCGGAAACAAAACCACCCCCTAAAAAGGCTAAGTCGATTTTGTCGGCAAGTAAGGTGATGGCTTCAGTATTCTGGGACTCGAAGGGTCTGTGTGATTATGGTTGATTATCTTGAAAGGGGTCAGACTATAAACTCTGATTATTACTGCACCTTACTAAAAAACGTCCAGGAATAATCAGAAGAAAAGTCCTGTTTCATCAAGATAACGCTCGTGTTCAAATGTCTGTCCAATCAATGGCAGAAATTCACAACTGTGGCCTTGAACTGTTACCGCATCCACCTTATTCACTTGATCTGGCACCGTCAGACTTTTTTCTATTTCCTAACCTAAAAAAAACCCGTGGGAGGTCAAATATTTTTGACAAAAGACGAGGTCAAAGCAGCAGTAGACGCATATTTTGACTCTAAGGAAGAATTTTTTTTTTTCAACGGGCTAATTGCTTGGAAGGGAAGATGGCAACAGTGCATTGAACTTGATGGTGATTACGTTGAAAAATAAAAATATATTTCATTTATTATGTACCTATTTATTTTCTTGGTTAGGCCGATTACTTTTCAATCCACCATCGTATAAGCTTTTACAGAATTTGTCTACTGTTTTAAATCGAATTCGCATCAGAAACGAAGTTGAACCAAAAACGAAATCAAGATCGAATCAATTTCGGGAGTAAGCCTCCTGTTTTCTAAACTTACATAGTGACTTGTAGTGCCCAAACTTTTCCATAATAGAAACAGTTTTTATTGTTCACATTTTCTTCATTGTTTTTTTATGTATTTGTGTTGCCATCTTTAGCTTCCCATTTAGATATTACACCCGCAAGTTCGAGCCTAACAGATTTTCCCTACACAATGTCTAGCCAACCTTCGCCTCTCAGCTGTAAAGGCTCCTGTCCCAACTGACCTTACAGCGCTCAACTACCTTTTATGGCAAATCTTTCTCCGTCCAAGCTGTGCGACTGTGGAATGATCTGCCGGTGACCATCAGACGTGCCCCAACATTGGCTACCTTCAAGCGAATGGTAAAAACTCATTACCTCGGCTCCTAAACTCTTTCATCTATTTAATGTTTATTCTTTTCCCTTTAGATGTCTTATATATACTTTTATTCCTATTATAATGATATGTATTTATCTCTGTTTGTTCAATAGTATTTATGTTTATTTTATTTATGTAGGTATATCTCTATATTTCTCCATACTCAGTTCATTTAATTTATGTACTTTTCCTTTCATAACTCTCTGTATCTTTCTTTAATCATACGCCAATAACTATCCACTTTTTATTTCACTTCTGTCTACTTAAGTCCATCCTAAGGTTGCCTGTAAGAGATCACTCTTGGTGATAAGGCCGCCATTTGTACATACTAAATCGATAACAAGTTTCTGTATATTTATTGTATTGTATTGGTGTACAATAAAGCATATTCTATTCTATTCTATTCTATTCTATTCTTACCTAGGTATCTCACGCAAATTAATGAAGTTCCTAAAGTTGTATTTATCTACCTATTGTAAGTACCTACAATGTAGGCATTTACCATTATACAGGTTAGTGAGGGAAAGTCTGAAACTATCTATATATTTTATACGATAATTTGTCGTCTGTCTGTCTGTCCATCCGTCGCGTTTTTCAATTTACATACATTTGCATGAAATATTAAAATATTCTTTTTTTTATTTATTTATTTTTATTTATTTATTTATTCATGTATGTACACACAGTATAAACAATATTGTGAATGGAGATATTATAAACATGTATACAAAGGCTCCACTTATCTCTAAAGAGATCTCTTCCAATGGGCCTAGGACAGGAGAAGTAAGTCCAATCAGTTGTTGGTGTGTGTGCAGGTTGGTACGGTTGTTAACAGGTTAATAAACTTACATACACTATAACTACACAAATACACAAATACATACATATTAACTTATCATAAACATACATACATTAACATACAAATAGTTAAGGAAGGGAAGATAGTGTTCCTTCACTTTCTTCTTGAAGACATAAGTATACAGTTTTGCAGTTCCTTATATCGTCCGGAAGAGCGTTCCACAGCCGAACAGCGTGAACAGAAAAAGAGTAGGAAAAGAAATCGGTTTTATGGGAAGGACAGTTGAGGCGGTAGGTTGGGGTTATTTTTTGGTAGGAGGTGAGGCCGGCACGGTTCATCTGATGCGCGCATCAGATGAACCGCTCCCGCAGGTAGGAAGGATATGAGGGATTGTGTAGGACATTGAAGAGGAGACATAATAACCGAGTATTCGGCGGATTTGGAGCCACTTGAGTTCCTTGCGAAATTTTGAGACGTGATCATACTTACGTAAGTTAAAAAAAAATTTTTTTGAGGAGATACAAAGTTCGTCGGGATAACTAGTAAGACTTAGTATCATTATTTCCAACGGGGACGCCCCGGCAGCCGGACGGACGAACCACCCGCGACTTTTGCGGGCAATTTCTTCCAGAATCTAAACTATAAGACTTACGAAGATCTGTTATTAGGAATCATGTCACCGATTTTAGTAAAGTTAAAAACTGCGTACTCAGGTTTCAAAAAAATTTTTTATTAAAAAAAAGTACTAGGTGATGATTGTAAACCGAGGGGTAAAATAGTGTAAGGAGTGATCCAAGAGTGATCTATCCTTTTAAAAAAATAGTTTGCTTCAATTTTACACACAGATACGAGCAACGTTGCATTGAAAAAAATTGTAGTACCTACTGTCGATAATGCATTGTTTTACTAAATATCTTTAATTTATTTTAGGAAGTGTAAAATGAATTAGAGATATTAAGTAAAACAATACATTTTATTTTTAGCCATCACGTTTCGTAGTAGGTAATATTTACTACTTATTACCTACACAATTGATATCTTAATAAAAATAGGGTGAGTTTTTTTTCTCAATAAATCCCGGTTCGGCTTAATATAAGGTTTTTTTAAAATCTTTGTAGTTTTATTTTTACTAAAATTGATGACATGGTCCTAAGAAGCCTAAGTTCTTCGTAAGTCTTATAGTTTCAGACTCCCTGACCTATATCAATGTTTCACCTGTATACCAGTATACCTACTCAAAAAAATCAAAACTGGACCTATGTTGGTACATTAAAACTGACTCCCACAATCAAGGAGTATCCGTTTACAAAGGAACCGGTAATCTTTCTCAACAAAAGGTTCGCTGTCAAGGTGCGACAGGACAAAAGACTTATTGGCCCTCAACTGAGAAATGCGCTCGCGAAAACTTCCCACAAAATCGGAGCCATTTTTAGGGTTTGGTAGAAAAAGTTTCGAATCCCTTATAGTTTCGTCATGTCTCGGCTTTGCTCCCAAATGGTTAGTGCTAGAAACACGAAATTTGGCATGGATATTTACTATTTATACTATATATTTACTAAGCCAACAAAGAGTTACAAGAAAAATTGAAAAATATTTTTTTAAGCCCCTACACGTAAAGTGGGGATGATATTTTTTTTCTCGCGTCTACACCATCGTGTGGGGTATCATAAGATAGGTCTTTTAAATTCATTGCGAGGTTGCTAAAGTGATTTTTTGATTTAAGTATGCGTTTGTGAGATATTTTGCCTTGAAGAGCTTATTTTTGCGAAAACAGCACCCCCCCCCTGTGACTATGACTGTTAGTTCAGTCAGAAGTTATAGAGGTTTGACCACAGTGATCGAAAAAATAACCATTTTGTTATTTAATTTAGAACATCTCTAATTAAGGCACTTGAGACGTTGCGTGATTTTCTTGCCACAAAGAATTTTAAGGAATGTTTGTTGGTTGGAAATGAAAGGTCTTTTTTGGATTTTTTTTTCGAACTTTGGCGCGGCCGCCCCTACGTCCATTGCCGGGTGCCTCAGGTGCGCACTCGAGAGAATTCCCAGTAGCACCCGGACTTGGGCCGCCTATGTATGTGGCCTCTGTCTAGCGTTGGGGTCGGGTTTTATCCCGTGTCGAAGAGCGTATCTGCGTGCTGAAGGGCCTGAGCCCCGCAGCACGCAACCCTTAGCCTGCTTCTGTAAGCCCCCGATCATGGAGGTCAGTGGTCTTGGGTGTAGATGAATCTGCGGCGCCCTGGCCGCTAACTTTGGAACTCAGCGAGGAGGGTACGCTCCCTCTCCTCTGGGCCGCCTCCTTCGCTAGCATAACCTGTTCACAGAATGACACAGCCACGTTCCACCTACTCCCGCTAGAGACCATAGGTTGAAGCATGGTATCACCCATGACGAGGTCCCGGCGACGCTGACTCGCCCACTATGAGCACTCCACCAACGTGTGGTGTGCGGTGTCTTTTGTAACGGAGCCCCTTAAATATTTAATAATTACATTCTTTGGGTTTTTGATAAAAACGTAAACTACTTCAGGTTTATGATAAAATTTACAAAAAGTGTACATACATTTTGTCATTTTCCGGCGTTTGATCAAAAATCTAATTTTAGCATAAACCTGCGACATACAAAATTAAGTAGGTACATACTTACATGAGATTGCCCTCTGAACTATCTCTTCTCTGTGCCGTAGATAACCAAAACATCATGGATGTTTGTTACTCTTTCACGTAAAAACTACTGAACGGATTTTGATGAAACTTTACGATAATATAGCTTATACATCAGAATAACACATAGGCTACAATTTATAAAGATACGGCGACGGGAACAATAATCACGCGGACGAAGTCGCGGGCGACCACTAGTTATTTATATTCTTGAATTACGAATTTCATTTCAATAGGGTGCAGACAACAATAACATACGGTTCAAATCCAACCTTAACATCATTACATAAGATTGATATTGCCGATTGTGGTCTCGTGGTCTCATTTTCTGTCGCACACCTGTCGCGATCCGTGGGAACTTGCATTCGAGGAAGGACTTGGTGTGTCGGAATTATACCTAAATAAAATAGCCAGGCGTGGACCCACAACGGCCCACTACCTTAATTGGCTAGTGACGTCACGCTCTTAACAATAAATAATTATGTTGGGACTCGATATCGACACTGAAAAAAGTGGTATATTTTTTTTTAATTACGCGAGAGCGCGGCCGTTCCCAGTCCATTGCTGCGGGTCTCTGGTGACACCCGAAGGTATAGTATTCCAGTTGACGCCCGTCGGACTTTGACGTTGACCACCTGCGTGGCCTCTTCGGGGAAAAAGTGGTCTGAACTTGGTTAAAAAAATATGGAAAAAACAAATTTGAGAACAATTGTACCATACCAGAAGTGGCTGAAGGAGCATCTCAATGAAGCATGCGACGAAGATTAGTATGTACCTTTTTGTATCTGCTGCCCTTACGTCCATTGCCGGGCGCTCCAAGTTCCAAGGACTTTGGCCACCTGTGTGGACCCTGTCGTGAAGTTGGGTCGGGTGATAATTAGAAATAAATATAAGTAAGTAGGTAGTGAATAGAACCACTAGAAAACTGCCCAATGATTTCAATGTCAAACCTAACCTCTGATTTCACCGTGAATGAAACTTCCCACTTCACCAACTCGAGCCTGTTCCCACGTTGTATTTACAAACATTGACCCAGTCTGTAGGTTCCAATCTTTTTTCCGCGACCCGGAAACATCCCCGGATGCCATGTTTTTTTGTTTAGCTCCGAGTCTATTGCTCAATAAAAACGAGTTGATAGTCAAAGGGAGAAGTTTTTGTAACCACCTGTTTCCATGGGAATTGGATTGGGTGAAACTTACACAAAAAACATGATATTTTAAGGAAATGATGAAGTAAGTTAATGAGATATACCTTTCGATTTTTGGAGTGGGAATCAAATCAGATTCACACATCGAAGTGGGACATCAAATGTATTGGTGTTTAAATGCGAAGATGGGTTTTTGCAGATCGCGTGGCCGTAACGTTTCCTTGTCCCGCACCGCGAACGAGTTCACATTAGTTGTTCTGTGCGGTAAAAATCAAGCAATACCTTGACATTGGCGAAATCATCGATGGATATCGATGGAGCCGTTTAAAAAAAAAGAAGAAGAAATGATTAATAAGGTGCAACGTAGGTGTATAGGTAGGCGTAAACAAATAAATTATTCAACCGGACGAAAATGTGAGAATCCTAGCTGATGTGTAAACAAGAAACCGGCCAAGTGCGTGTCGAGCCACGCATAATATAGAGTTCCGTAGTTACCCATTATAGGCTCTAACGATAAACCAACTTGAGATACCGAAACCGACTTGTATAACTCCTAAACTAACAAAGTTATCTGGTCAGTTATAGTTTTCCTTAAAAGTTCATTATATGGACTACCATCATTATTTTTTTCAGATTCTTCGAGCTAGCCGTTTAGATTTTAGAGGAGGGGACACTATGTTTTAGTAAGCAAAGATGTGCTCTGTGTGAACTCGCGTAGTGTTATTGTGTCTGCTCAAACTTGTACCTATAGCTCTGTATAGCTATTGTGCGAGACTGCTTGAATGAACGTTAGTACTGCGCATTTAATATAGAGTTAAGAAGTAGGTATTCAAGCCAAAACATGAAATGGCTTTTTAGGTAGGTATTACTATAACGTTTCGTAAAAAACGTAATGCATACCTAAAGGTGTTTAGTAGTATGTAAGGATTTCGCCCATGGAAACTTTACCGTATTAGTCGTTTATTCGGTTTAAGCCAGATTCTGTTTAAGACAGATTCTGCTTACGACAGTTTCTGTTGACGACAGATTCGCTTTAAGACAGAATTTGTACTTTCGAGTAGGAAATTATTATCTGTATCAATTATACTTATTAAACTTATAATTATTTTAATTTTAAATTGTTTTATTTTTATGATCGCCTGGTACTTTTTTATTAGGAATGTACCTAAATAAGCTTATACGAAAATACGCCCAATGGACTATATACCTATGAGTTGTTGCCAAAACTGGCAACAGCGAGGTGAGCATTTGTCCAGTAGGTAGGTTAAGCGTTGATTATCGTCTAAAACTTAAACGTAGAGATTCATTAATTTGTAGCGATTTATATTGTTGATTTAATCTGAAAAAAATATACATAATATCGGGGACCCACACTGACCAGTCGAAGAAGTCGTGAGAAACATTTTTTCTTAAGATAAAAATAATCGAAGGGTGCTTAAATCCCAAAGATGTTATTTGTACAGTAGCCCTCCGAGATCCGGGGCCCGGCATGCGGCATGGCG
This sequence comes from Nudaria mundana, assembly GCA_963556515.1. NCBI lineage: Eukaryota > Metazoa > Arthropoda > Insecta > Lepidoptera > Erebidae > Nudaria > Nudaria mundana. Next base: position 4,335,225 of record OY748296.1, read on the forward strand.
GCATCGGGAGGAAGGAAGCGGTCCCGTTACAATTTATTGTGTAATTTATGAAGTTCACACGGACTTTATAATCTATTAGGTGCTACAAAACAAATTTTATTGAAGAGGATGTGTTGGAATTAGATAAAGAGTTGGTTTCCCTTGTATTTTTTATATTTATCTGGGATTCTGGTAAGTTTTGGTAGTTGGTGCCATGGAACCACACCCACAGAACAGTAGAAGTTCAACTATAACTTCGAAGATCAAGTCCACGTCATGATAGATACACCAGCAGTCGTACGAGCCTGTGACAAATGTAGGAAGGAACCCAAACTTAGCGAACCTAACGATGCCAGAAGACCGATGTCAGTGTTTTATTTTTTTATTATTACTTAACCAAAATATTGCTTTCATCGTTCTGTCCATCGTGATTCCTAGTTCCCAGGCCATCCTTAATTTGAATAAACTAAATTTAATAGATATTTATCAAAATAAGCCATGTGTTCTCACTGTCGCATCGCCCCATACTGAGACATGACGTAGGTCCTACTCATTAGGTTCATCACGCGATTGCATGGTATATCGTCATACATGGACAACCACCAGCTTTACCATAGCAATTTGCTGTTTATTATTAAAATTTCATTCAAATGTGAGCTTTATCTCAACGTATGAATATTGCGACTAAAGTTGGGAGTTATTGTTCGGCAAAGATAAGAATTCATACACCAATTCGTTAATAAAACATAAATAAGGTTCATTTTGTAACAAGCTATCAGCTAAGTAACTGCAATAGTAAGTTTGCGGTTGTGAGTCGCCCGCGACGCACCGTGGGAGAAAAGGTTGGCCCTCTAATTAAATATTTATATGTAGTGCAATATGTCTATAGTTATTCATAGAGGAAAGGTCACACACATGTGGCCAAAGTCCGCCGAGACTGGAAATACTTCCGACTGCTCACCTGAGGCGCCCGGCAATGGACGTAGGAGTGGCCACGGACTTAAAAAACAGGTGTTAAGTAGGTATAGTTTGTGTAAAAAGTCGTGACGCGGAGCTGGAAAATGAAAGCGTTGACGGCAATCATTTAGGTCTCGGTGTCGATCTCGTTGGTCGTCAAAATTGCTATTGGATTCCAATAGTACTTTGACGACTGGTGCGATTGGCATTGAGCCTCGAATGATTGTTGCCAACGCTATATTTCCAGCGATTTTTATGACCTATTCAACAACTAAACTAATGTAGAATTCCACTACTAATAAACTATAGTAAAATATGGTAGGTTTGCAAAAACATAATTTTGTTACCATCGAACTAAAATTGTAAAAATTATAAGTAGTATTTAAAGTTGGTTTAAAGTAAACAAATGACACACATAACGCTACAATAGGAACCCTTTGCAGTTTGCACCTCACATTCCCACACACCACAGACCGTGGGAATGAATAGGAATGAATAGGGCATACACACTCACCCCCGTCCATAAAGTACCGCATTACCTGGGCACATTATTGACATTATTTTGTCGAAAAAACCAGACACTTCATGAGCTCCCTTCCCTTTGATGAAGTTATGCTACAGTGCGCACATCATGTTGTTAGTTTATAGGTACCACACTTAATGGAAAGGTGTTCCCTCATGAAGTATGGGGTTTAAAATTTATGTGTCGGACAACACGAATGGCGATGAATGCGTACGGTCGCATTCCCATGTTATAGAAGATAAGGGCACCGTAGGTGTAGCTTCACTCATATTATTGTTTTAATACTTAGAGTAGCTACCTACAACGACTTTATAAATTTCTTAGTAAGACGATATGGCACCATGGCAAGTTTATCTGTAAAGATCGTTGCCAGCAACTTTGATGTTGATAAACACTGGTGTTTTGGTACTATTGTGCAACAAATCTATACTATTATTATAAAGCAGAAGAGTTTGGTACACTTACATAAGTAGGGTTTAAAATTTGTAGAAAAGCGTGTAAATTGTGTGTACCTATATTTTATTTTTGTCGCTGACATAGGTATCTACCTACTTAGTAAAATGTTTCTAATGTATCTATTACCTTGATAAATTAAATTACCACTAGTGTCTATAGGAACCCGTAAACAACACTAATACTAGAACCATGCCTTATCAAGAGTGCGAGGATTCTTATTAATTAAAATAATTATTGTGCAAAGTGCAGTAATTATTGTGCAGCAAAATAAACGTACCTACTTAATTATAAACCATTTATAGATCACGCATTTCTTGATATTTATTTGTTACGCAAAATTTTATAGTTGGAGAGCTAAGGATGAAAATCTCTTTGAATATACTGGCTGGAATATTGTTTGTTGGTTATCGTAGTTGTGTACACCCACATACTGCGGTCAGTCAAGCTAACTGTAGATTGTGGTAATTAAATGAATAAGGTTGAAAATTAATAGGCAGATTGGATATTGCATATATACACCGTGAAAGTATCTCCGTTTTAAAAACAAAAAATTTGGACTCAGTTTCGATAACAAAACCGTCTGGAAGTCTTACTTTGAAAAACAAACACATTTTTTTTTTATAAAATTCTTTAAATTAATTTAGTTTCCTTTTTTAATTCCGCGGCACGAGGCCGCTGCAGCCTACACCTATTGCCGAGCGCCTCTGAATAGCACTAGGAAGATTTTTTAAGGCAGTGACCTATCACGAGTACTCATTTGATGTCTAGAGACTACATCAATTTTAAGATTTTTGTAAAAAAAAATGTGTTTGTTTGACTTCCAGTCGGTTCTTTTATCGAAACTGAGTCCAAAATATTTTTTTTTGTAAACTATGTTACTTTCACGGTGTATAATAGTTATGGTAGTCAGTCAGCTAAATGGCGGGACAGGGCTGCCGGCTGGTCAGTCAGGCCATAAGTAGAATAAATAAATTCATTCCAATTAATTTATTAATTACGTTAACCAAGTGACAGAATTCCAGCCTTAATGTATTCAAAGAGATTTTTTTCGCTAGCTCTTGAGCTAGAACGAACACTCAACAGAATACCTTACAACTGCACTGGCGCGTTTTCATTTATAGCTCGCCCCATATGAGCGAGACGGAACGAAAACAAAACATTCCGACACAGTTCCCATCGCCTTTTCGAATGTGTCAGACAGAGACAGACATAATCAGTGAGTTGTTTTAACAAACAGGATTCAAGATCGCAGGATACGAGGCAATTGAAAAAATTTGCTTGTACTGTTGCGCGAGAGTAACTTTAACTCAAAAGGTGACTAACCACCGTACAGGATAGACGTGTGTTGTGAAGTGATTAAAAAACTATTAAAAACTATAATGCCGTGTAGTGAGGATGATGACTCTCAAACTGGGTTCTCAGAAACCCAGGGGATGACAAAAGCGGAGTTAAGAAAGGTAATTTTTATATTTTTTTTTTATTTGATACGACTAGTCTCGATAATACCTACTATTGTTTGCAGTATGCAAACAGTTTAACTTATTTGACTGTTAATAAATTTCAATTTTTTTTTTGATTGTAAAGCGTGAATTACATAACATACAATTAGAAAGAACCGTTCTTTTTTTTCTTTTTAATTTAGACCATTAATTTCAAATCTATTAGAACTATATTAAGTACCTACCTAATTAGACTATTATAATATTATTTTATTTTCATTTTTATTTCCATTGATTCGCCATGAAAAGTAAGTACTTTATACAATGTTTAATACTTGTGTTTATCCGTGTTTTAAACACGGTTTAAATTCAAACAAAATAAACATGTGATTAAAAGCAACTATACACTAGGTACAACAAAACTAGGTAAGTGACTTAGTGGATTTTGTGTCGTCGATTGTCAATACATCGATAGTTGCGGGTTCGAATCCCACAACACACACACTACATTGTTTTAATATGATTTCTATTTACTATTCAAAGATTTCGATACGGGGCGGGCGGCGCGGTGTAGGTACACAATAATTACTTCTTAAAATTTTCAGTGATTGTGTATAACCACAAACAGTATTTTTATTCACTTATTTGTTTGACAGTCTGTTGTTGCGTTACACTAATTTATAAGAAACCAGGCAAGAGCGATTCGGACTCGCGCACAATAGGTTCTAAACGAAAAAAAAATCACGTTTGTTGTATGGGGACCCCCTAATTATTATATTCCGATTTTTAGTATTTGTTGTTATAGCGGCAACGAAATACAGTGTGCGTGACGATTGGGTGTCCTAATCGTGAATAGAAAAACTAATGTTATCTAGATTTAGTAGAAGTTGTAAAAAAATTGTAGAACCGATTTAAAAATTTGTAAAATAATATTTAAAAAAATATGGCAATTTAAATGAGGTCTCCCAATCCTTATCAAGAGTACCTATTTATTGGGTAATCGATGCATGTAGAAGCTAAATTTTATATTCATATTTTAGTAAAAATATAGATAAACACTTCAATAATATTCATCAAGATTAACAAACATCCAAAACTTTTATGTTTTAAATATATCCCTCAATCCTTACCGTATAGATTGAGGGTCATGGTGTTTTGAAAAAGTGGCTATATATTTTAAATTTATTTTTGCATGAAGATTAAGTAAAAGTTGTCTAATAATTTGTAAAAAACAAAAACGACTGAAATACATCACGGTTTAAAAATTATAACTCTAGACACTATATCCCTCAATACTTATACCTCCAAAAAACACTCACGTACACCGAAATACATCATCTGTGCAAATTTCCACTTTCTAACTATCACGGTTCACGAGATACAGCCTAGTGACAGACGAACGGACGGACGGACAGCGGAGTCTTAGAAATAGGGTTCCCATTTTACCCTTTGTGATATATGTCCTCAATACCATCCATTGTAATAACATATAGGCATTTAACTGACGGTATCTATAACTTACTTAACTCGTATATTATAACTTCTTACAATTTCGTTACAATGTATAGTTTAATTTTTATTATTTTTATAATTTCCAGACAAATAAACCGATAATGGAGAAGAAGCGGCGCGCGCGCATCAACCATTGCCTCAACGAGCTCAAGGATCTGCTCACGGATTCCTCTGACAAAGACGTAAGTCAAATCTCTATACATAAAAATGAATCCCTATTTCCCTTGGTGACGACATCACGCGTGAAGGGCTGGACCGATTTCGCTTATTCTTGTTTTGTTGTGTTCGTAATTATCAGGAGAAGGATCTTATGGAAGAAAAAAAAAGTTATGCGGAGCATTAGAAAAATGAATGCGCTACGAAGTTCGCCGGGACAGCTTGTACTTAATAAATATTGCTCATGCATTTCTCAATGCATGGAAATATTTCAAACCTAGATATAGGTATTAAATGTTAAAAAACGAAACCACACAACTGAAGTAAAACTTCTTGAGACAGAAATATGTGCGCACCTCTCTCTTGCCCCTACTGTAATAATCCGTCTAACATGGAATCCGTCCTAAGTGGCCAGAAGGTACGAAACGTATCTCTGCCTCTTTCTATCTTCCGTTCGCCTCACTAGATCACAGCTTTAGTAACGCTTTACCAGCTTAGTTACTCCCCAAGTCAAGCGTGCATATGAAGTTTTCCTTAAAAAGATTTTTAGTTTTAAAATTTTTAAATATTTTTGAATGTTACAACACTGTTGACACTACATTTGAATTCACATTGAAATTAAAAGCTTAACTTCTCTTTTTTTACAGCCAGCACGCCACAACAAACTAGAGAAAGCAGACATCCTGGAGCTAGCCGTGAAACATCTTCAGCAACTGCAACATCAGCATCTGGCAGCCGCTATCGCTGCCAACCCGGCTGTACTCCACAGATTCAAGTCTGGCTTCAGTGACTGTGCCGTTGAGGTCAGACGTTACCTCTCTCGCTTAGCGAGCGTACCTACAGGCCTCAGACATCGTCTCGGAGACCACTTAACGTCATGTATTGGTGGCATGGAAACTCTCCAACCTAGAGATTACGCTCCACTTGTACCTGATCCTCTACGCCTTGACGAAGATAGACCCAGCGCGTTTCATTATGTCAAGTCCACAAAACCAACTAGCCCCCCTTTAAGTCCACTATCCTGTGATTCCGCCTGCGATTCATCAACCGAACTAGAAACACCACCAAGACCTGTACAGAAATTTCCGTTCCCTACGCCTCCAAGTAGATCAGCGTCAGACCAAGACTCGAGTCCAGAAACACAAAAACCTACTGTATCCTCGACAACTATATCACCAGATAACAGACAAGAAGCTTTAAGAAACAAGAAATATATGGAGCCTTTATCCATTGTAATAGACGTGGAAAATTATAAAATTGGTATTGATGCATCTCCTAAAAGAGCGATGGATTATTCGATCAGACATAAGTTAAAACGCCCTGTTGCAGATCTTACAGGGCCTGCTCCAAAGTTTATAAGAACGGATGCGAAAATTGCCACGGAACTATGTTACAAAGCGTCCGACAAATCAGCATTTTCAAGGTTTCCAGCTAAAATCCCAGTTTTTCCCAATACAAAATTAACACTACCTCAAAGCATACCAACAGCTGTTGAATTAGTTAAAGAAAATAAACCTCAAGCGTCAAGGACAGTGATAAGTCATACGGCGGAATCTTTGGCACTGTCGTACAAACAAGAGGTTCTAAAAGATAAAAAGGAAGTCGAGGCAAGTTCTAATTCGCCGGAGCAAGGTTCTTCGACAAGTTCAGAAATGTGGCGACCTTGGTGATCATGCGACATAATCACAAATTTATTTTACTAGTTTGTTACTATACCTCTATAATTGTGGATATTTATAAAGCTTTAATAGTGATAAGATGGTTATAATACAGAGATCTATAAGAGGTCTTAATTATTTGTAATAAGTACATCCAGATATAGCTTTAGCAAAGTACCTGTCCGGTATTAGTTTTTATATTATTATATGTTAAACATACATCAAAGTTATTTTACTTGCGTTTTGGCAATATTAAGTTTAATTTCCTACCAGCTGACACTCGCAGTTCCGCCCGAGTGGAATAGTCTTTTCGTAACTGATAACCTGAATACACACACAACCTTTAGGAAACGATGTATTTAGGATGCAGGTAAGTATAAATATAAATGCGGAACTTGACTATGAGCCAACCTTACACTCACACACTATTGTTTTCCATAATCCCTATAGATGTAGTTCCTTCTAAATACCTACGCGTCGTTCAACTCGCGACATCATCAGAGACGAGATAGGAGTAAGAGTAAATATTCACAGGTGTGCAAGGTTAGCACAGCCAGCGTCGAGGTCTGTCTCGTCAGATATAGCAGAATCACACACACACACATCAAGCCTATATCCCGAAGGTGTAGGCAGAGGTGCAATACACACCCACAATTTGCCAGTATTTTTAGTCCGCTTATTTACCACCGTTCACCTACTGAGACCACCTGGGTGGACCGTGGAAAGTTTTTTTTTATAGCGGGCCACCTGTGACCACCTGGGTGTTACGTGGGAAATATAAAATTACCACCGTCCACCTCAAATGCACCAGGAATACATAACAACATAAGAGCCTTCAAGATTTTAAATTCAGTGAAAACCGATTGAATGTTTGAACTCATTATTCTGAAAAAGTACCAGGCGATCATAACAGAATAGGAGGTTCTGGTTTTGAAAATGAAAAAAATGTAGTGTTTGATAACTGGTTGTGAAACAATGAAAAAAAATCCATATTCATAACCAGAACCTCCTATTCTGTTATGATCGCCTGGTACTTTTTCAGAATAATGAGTTCAAACATTCAATCGGTTTTCACACTTTTCACAAAATTTAAAAGAATTTAAAATCTTGAAGGCTCTTATGTTGTTATGTATTCCTGGTAAATTTGAGGTGGACGGCGGAAATTTTATATTTCCCACGTAACACACAGATGGTCCGCAGTAAAAAAAACTTTCCACGGTCCACCCAGGTGGTCTCAGCAGGTGAACGGTGGTAAATAAGCGTTTTAGCGCTTATTTACAACCCACGTAATAGGGGGCACGCCTATTGCCGTCACCGGGCACATTTATAACGGGTTATGTCCAAATGGCCGAGTGAATTTAATAAAAATTAAAAAAAAAAAGTGTGTGTGTCAGCTGACGCACGACTGGAGTTTACTCCTTAAGTACGAGTATCTAACCATAACAAATTAGAAAGTTGCGCACTAAAGGTGCGCACCAAAAACGTGACACGATTTTCGTTACTTGTTAGTAGGTTTTACCCCTCGGATTTTTCTCATACCGGGCGCCTTATATATGAAAATCGATTCTTAAGGAGTAAACTCCAAAAATTGAAACCCGTTGCCTTGCGATGAAAGGCAACAAAATCTTACGTGCCAGCCGCTATGGCACAGCCAATTAAAGTCTTGGGCGTCTCGGACTATCGCAGAATATTTCAATAAATGTGTTGATTGGGTCACGTGACCGACATTATCTACAATTCCATTGGTTAAATAAGTCGATCGACTTTAGTAGGGACAGTAGCAATTGTCCCCTAAGAAGCAGAGAGAAGTGTATTATAGAAGTAAATACATATAGTGGAAAAGTATTATAAGATTTTGTTCAATATATTTATAGCAAGTCCCACAAAGTGTCATCAATCGACAGTATAAATAGTTTGATGAAAACATAACTTAGATATATTACAAATACATAACTAAGTATGGACGGTTTTACGCAAGATTCTAAATTAAATTATAGCTAGGTAGTTATTTCAACATAATTATCATTATAATATTACTAAACATTATATTATATACACAATATATTATGGCTTTGATACTCGTATTACCGTTAATAATTTACTAACTCTCAATATACCTAAGCATAATCATTCAAGTTTATTTGGCGAAAAAAAAAACTATAATTATATAAATATTAAGCACTTGTGTAAAAAAATACACCTATAAAGGCACGAATAAACTCGTCCTTCACATGCGACGTATAACACGGGTCCATATTGACTCACCTAAAGTTCTTTATCCGAAATTGTTCTTCATAACGATTTGTAATCCGAATGATCACTCCTCCTAAAATTTTTCATCCTAAAGTTTTTATTCATACTGTAACGCCATCTCGTAGCGAGTAATAAGACTACCAAACTCGGCGCCATCTAGTAGCAAATCGCAGTACTACTACGTAACGTCTTTCGGGAATGTTCTGTCAAGGTACTTCTATGTAACGTGTTATCTAGAAGCATCTCGAAGGTGTGGAATGTTCGCGATATTTCTTCCGTGAAAATTCCAGAGTAATCTAGAGTAATGACCGCACTATAAAGGCGGAGCACTTCGGTGGCGGATCATCAGTATTTCCAGAGCGATAATACGAGTTATACCTGCGAGTTCAAGTGCGATTAAAAGTGTTTAGTGAAGCTTTATAGTGAAGTGTAAATTAGTGGTGTAATAAATAAAGTGTTTTGTGGTAGTTTGATCGGCATTTTTAATTCCGTAGAACCCCGGCTCGTAACAATTGGTGTCAGAAGTGGGATTTGGACAATGCCGGTGTTACCGAAAGAAGACACAGAGGGCGTCCGTACCAGGGGTCAGCGCCAGCAGGAGTTGGACAGCAGGCGCTTCGGAGGTAATACGCCGGAGAGGTTGGGTGGTCAGGAGCAGCCAACGGTGGAAGCAGGCCCGCCCACGGTATCTCCAGCGCCAGCACCTCCAGACTTTGCTGCGCTGATGGCGATGCTACAGGAGCAAGCCCGTCGCCAGGAGGAGCAGGCCCGCCACCAGGAGGAGCAAGCCCGCCGGTTGCAAGAACAGCTGCTGCGGGACAAGGAGGAGCAGGCACGCCGCCAGGAAGAGCAGGCACGCCGCCAGGAGGAGCAGGCACGCCGCCAGGAGGAGCAGGCCCGCCGGTTGGAAGAACAGCTACTGCGTGACAAGGAGGAGCAGGCACGCCGCCAGGAGGAGCAGGCACGCCGCCAGGAGGAGCAGGCCCGCCGGTTGGAAGAACAGCTGCTGCGTGACAAGGAGGAGCAGGCACGCCGCCAGGAGGAACAGACGCTCCTCATGAAAGATCTTCGAGCGACTTTTGGCAAGGAGATGAATGTGATGAAGGATCAAGTTCATCATGTTGAGAACCGCATCACGGAAGCCGAAACTCGGATTGAAGATGTAAAAAACCAGATTACAGATGTGAGGAAAGAGCTGGGAAATCTGAAAGCTGGAGATGGGATTGCGACTTCCTTAACTGCCGTACCTTCAGCGCGTGGATTTAAAGTACCGCCATTCGATGGGACATCTTCATGGTCAGCCTATAAAAAGCAGTTTGAAGCCGTTAAGAAGGCAAACGGGTGGAGCAAAGCCCAGGCCATGACTGCGCTTACATTGGGTCTGCGAGACAAGGCGTTAACCATCCTAGAAGCTCTCGGAGACGATGTATCCTACGAGCAGCTACTAGAAGCCTTGGAAGCCAGATACGGTGACGCTCACCTGGAACACGTGTATCGTGCGCAGCTGAAGGATCGTGTCCAGCGCACTGGTGAAAACTTGCAACAGTGGGCCCTGGAAGTAGAGAAGCTGGTACGGAAAGCATACCAGTCGGTACCTGCGCTCATCAACGGGAATCTGGTGCAAGCATTCATCGACGGCATCCACGACCTGGAAGTCAGGGCTGCAGTGAGACTCGGGCACCATGAGACTCTCAAAGACGCCTTGGCTCATGCTTTGGAGGTCGAAGCGGTACGGAGGGATCATCGATCTCACCGCGTCAGGGAAGTTGTAGCATCACCGGCTCGGGACCGTTTCACGAGGTATAGCCCTAGGTGCTACACATGTGGTGAGAGGGGCCACCTTCGATCCAGTTGCCCAAAGCGGACTGCAGAAAGAGCAGGAAGTCGTTCCCAAGGAGATAGGGTGACTAACGTCACCGCCCAGCAACAGCAGGGAAAACGAACAATAGCCAGGACTGCGTGGCGGGTGCCGGCTGATGTTAGAAGAGCCCCAAAGGTTTCGATCTCACAAACCCAGGATGGGAGATCCCATGGCAACGCAGACGCATTGTCAAGAAGACCTTGCCCTGAAGACCGTAAGCACTTTGCCAAACAGGAGATAAAGGAAGCCATACCTGTGAAGATGCTCAAAACGGATCTGAGCGACGAATGGAAAGAAATCCTACAACATGCTCAACAGGACGACGCAGAGATCAAGCCAATATTTGAGTGGATTGAAGCAAGTGCTCCTAAACCCATGTGGAGTGACGTCGCTTCAATGAGTTCAATCACAAAAAGTTATTGGGCACAATGGGACAGTTTAGTTATTCAGGATGGAGTCTTGTGCCGCAAATGGGAAAATGCTCGAGGAGACAGCTGTCATTTGCAAATGGTCGTCCCTAAAGTTAAGGTCCCAGATGTGCTACAGCTCTACCATAATGGATGTTCAGGGGGCCATATGGGAGTAAAAAGGACTCTGTTGAAGATACGTGAGCGGTTTTACTGGATCCACTGCCGCGATGACGTTGAGGACTGGTGTCGCAAATGTACGAGTTGTGCTGCTGTGAAGGGACCTCATACACGGAGCAGAGGTGCACTGAAACTGTATAACGTTGGGGCACCATGGGAAAGGATAGCCCTAGATGTTGCGGGACCGTTTCCTGAAAGTGAAAGCGGAAACAAGTACTTCATGGTTGTGATGGATTATTTCACGAAGTGGCCAGAAGTCTTCGCTATACCTAATCAAGAAGCTACTACGGTCGCAGATAAATTAGTTCACGAAGTCTTCTGTCGTTTCGGGGTGCCTCTAGAAATCCATAGCGATCAAGGAAGAAATTTTGAATCTCAGGTGTTCCAGGAAATGTGTCGGGTCATGGGTACTCACAAAACCAGAACGACCTCTTACCACCCGCAGTCAGATGGAATGGTGGAGCGATTTAATCAGACATTGGAGACATATCTGGCAAAAGCAGGCACAGCTGCTGTGGAAAGCAGGCAAAAAGATTGGGACAAGCACATCCAACCGTTTCTTTTGTCTTACCGAAGTGCGGTTCACGAAAGCACGTCAGTGACACCAGCTTATGCGAACTTTGGAAGAGAATTACGGTTGCCTGCCGACTTACTAACCGGTATACCACCTGACGCTCCACGCAATATCACTGATTATGCGAATGACTTGCGCAGCAGGATGAATGACATTTATGAGCATGTCAGACAATCAGGTCAACAAATGTCTGAAAAGATGAAGACCCGTTACGACCGAAAGACAAACAATAAGAGCTTCGATGAAGGTTCGTTAGTGTGGTTACATAACCCAGTCCGCAGTAAAGGGAAGTCTCCTAAGCTGCAAGCTAAATGGGATGGTCCATACCGAGTTGTGACCAAGATTAACGATGTCACTTACCGAATACGGAAGAGTCCAAGAAGTGCGCCAAAGATAGTTCATGTGGATCGATTGGCGCGATATTATGGGCCTGACAATGCTCGGGACGAGCATGTCTTAGGAGGGGGCAGTGTAACGCCATCTCGTAGCGAGTAATAAGACTACCAAACTCGGCGCCATCTAGTAGCAAATCGCAGTACTACTACGTAACGTCTTTCGGGAATGTTCTGTCAAGGTACTTCTATGTAACGTGTTATCTAGAAGCATCTCGAAGGTGTGGAATGTTCGCGATATTTCTTCCGTGAAAATTCCAGAGTAATCTAGAGTAATGACCGCACTATAAAGGCGGAGCACTTCGGTGGCGGATCATCAGTATTTCCAGAGCGATAATACGAGTTATACCTGCGAGTTCAAGTGCGATTAAAAGTGTTTAGTGAAGCTTTATAGTGAAGTGTAAATTAGTGGTGTAATAAATAAAGTGTTTTGTGGTAGTTTGATCGGCATTTTTAATTCCGTAGAACCCCGGCTCGTAACAATACTATTTGTAGTGCTACCGTCGATGTTCATAACACTCATGTTTCCGAAAATTGTTATCAATAAAATCGTTAACATGCAATATTAAAGCTCCTACTGTTTTTTATCCTAACGTTTTTATACCTTTTTCGTTTTCGATTCGTTTCTGGCACTTCGCCGGCCGCTACCGCGGCACGCTCGCTTCGCTCGCTCGGCTCGTGCGTTGTGTGGTCACAATTCTAACCTAACCTAAACCAAGAACTATAAATATGACCGATTCGTTTCTGTAAAAGTCCGTAAAAGTTACGCAAAATTAATGTAAATAATACTGATTATTATTAATAAAAATAAATCTAAACAAAAAAGGTATGACTTTCAATAATAGTGTAAAAGATGGTTATGTTGACAAAATATAGGAAAAGAAATAATAGTATAATAGATGTTTATTGCTACCGACATTATGAAGTTGAATGATTCGGAATTAAAACATTAGAGACAGAGTAGTTAGGAATTGTGATTGTTAGGATGAAAAATGTTAGGAAGAACATTTTCGGAGTTCCAATTTTCGGAGTTGAAAATTTAGGTGAACTTTGGCGCACCCGTATAACACGCATTATGACATCTGAACAGGATTTGGCCTAAACAATTTGTATGGTGACAAACACACTGGGTCATTCACCACGCTGTCTCACGCGTCCCCGCGCCAGACTCGCGTGTTCCCATGCTATCCCACGCGTACGACGCTGTCACACACGTTTAAAGTGACATAGCGCGTGGATAACGTAAACTTCAGACGTCGTAAGACGTAGGACCAGTGTGTCGTAGTTCCCACGTCTGTGGCATAAATCGTATGTGAAGGACCAGTGTGCTTCAAGCTTAATTGTAAAGATTAAAGCTAAAGAAGTAACGTACCAATGAGCACGTTTTCAAGTCTTCACGAGACGCGGTCAGAGTGTCTAGTACCAGTTCCTTACGTTAATTTACTCGAAATACGTTGTCGTATTCCTCCATACATTTCACACAGTTCCCTGACGTTACCGCTAGGGGCGCTGGTGTGAAATGTATGGGGAATTCGAAAACGTATTTCGAGCAAATTAACGTAAGGAACTGGTACTAGACACACTGTATTATAAATACGAGTATAATAAGCTAAGATCGGAGAACGGCTTTCTGCCGTTTATACTCCTGTCCCCGAATGGTAGTTCCGGTACACTTCCGGTTACGAAATCTTATCCTTGCATCAAATCAAGCAGGACAATTAAAAGGCAAAACGAATTATCTAAATAGCATGTACCATTTTCGAGATATGGGTGTGCGTACGGACAGACAACAAGAAATGAGTCTACCCTTCGGAGACAATAATATCATTAAACAATATTTCCTAAACTTCCCGTCCGTATAAAAACCAGTCACGTATGCAGCGGCTTATAATGATATGTCCAATGTATCTAGTACCTTACGTTAATTTGCTCGAAAAACGTATTCCCCATACATTTCACACCAGCGCCCCTAGCGGTAACGTCAGAGAACTGTGTGAAATGTATGGAGGAATACGACAACATATTTCGAGTAAATTAACGTAAGGAACTGGTACTAGACACACTGCCTACTAATATACATAGTATTTTAGAGAGGAAGAGTCCATTGGCGTTTGACTAATGTTTGCATTTGACGGGCTCATAGCAGTGGTTATGGGTAGTTGGAGCACTGAAACAAAAATCCGACCGGTCTAACTACAGATTTCGATATCGCCTTTGGGTTGTGGAGGTCAGATGGCAGTCGCTTCACGAAAAATATCGAAGTTCAGCCAAATCGTAGTTAGACTGAAAAGCCGACCCCAACTGCGTTAGGAAAACACTCGGTGGATGTGTGTGAATTAGACGTAAGACGTCGGAGTAACATTCAATGCGAGTGTGTAGCCCTAGTATTAAGAGTCGGCTTTCGGCGAACACACAGCAATCCACACGTGCGTTGATGGAATGCTCCGAAAAGCGCCGGGACCTCGTTGTGGGTCTGGGCGTAGATACCCTCTCGCTGGAGACCTTGCTTCGAGCCATGGTCTCTAGCGGGAGCCAGTGGAACGCGACCGTTTCCTTCTGCGAGCAAGTAATACTTCACTTACGAAAAATGAGCTTGCTGTTAATCAATTAATTTCTCAGTACTAGGGCCCACGTACTATCACTCACCGACGCGGGATAAATCCCGACCCCAAAGATGCGGGGTAAACCCCGACCACCACGCAACGGCCACGTAGGTTGCCAAAGTCCGCCGGGCGCCACTGGGAATTCTTCTTAGTGCTAACCAGAGGCGCTCGGCAATGGCCGTAAGTGCGGTCGCGGCCTTGGACAGCGGAATAAAAAAAAGTCAAACGTCAGCGGACCCTTCCTACCTTTTTCTTATACTTTTAAGTCCGCTACGTCAACTACCCCCGTACGTCCATTGCCTTTCCTTCCTACTCGTACCTAAAATAGAGTCATATTAGTCCGCCTTCAGGCTCAGGTCGTTCAGACGGTCGATAAGGTTGAACATCTGAGTGTGAGCCTGTTGAGTGTGAGCCTGCAGGCGTTCTGTTAGTGTGTGGGTCCCTTTATGTGACTCTGTGTTCACTTTTGCTTGAGAAAGTCTTTCCTCTGCTGCTGCAACTTTTGCTCCAATACGGTTAATTTCTCCTGATACTTGCCAGCCTCTCGAGTCAACGCCTGTATGGCTGAGTCTTTGCGGG
Source organism: Nudaria mundana (assembly GCA_963556515.1). Lineage (NCBI taxonomy): Eukaryota > Metazoa > Arthropoda > Insecta > Lepidoptera > Erebidae > Nudaria > Nudaria mundana. The sequence goes on from OY748296.1 coordinate 4,350,754, forward strand.
CCACTGCCACTTTTACCCTGTCGATAAAACAATATACATATAATTTATGCTTTCCACAGTCGGCACTTTGTGGAACATAATATATGGTAATATATTATGAAATAAGTCGATCTGTGTGTACAGTAGTAATTGACACTGTCAAAAGCTAGACTACTCTAGTCATCAGTAACATGTATTTTTTTTCGAATGAAATTTTGAAACGTAGAATGGGGATGATGACTGATTTTGAAAAACTGCCCTAAAGTATTCTAAAGTATCTACTATTATCAAAAAATATAATATTTCTGCAGGAAGCAAAGATTTCTGGCCCAAAGAATAAGTATCGCCATCCAACGTGGCAACACAGTCAGCATTCTGGGAACCTTCCCAGTCGGCAATGACGCGGAGGATTTTTTAAACGGTATTTTGAAATGTCAATATTTTTAGTACCTATATAATTATGTATATTGGTAAGATTGATTTTAAAATAATTGTTATTCACAATAAACACCAACTTTTTTTTAATAACAAAATTTTTGAAAAAGTGAAAATTAAAGTTAGTGTCGACTTTAAGCTACAATAAAAAAAAACAAATACAAGGTATTGAGTTCTTCCATTTACTTATTAAACTCTTTAGTTTATTATCTTTCTATTGGTACTGCTTCATAAAACTTATTATTGAGCGAAGCGAGCTGAAGGCGAGCGGAGCTCTCAACGTGTGACTCAAATTACGATTTATGTTAAATTGTTTCTCGGCGAATACTCGGCCGATTTCGGATTTTCTTGCACTCATCAAAAGCTTACAGAATTACCCAGGTTCTTACGAAGCCAGAATTTTGAATTTCGATCAAATAAAAATAATTTGATTAATGGTAAAAATTCCCATAGCGTAATGACAAGAAATACTTTGACAGAGTTATATCGCTTTGAATCAAAACTCGCTTCGCTCAAATAAATGCTGCAGCGTAACGGTACGTTTCGCGACTGCGGCGACCTAGTCTATCTCACTCTATCATTGCTAACCGCGAGCTAGGAATGCAATGTATGTACATGCGTCATGGCGCCATTTTTGTTGAAATTTTGACATCTTAGCGACCTAACGCTTCCATTTAATATTAAATAATTAGTGTTACCAATTATGTCTATGCATAAATAATTTTAAACTAATCATTTGTTTTTAATATCTTAAAAAATCCTCAATAGTCTGCTTCACAACTGCTTTATAGTACCAAAACTTTTTCAAACTCTCCATAAAATTATGACGGAGTTTTTCGATTCGGAAGGGCAAGTAAATATTTTCTGAAAGAAAATTTAAAGGGCCACAAAAACAGGGACGTCTGGGTTTTTGCAAATATGTATCTCAAAATCTACTTGATTTTTTTATAAAGGTCCAAAAATAGGAGTAAATTTCCCAAAGAAAAATGTACTCACAAAACTGTAGGACATTACTCCACAGGGTTAAATATACGCCTTTACGACGTTTTTTCATCGGAATTAAAAGAAAACAATTATTAACTGCTCTGCGATGCAAAAAATGTACCCATTAATTAATTGTCCTTGCTATTCATGCAAACGTGTTTTCGTTATTTTCAATAACTATTTACACTTGACACTAATTTCAATTTTCAATTTTTTTAAAAATTTTTACTGTGAATAATTTCGAATTTTATTAAGACGCCCAACAGTAAGCTTCGAAATAAAAACAAAATTAGCAGGACTAACTTTTTTTCAGTTCTAAGTATTTATGCAAAAGGAGTTTAAAAAAAAAAGATTTATAATCGACATTTAAAATATGGTGATGTTAAAGTAGTCAGAATGGTGCTAATAGATATGTAATAACCACTTCTATCAGCCATTAAAATTTTACAAACGATGTACCAAACATCCTGTATAATAAAGATGGTATGGAGACACTGACTTGGCGTAGAGCTGATGCATTTGTTCCTCGTGTATTTTCTTCGAATCTTCCATCTCTTTCTTCAATACATCCATTTTGCTCTTCCACGTGTCTTCGCAACTCGTACGTACTTCATCTGCACGAGATTCCAGTTGGATATTTTTCTAAACGAACAAAAAGGTAATTTGTATTCGTTAACTTTGTTACTCCTAATGGATAGTGTACACACTTGTCAATGCTTGGCCAACGTCGACAAAATCTTCATACACGGCTTGATGTCATTCACACGCTTGTGAGTACGTCTGTCAGTCTGTCCCGGACCGGCGTGTTGTCCAGACGTGTGCTCATACTGAATATAATGCAATGCAAACTACCTATATATGAAATCTAAACTTAGTATGGTACGTTTTTTTTTTTTTTTTTTATGTTTGGTTCGCCAAATTGACGCCGCCCGCCTGGTGGTAAGTCGTGACGACGTCTAGCGATTGTGGGCCACTCTCACAGCACGTAATACTATAGAGAGTGGCCCTCAACTTGACAACCTGCTGATGTGCCTCTTCACGCTCCGCTTAAAGAACCCAGGATTATATGTGGGAGGAAACACGTGCACAGGCAGGGCGTTCCAGGCCACTATCGTTCGGCAGAGAAACGAACGTTTAAAACGTTCGGTTCTCGCGAACATGCTATCCACTGTGTGGGAGTGGCATCTCTGCCCGGCACGAGTCGTTCGGGATCGGAAGGAAGAGGGTGGGATCAGATTGAAGAGCTCTTCAGAACACTCGCCGTGGTAAATACGGTAGAATGCGGCCAAGCTATTGTTCGGCGCTGAGCTAGCGGCTCAAGGCTTCCCGTTACCTCCGGACAATCTATAATACGGATAGCCCGTCGCTGCATAGCGTCGAGAGCGTCCAGCAGATACTTCGCTGAGCCGTCCCAGAGGTGAGAGCAGTATTCGACGCAGGGTCTAATCTGCGTCTTGTACAGCAGACACCTCCGGTCCGGTGTAAAGAATCTCTTTACCTTATTCAGTATTCCTAGTTTCCGCGAAGCTAGCCCTATACATCTATCGATGTAGTTTTTATTATTGAGCTCTCGACGAACGTCTATGCCAAGGATACGTAGGAAAAATGTGTTTATATGGCATTTTCTTATTTTTATTTTTTTTTATTTAGATCGACAAATTGACGCCACCCGCCTGATGGTAAGCTGAGGCGACGTCTGGCAATTGAGGGCGACTCTCACAGTACACAGGAATACTATAGAGAGTGGCCCTCAACTTGACGACCCAGTAATGTGCCTCTTCACGCTTCGCTTAAAGAGCCCAGGGTTATATGTTGGAGGAAACACGTGCGCAGGCAGGGCGTTCCAAGCCACCATCGTTCGGCAGAGAAACGATCGTTTAAAACGCTCGGTTCTCGCGAAGACGGTTTCCACGGTATGAGGGTGACATCTCTGCCCGGCACGCGTTGTTCGGGATCGGAAGGGAGAGGGTGGGATCAGGTTGAAGAGCTCTTCAGAACACTCACCGTGGTAAATACGGTAGAACGCGGCCAAGGAAGCAATTGTTCGGCGCTGGGCTAGCGGCTCAAGGCTTCCCGTTACCTCCGGACAGTCTATAATGCGAACAGCGCGTCGCTGCATAGCGTCGAGTGCGTCCAGCAAATACTTCGCGGAGCCGTCCCAGAGGTGAGAGCAGTATTCAACGCAGGGACTAATCTGCGTTTTGTACAGCAGACACCTCTGGTGCGGTTTAAAGAATCGCTTTACCTTGTTCAGTATTCCTAGTTTCCGCGAAGCTAGCCCAATACATCTCTCAATGTATTTAGTGTTATTGAGCTCTCGACGAACGTCTATGCCAAGGATGTCTAGATTGTCCTTCATTGGTAATATTGCATTCTGAAGAGTGGGTAGGGGAAGGAAAGGGGATTTTTTCGCTGTAAATGCACACGCCTGTGTTTTGTGGGCATTGAACTCGACCAAGTTCTCGGCACCCCATTGGGAGATACTGTCGAGGTTTCGGTCGAGATCACCCACGAGATGTCGTCTCTCCTCCTCTATCACAGATCGCCCCGCCGTCGGACGAACCGAGTAACTCCCGTGCAGTGTACTGTCATCTGCATAGCAATGAATGTTCCCGAGGGAAAGCATATCATTGATATGCAGAAGAAAGAGAGTTGGTGACAGTACGGACCCCTGCGGTACCCCGGCATTCACTTGCAAGAAGCGAGAAGCCTGGCCACCGAAGAGGACCGGCACTCGGCGCTCGTTTAAAAACCTGGCAATCCAGCTGCACAGTTGAGGAGGTAGACCATATGCCGGAAACTTGGAAAGGAGCGAAGCATGCCAGACCCTATCGAAAGCTTTGGCGATGTCCGGGCTAATAGCCAAGGACTCGCCGAACTTTTCCATAGCCTCACCCCATACATGCGTGACGAATGCCAGGAGGTCACCCGTTGATCGTTTTGGCCTGAAGCCATATTGCCGATCATTGATTAGCGAGTGATCCTCCAGGTATCCCATGAGCTGCTTATTGATAAGAAGCTCGAGCACCTTGCAAATGACTGAGGTGACAGCTATGGGTCGATAGTTGCCTGAATCGGATCGATCCCCTTTCTTGGGGATCGGTTGTACGTTCGCCTCCTTCCAGGCCTCCGGCACGAGGCCTGTAGAGTATGACAGGCGGTACAGACGCGTTAATACTGGAGACAACTCAGCAGCACATTTTCGTAGCACCACCGCCGGAATGCCGTCAGGGCCACTGGCTTTCCGCGTGTCGAGTGACCGCAACACTGCCCGTACATCACATTGCCTGATAACAATATCAGGCATAGTGTGGCCACAGTTGGCGATGGCGGGGGGCTGCAGGCCACGGTCATCGACCCGGGAATTAGCCGCAAAGAGGTCTGCGAGCATGTCCGCCTTCTCTTGGGCTTTGTGAGCCAGTGATCCATCAGGAACACGCAGTGGTGGCAGCGAGGGTTGACAAAAATTTGACTGTACGGCTTTGGCCAGTTGCCAGTATCCACGGCTGCCCGTGGGATGGGATGTGAGCTCCTGACCAAGCCGCGCGACGCGCTGGGCATCCGCTCTCTTGAAGGCCCTCTTGCTGAACCTAGTGACCCTATTGTACGCTGCTTTGAGGCGGTTCACGTTCGGGTCACGTGCCGCCCGAGCCCTGACCCAGGCGCGATATGCCGACTGTTTTTTCTGGACAGCCTCGGCACATTCACGCCCGAACCAGGGGCGAGCTTTGCGGATGCTGGCGACATCAGTGAAAGGGATATAATATTCTATCCCTAGACTGATCTCGCCAGCAACGGCAGCAGCGCTATCCGAAGGCGCCTTCCCTACAAAGCAGCGCTGGCTCCACGGGACGGACGCAAAGTAATCGCGGAGACCGTCCCAGTCTGCCGACGAGTAGTGCCATAGTCGTCGAGTCATTTGTTCAGCACGAGCAGGCGGTGGCACTTGGAAGCTGGCGTGCACCACACAGTGGTCGGATGTGCCCAGTGGGGCGCATACCGACACACTGTACTCGGCTGGGCGACTCGTCAGCAGTAGATCCAGCAAGGCGGGCGTGTGGTCTGACCTGTCAGGTATCCGGGTGATCCCCCGTACCATCTGGGTCAGCCCGTGGGAGAGAGCGAATGCATGGGCGGTTCGTCCCGCATGATCGGTCCTAAGGGACCCCAGCCACTCAACGTGATGACCGTTAAATTCCCTAAGAAAACCAGGTCAGCGTTCGGGAACCGCACCTGCGCATCTTCAGGCATCTCGCTGAGGTATTCGAAAAGCCTTGTTGTCCCAGTGTCCCCTGTGTGGGAGCGGTAGACGCACACGTAGATCTGGCTCATGGAGCCATGATCCACGTGCAGCCAAAGGACGGAGTAGGAGGGGTTCTCCAGACAGCGCAACCGGCGGCAGCAAACATCCGCCCTAACGAACACACACCCCGGCTTTATCGCAGAATTGTTCCTCAATGATATAGCCCGGGTAACAGAGGTACGACGTGTCGTCAGGGCAGCGTATCTGTGTCTCCGTTAGGAACATCACAGAAGGCCGTGCCGTCTCCAGGTGATGGTGGACGGTATCGAGGTTTGCATGGAGTCCGCGGATATTCGCGAACTCCACCTCAAACGAAGTCAACTTTGTGGGGTTTTTAGGGGCCGCTGTGTACCGTCTATTATCTTGTTGCACTGTCATTGTGAAATATGGGGAAGCGTGAAGACAGGGCGATATTTGGTGCGGCAGTAAGTGACAAAGTGCAGAGGCTAGCTTCGTCTAGAACCGTGTGGTTAGGTCGGAGCCGACCCGCTGGACGGAAGGGCTCCCAAACCCCCCTGATGCAAGGCCGCCGCTACCCCGCACCGGTTACCACCCGGAGCGGCGACCCCACAACAGGATTATGCGCAACATGTGGGGCAGCCTACTGGGGTGGTTGGTCCCAGGCGGACCCCATGACTATGTTGCGGGCGGCCGCGGCAACGCCGTTGCTAAGGGTCTCCCTGGCCGGCGAATCGACCCACACTACCCACACTAGACTCCGCTTCGCCCCCACTGCACCCCTGCCTGCCGCACCATACACCGCCCCGGGCCCGGCAGTGCAGCTGCTGAACCCCTAACGCAACCCAGCCTGGGCTGGGTTACTTGGGGGGCTTTAGCACAACTGCACGGTGGTACCCAGCCTGGGCTGGGTTACTTGGGGGGCTTTAGCACAACTGCACGGTGGTAACCCCCCGGACCAACACTGTTGTACCACCTGGTATCCACGTAGGGGCCGAAGCCACCACATGGGTACCGTAATACACGAACCTCGTCAGTTAATCAGCAGGTGCGCCACTAGCAGGTGAGGTCGCTGAGGCCCGATAGATGTAAGAAGGGCCCCTTTGCACCCAAGGCATTGTAACAGGACTAACACCGAAGATCAACAGATTGCGTCACTCGCCATTCTACTGCGTTAGGACTGAAGACGTAACTAGATGGCGATACCGGTAAATACGTAAATAAGCTTGAGCGCCTTCAAAATGTCTGTATTAGATTTATATTTGGCCTACGCAAATATGATCACGTGTCTGAATTTCGGCAGAGGCTCGAGTGGCTCCCGATTCGCCTTCGAAGGAATACTCACATCCTATCTTTGTTATACAGTATACTGTTTAATCCACGTACTCCCAGATACCTCAAAGAACGGTTTACGTTCCTGCATGACACACATTCGAGGTCTTTACGGTCATCAGAGATAAGTCTTTTTCTGTGCAAGCAGTTCGCCTATGGAACGCCCTACCACTGGAAATAAGGCGTGCCCAATCAATCACAACTTTTAAAAAAAGGGTCAAGGCACACTATCTGTATAGTTCTAATTAGATAATGTTATTATATTTCTGTTTTTTACATTTTATTTCCATATTTATTTAATATCACAATAATAATATTTAATACGTCTCTATATAGAATTATTATATAAGGTATATGTGTAGTATGTTAATTAAGTTATTATGTATGTATGTGTATGTATTTTGACTGCTCTTGAGTTACTTATCAAGTTATAGAAGCTTCCATGGCTTGGTGATTGATTTAAGAGTTATAGATAGGTCATTGGACTTTCTTTTTGTACACTACCCCTCTATATTTCATATTATTTCTTCTATCCATCCTAAGGTTACCTGGAAGAAATCGCTCTACGCGATAAGGCCGCCCTTTGTACATAGTTTTTTTTTTGTTTAAACTTGTTTGTACTTAATATTAAGATTTGTATTTAAAATGTACAATAAAGAATATTTATTATTATTATACTCATTTATTCAAATTATTCTCTTAACATAATTTTTTTTACAATATTTATATGAAAAATTACATAAATAATATTATTAAAAATCCATGTCAGACCACCAACAGTAGCGGAGCAGGGCCCAAACTACCAGCGGTAGAGGTCACAGACTGAGAAACCTCCTAACGATGCGTGCCGTGTCGAGGACGACAGCCTTCTGTATCTGACCCTTGATCCAACAGTCTAGCGAGAGTCTCTTGAGATGTTATAAACTTTGGAAATGTATTCGAGATATTTACCATGTATTATTATTTTGTTGTCGAGTTTCCGATATTTCGGCACCATTGCAAGCGCCATGGTCACGGAGGAACACATTTCCAAAGTTTATAATAATAACGACCATGGCAGTTTAAATAACTATCTTGAGATGTTGATCGAGACTCTTCGCTATTAGTCCATTTGCCGAAACGACTATCGGGACAATGATCGTCGAGTCTACGTCCCACATGGCGGTTATCTCGAAGGTCAGATCGAGGTACTTAGAAAGTTTGTCTTTCTCTGCCTTAACGAGATTCTCGTCATGTGGGACGGTGACATCGACGAGCACCGCCCGGCGCTGAGCCCGATCAACCAACACGATATCAGGCCTATTGGTAACAATAGTCCTGTCCGTGATGATTGATCGGTCCCAGTAGAGCAATGCACGACCATTCTCGAGAACTGGCTCTGGTGTGTACTTATAGTACGGTACCTCGGACTCAATAAGGCCGTATTGAAGAGCAAGTTGCTGGTGGATGATCCTGGCCACTTGATTGTGCCTATGCAAGTACTCGGTGTTAGCAAGATACGAACAACCGGAAATAATGTGGCGAAGTGATTCACCAGGACGGTGGCATGCTCGACAAATGTCGACCGTACCGTCCTTAATGATATATTTCCTATAGTTGTTCGTCTTGATCGAGCCAGTTCACCGAAGCGAGCAGGTCTACGTCGGGTCCTGTTAAGACCCGGTAGAACCGCCCGTGTAGCTCCTTACTCTTCCATACGTCCCTACGGTCTTCAGTACCTAGCACCTTTGGTTTACGCCAGTTCTCGTTAGCCAAGGAGAGAGGTGTCAGGCCCTTGTCAACCATCACAATATCGCAATGAATGCCACACCCATTCTGTAGGAAGTAATTCCTCAGACTGCACACTTCACGGTTATGGAGGTTCTTGGCATTTAAAAATCCTCGACCCCCCAACTTCCGTGGAATGTACAGTCTCATGACAGAAGATCGTGGGTGTAACATTCGATGCAATGTCAGTTGTTGACGGACTCGCCTATCCAGGGCGTCTAGTTCCGTTTGAGTCCACCTAAGTATGCCAAAGGAGTACAACAATAAAGGCATTACCCAACCGTTGAAAGCCCGCATTTTGTTACCCCCAGACAAAAAACTATTAAGAACTTTTGTCAGGCGGCCAATAAAACGGTCTTTCACCGATTTCTTAATATCCTCTACCGCTATACCCAATGACTCTGACATACCTAGGTATTTGTATGTTTCGGTCTCGGTGAGAGATCTGAGAGTTATTATCTCAGAAAGTTGTAAATTCGGTGAATTTACAACCTTCCCCCGCTGTACATGCATGACCGCACACTTATCAACACCGAACTCCATCTTAACGGCATTACTAAAACCTTCCGTAGTTTTTAATAATGTCACCAAATCTTGGTGTTTCAGTGTAAATAGTTTGAGGTCATCCATATACATCAGGTGAGAAATAACCTCACCCCCTCTACGAAACCGATAGCCTAGCCCTGAATCCTTCAGCAATGTGCTAAGTGGATTCAGTGCTAAACAGAACCACAATGGACTCAAACTGTCGCCCTGGAATATACCACGCTCAATCCTAATCAAGTCACGCGGACCAGAAGCGCACTCACCACTACCTGGTTGACGAAGGACTGTGGTCCACTGCCCCATACACGAGACTAAGAAGGATTTAAGAGTCGGATTAATTTTATACAACTCTAAAATCCTCCCCAGCCATGAATGAGGCACCGAATCATAGGCCTTCTTGTAGTCAATCCAGGCAGTAGAGAGGGCGCCCCTACTCCGCTTAACCTGTTGGCTAATGGCCATGTCAATAAGGAGTAGCTCCTTAGTACCACGTGACCCAGCCCTACATCCATTCTGAGCACTATTTAAGATGTTATTTGACATTATATGTGAGTTTATTTTAGTTCTCAGAATAGATGTAAGGAGCTTGTAGATGGTAGGTAAGCAAGTGATAGGTCTGTAGTTCTTAGGTTCCGTGGTACTACCTGATTTATGGAGCAGGAAGGTGATGCCAGTGGTCATGAAAGCGGGTAAGGAACCAAACTCGAGGGCTTCTTGATACTGTGTTGCCAAGCGTTCATGCGAACTACGAACCCACTTTATCCAAAAGTTGTGCAATCCGTCCGGCCCAGGACTTTTCCAGTTCGGTGCCGTACGCATTGCACAACTGACGTCTTCGGAGTCTATTGTAATAGACTCCATGGGTTCGATGTTATCGCATTCTCGCTCAACAACACTGATCCAGTTACCCTCCGAATGTTCGACGGGCACCGACCATATGTCACGCTAAAATTGATTCATGGCGTGAGTATCTGGCAGTTGCCCGTCGCTCAAACGTTGCCTAGTTCCCTCCCACACTCGGTACACCTTCCTTTGATCGCTTTGGAAGATACGATTCTGCCAGTATCTATCCACACGCTCTCTATAACGACGAATACGACTTGCCCATGCATATACTTTCTGCTTCAGAAAGTCAATACGTTCCGTGACGTTGGTTAAGTATTGCTGGGAACTAATACCAGTCCCAGCAAATGCCTGAGCCACAAAACGCATGACCCGGGGACGATTATTTCCCCGGCTGAAGCAGATTAGCTTTGCAATGAAAGCCCTAAATGTGCCGATACGTCGCTCGATTCTCGGAACACCATCCGGTCGTGGTGCACGGTTAACTTCGGGGAATTTAACGCGTGCAACACGACAAGCGGCAATAGCTCCACAGTAGAGGATCGAGTGAGTATCTAGCAAATCATTGCTAGTCTGTAGGTACGGAGCTAGCAATGCATTTAGGGCTCCCATCAACGCCAGATTTCGCCTATGAGTGGGCAAGCATGGTAAACGTGGTCTAGATTGAGGTGTAAACCTATACTGTAAGATCACATCCTCCAAAGTACTCCTTAATTGCTCACTTACCTGAATAGATATATCACTTGTATCATCTTCTGTGTCAAGTGCAATCTCGACTGAAGTCGCACTAATCGAAACCGTTTGTGCTACAGGCGACGGTGCCATCGTTGACACAGGAGTTGGACGAGTAGATAATACATCCAGGCGCAGCCGATCAAGCACAGATTGATCCAACAATTTGCATCGCTGGATAGCCCGCACCTGATCCGAAAGTCGTTGAACGGAAACGGTAACTGTCGGTTGAAGAACCTGAAACAGAGGAAGCATCCTAGAACGATACGCTGTCAGGTTAGTTTCCCCGTCTGTGGCCTCATAGTACGCACGCATGACATGTTCATTTATAGACGCACTACACCACCGATAGCGGGAGCCACTGAGAGTGGGGCATGTCCCACTTGGGTCTCCAAGCTGGCCGGTGGTGGTCGACATCTCCGTCGCGCAGGTGTTGGTGGCGACGGCGTCGAGGGCCCAATCTCATCACTCGACGCACTGCTACATCTCGGAGTGACGTACTCGTCACTTTCAGAGGTACTGGAGGAGGCAGCCGACGGGGTTGAGACGGGCGCAGATCTTAGTTGTGCGTTGGTTGTTTCCGCTTTTCGTCTTTTTGATCTTAAATTGTAATTCATGTAAAAATTTTGTTCATATTTCTTATTGTCGGAGTTGTCAAATTGTTCAAATTGTCATCATTGTTGTGTTCGTAATTTATTCTGTTTTTCTTGTTATTCCTTATAATTTTGAAGTGTGATATATATTAGCTATTTATAATGGTGTAAAATGATTCTGAAAACTGATCTATTGTAATAAATTGCACCAAAAAAATTAAATTACAATATAAAACGATATGAAAGACGTCAGCCTGTCAGCGGTGTTTTTGTTTTTTTTATTATTATTTCCTTTATTTAACTTAATTACATATTTAATACATTTTTAAATAAATCTATAAAAAATACAAATATATTTAAAAATATAAAAAATAGTGACCCACCGGCATCGGGTACAAGGACCAAGCTACCGGTGGTTAGGGCTCCAGAGAGAGGAATTTCCTCACGATGCGTGCCGTATCGAGCAACACTGCCTTCTGCATCATGCCCTTAATCCAACCGTCTAACGAGAGCCTCTGTAGGTGTTGGTCGAGGCTCTTGGCGATCAGTCCATGCACGGAAACGACTATCGGTACAAAAACAGCTGAGCTTACATGCCACATGTCGACAATCTCGTGGGCCAAATCCAAGTACTTTACTTGTTTGTCTTTTTCGGCTTTCACGAGATTGCCGTCATGCGGAATAGTAATATCAACTATTATTGCACGGCGCTCTAACCGATCTACTATCACTATGTCAGGCCTATTTGCAATAATAGTCCTGTCAGTGATAATAGATCGGTCCCAGTACAATGTGATATGATCATTTTCGAGAACTGGGTCGGGCACATACCTGTAATACGGTACTTCTGAATCCACGAGTTTGTATTTCAGAGCAAGTTGTTGATGGACAATCCTAGCTACTTGGTTATGTCTATGCAAATACTCGCCGTTAGCCAAACTAGAACAACCAGAGATAATATGCCTAAGGGACTCTCCAGGACGGTGGCACGCCCGACATATGTCAACCGTACCATCCTTCAGAATATACCTCCGGTAATTTTTAGTCATGACAACTTCGTCCATAATTGCAAAGACAAACCCTTCGGTTTCTCCAAATAGATTACCGAATCGTAGCCAGGATACTGATGATTTTAAATCAATATCAGGTCCATGTAGGGCCTGATAGAAACGTCCATGTAACTCTTTACCCTTCCATACATCCATGCGGTCATTGGTACTTAGTATTATAGGTTTGCGCCAGTTCTCTTTAGCCAAACCGAGCGGGGTAAATCCGTTGTCTACTGCAGCAACATCACGATGCAAATCCTCGTCCACCCGCAGGAAGTATTCCCTAAGATTGCCAAACACCTCACGGTTGTGAAGGCTCTTAGCATTAAGAAAGCCTCGGCCCCCACACTTCCGTGGTATGTACAACCTCATTACAGATGAACGCGGATGATGCATTCGGTATGTAGTGAGTAGCGTACGGACTTTTCTATCCAAGGCGTCAAGTTCTGTCTGAGTCCATCTGAGTATGCCAAACGAGTACACTAAAACTGGCATGACCCAACTATTGTAGGCTCGCACCTTGTTACCGCCCGATAAAAGACTCTTAAGAACTTTTTTCAGGCGGCCAAAGAAGCGTTCCCTCAATAATTGTTTCATGTCAGTCTCTAATATGCCTAACGCTTGTGACATACCCAGATATTTATAAGTATCGGTTGCCGAAAGGGACCGAAGTTGAGTGGAATCTGAAAGTTGTATTCTTTCGGAATCCACTATCCCATCCTTCTTCACATGCATGCTTGCACATTTGTCTACGCCAAATTCCATTCTGATAGAATTACTAAAGGTTTCCGTTACCTTTAGTAATTCCATCAGTTGGTGACTGTTTGGGGCAAGTAATTTTAAATCATCCATGTAAAGAAGGTGAGACAAAACCTGGCCATCTTTCCGCAACCGGTACCCTAGACCTGAATTCTCCAGCAAAGTGCTGAGAGGATTCAGGGCCAGACAAAACCATAAAGGACTCAGACTATCGCCCTGAAATATACCACGCTCGATCTTTATCGGTCCACCATTACCACAAGTCTGTCGGCATCCTGAATAGCACAAGACGGTCTTCCATTGCCCCATGCATGTCCCTAAGAAGGTACATAGAGTTGCATCAATCTTATACAACTCCAGCACCCTCCTAAGCCATGAATGAGGCACAGAGTCATAGGCCTTCTTGTAATCTATCCAGCATGTCGCCAGATCCTTACGATTACGGCGTACCTGTTGGCTAATAACCATATCCATAATTAGGAGCTCTTTAGTGCCACGAGCCCCACTTCTACATCCATTCTGAGAGATTGACATGATGTTGTTGTCAGTTATGTGGCGCGTTATTTTTTGTCTCAAAATAGATGTGAGAAGCTTATATATAGACCGTTGGTAGGCATGTAATTGGTCTATAATTTTTAGGCTCTATGGCACTACCAGATTTGTATAAGAGATGGGTCATACCAGTAGTTAGAAAATCGGGAAGCGATCCTGATTCCAAACATGATTGGAATTGAGCTGCCAACCGTCCGTGTGAACTACGGAACCATTTTATCCAAAAATTGTGCAGTCCGTCTGGTTCTGCTGATTTCCAGTTCGGTAACAGACGGACTGCGTTGGAGACATCACTATCTATGAATTTTAATGGTTCCATAGTTTGTATCGGTTCACACAGACGATTAACATCCCGCATCCAACCATCCTCTGTGTGGCTGACAGGAGCCGACCAGATGCCACTCCAGAATGCAATGGTGGCATCATCATCTGGCCGGCGCTCGTCAATCACACTTGAATCAGATCGCTCCCAATCTCTGTAGACCCATCTCTCATCTTTTTGGAACATGCAGTTTTGGGAATACCGGTCCACTCTTTTTTTATATCTTTTTATACGATTTGCCCACGCATAGACTTTTTGCTTCAGGTAGTCAATGCGCTCTGTGACCTGAAAAGCAAATTCTTGGGATCTAATATTAGTCCCCAAGAATGCCCGGTTCACAAAGCGCATCACTCTAGGGCGAGTATTGCCCGACCTGAAGCAAATAAGTTTCCCAATTAGTGCCCTGGTCTCGGCAATACGACGTTCAATCCTATACTGCCAGGCTGGTGTAACAAATTTCGGTCGAGTAGCTTTATCATTTGATAAAAGCTTAATATTTGCTACTCGACATGCCGCAACAGCCCCACAGTACAGAATCGAATGTGTATCACCGAGATTTTCACTACTGTTAAAATAGTCTGACAGTAGTGAATCCAGAGCACACATTAGGGCTATATTTTTCTTATGCGTAGGCAAACGCGGTAGACGAGGTCTTTCGGTAGGTGTTACGTTTCGATATTCCCTCAGTGCACATTCCAAAGCGCTCCCTAATTGTACATTGCAATGAGTACTTACATCTGTAACCCCGGTATCCAATAAATCATCATCAGTGGGACGTTGTGTGGAAACAGTAGGAACATGTGTACCTGATGATGTAGGTATTGTGATACCAGGATTACCCTGTAAATCTGAGCGAAGCCTCTCAAGCACGGCATCATCCAACATATGACCACGTTGTATAACCCGCACTTGATCCGACAGACGTTGCGTTGATACGTTAACAGTTGGTTCGAGCTCCTGAAACAGAGACAGCATTCGTACACGATACGCAGTGAGATTAATTCCTCCCTCTGTAGCCGCATAATATGCCCGCATGACGTTCTCGTTCATGGAAGAAGTCCATCGCATGCGGTGCACATTACCACCGGCAGCGGGGTCCCTAATCGAAGCCGGACGGCGTCGGGGTCCCAAGCAGGTCGGTGGCCGGCCTCTCCACTGCCGACGTACAGGTGGAGGCGACGTCGGTGGAGAGAAATACTCGTCGCTGCTAGAGCTCGACGCCTCACCAGTAGCCAAAGTTTCCGGCAAATGGGAGGCGGAGCTATGCGACGAGTCCGGGGTTGGTAATTGTGCAGTTTGTCTCTCTCTGGCTCTAGCTCTTGTGAGCATATTTATCCTTTATCATCATCCATCCATTTCTTGATATTGTTTGTATTTGATTAATATTTTCTTTGACATATGCCAAACATCTGCAATTTGGTAATTTTTCTTGATCTTGATAATATATAGTTTGTATATGTAATTTATAAATTTATTGCAAATCTTGCTACGCAATATATAATTATAGTATAAATTTAGACTGTAAAATTAAATAAAAATATTAAAATAATTTTAAGATGAAAAATGACGTTCGATGATATTAAGGGTTGCCAGGTTATTTATAATTAATTAATTATTATTCTCTTTATTAACACTTAACACATATTTATTACATTTTTAAATAGATTTATAAAAAAATACATTTAAAAATATAAAAAACAGTAACCCACCGGCATCGGGTACAGGGACCAAGCTACCGGTGGTTAGGGCTCCAAAGACAGGAACTTCCGCACAATACGGGCCGTATTCAACAGAACCGCCTTCTGCATCAAGCCCTTGATCCAGCTGCCTGACGCGAGCCTCTGTAGGTGGAGGTCGAGGCTCTTGGCTATTAGACCATGCGCAGATACGACTATCGGAACAATAATCGCCGAATCCACATCCCACATGTCGACAATCTCGTGAGCTAGGTCTAAATATTTAATTTGTTTATCTTTTTCTGCTTTCACGAGATTCTCGTCATGTGGCACAGTGATATCGACAATTACTGCAAGGCGC
Source organism: Nudaria mundana (assembly GCA_963556515.1). Classification (NCBI taxonomy): domain Eukaryota; kingdom Metazoa; phylum Arthropoda; class Insecta; order Lepidoptera; family Erebidae; genus Nudaria; species Nudaria mundana. Next base: position 4,366,945 of record OY748296.1, read on the forward strand.
TTTAATCGATCCATTATCACTATATCAGGTCTGTTAGCTATAACAGTCCTATCAGTGATAATAGATCGATCCCAATACAATGTGACATGACCGTTCTCAAGAACTGGGTCGGGCACATACTTGTAATAAGGTACCTCCACGTCGACAAGATTATACTTTAGAGCAAGTTGCTGGTGGATTATCCTGGCTACTTGGTTGTGTCTGTGCAAATACTCACCGTTCGCAAGACGGGAACAACCAGAGATAATATGTCTTAAAGATTCTCCGGGACGATGACATGCCCGACAGATGTCTAGCGTCCCATCTTTGACAATAAATCTCCGATAGTTATTCGTCATCACGACTTCGTCAGTGATTGCACAGATAAAACCCTCAGTTTCTCCGAAGAGATCACCAAATCGTAATTATTATTATTATTATTAAATATAGAAGTCGATGTTGAGATTCTCGGCGAGTCAATGACCTCTCTTGTACATTACTGATATTGTTGTGAAATTACTTGCTACGTGTAGGGACTAGGCGAGTGTGCTGGATACCTCAACCACTGCTTAAGTATCCATGTGGGCCTCCTAGAACTGACTCAAGGACGGTAGACGGCCATCCACCATTACAGGATGCCTTATTCCTTTCCTACTGGAAGGCGCTGCTTTTTATTTTATATTTTATGGCAACTTCTACAGTATTTATTATATTTTCGGGAGACCACATCCCGAGCGATGCCGCAAGCTTCCTTTGTTTTGTGTTCCAAAACCGACACTAGCCTGTTCGGCACAAACTCTCACCAGCGCACACAGACCAAGCCCAACAGCCCGATTTCACGTTTGTGTTTGTGGATGCTGATCGAAGTTTGCCAAGCGTGTAAATGTGATTTTACATGTTTTAATTTATTTATTTCTAATTACTATGGCTCACACACACACACACACACACAAAAATCACGCCTATATCCCCGAACGGGTAGGCAGAGGTGCATTACACACCCACAATTTGCCAGTATTTTTAGTTCCACGTTATAGGGGGCAAGCCTATTGCCGTCACCGAGCACATTGAAAATGGGTTATGTCCAAAATGGCCGAAAGAATTAAATAAAAAGTAGCAGCTATATTGTAATTTTGAAAAAAAAATTGAAACCCATTGCCTTGCGATGAAATGTTAATGAAAAGCAACAAAATCTTACGTGCCAGCCGCTATGGCACAGCCAATTAACGTCCTGGGCGTCTCGGACAATATTTTTCTAGGACTATTTATTTACTAAGGTCCCACGTAATTTAGTTTTGTTATTCCCAATCCCCACGGGAACACATAACCGGGATAAAAGTAGCCTATGGCACTCAGGTATAATGTAGTTACATATTAGTGAAAGAATTTTCAAAATCGGTTCAGTAGTTACGGTGCCTATATTCAATGCAAACAAACAAACAATAAAATCATTCCTCTCTATTAACGCCCACGACTTCGCCCGCTTGTAATAGTTTTCTTTTTACTTACTTCAGTAAGAACTCTGTTTCTAATTTCCAGTTGAGTAATTTGCGCTTCAAGTTCAGCACCTGGGAAAGTAATACGTATTTTAAGCAAATATACAGGGTGCGCCAAAGTTCACCTAAATTTTCAACTCCGATAATTGGAAATCCGAAAATGTTCTTCCTAACATTTTTCATCCTAACACTCACAATTCCTAACTACTCTGTCTGTAATGTTCATAATTTCGAAGCATTCAACTTCATAATGTCAGTAGCAATAAACATCTATTATACGAAAACAATGTCGAGGCATGTTCTCGTTGAGACAGTCTTGAGAATGCCTTGTGAGTAGGTGAAACATATGTCGACGTTTATAATGTCTTCTATTTAGCGAAATTAGTGCAATTATATAAAAAATCAACATCTTACCCCATTGGTTTATCATGAACTTTCGCCAGGTAACGCATGATTCCATTCAATATCTATTATACTTTTATTTGTTTTCCTCTTTTTTCAATTCAATTTTTTCAACATACCATCTTTTACACTATTCAAAGTCATATCTTTTTTGTTTAGATTTCTTTGGTTTAGGTTAGGTTAGAACTGTGACCACAACGCACGAGCCGAGCGAGCGAAGCGAGCGTGCCGCGGCAGCGGCCGGCGAAGTGCCAAAACCGAATCGGTCCTAATATGTTTAGGGATCAAAGCGTTATGATAAAAAACAGGTAGGAGTTTAAATATATTTACATTAATGATATTATTAGTTACAATTTTCGGAAACATGAGTGTTATGAACATCGCCGGTGGCACTACAAATAGTATGAATGGAAACTTTAGGTTGAAAATTTTTAGGAATAGTGATCATTCGGATTACAAATCGTTAGGAAGAACAATTTCGGGTGAAGAACTTTAGGTGAGCCAATATGGACCCAAATATACAACCCTTGTGTTCGGGCGTCTCCGCTAGACATCGGCCGTCGTCGGGAACCGTTTGGTTCACCGCGGCGCTTGCGCATACGACACAAACTCATTCGATCACGAGCGACGCAAGGCACACGCTCGTTTGTTACATACTTCTCATTAACGCCATTTTGTACGCGGTCAAGAAGTAATATAACAGTTTATACAGTCCACTGAATTTCATTTCTACAAGTAGCTGAGCATTGTAGGAACACCTTGCGTGGTTTTGATTTTACAAATACCGGGCGCCACTGGAAATTCTTCCTAGTGCTAACTAGAGGCGCTCGGCAATGGACGTAGGGGCGGAATTAAAAAATAAAGGTACATGCATATTATACGCCCATTGTCTGGATGTGTATGTGTGAACGAGAGAGAGAGATTCAGAAATTCTATTTGGTGGTTTGTGACATCTGTCCTGGTTGTTGAAATTTTTATTTTTATTACAGTAGAGCTTTTTTTTTTTTTTTTTTTTTTTTTTTTAATTCCGCGGCCAAGGCCGCGGCCGCTCTAACGTCCGTTGCCGGGCGTCTCTGGTTACTAGCAGAGGGTATGTCCAGTGGCGCCCGGCGGACTTTGACCACCTCTGTGGTCTCTTCGGGTGTTGGGTCGGGACGAGAATCCCGCGTCGTTGGGGGAAGGGTTTTATCCCGCGTCAGTGAGTGAATCTGGTTGCGTGCTATGGGGCAAAGGCCCCGCAGCACGCAACCCTTCTAGCCTGCTTCTGTAAGGACGGCGGATGGCGATCCCGCCGTCCTCAGGTCATTACAGTAGAGCTTGCGTTTACGTGTGATCGATCAACAAAATTACTGGCAAAGTATGGGCTTATTGTCCTGACAGCTAAGGTCATTATCGATCTGTGTAATATAGCAGCGTTGTTGGCCTTAGTCTCGCCACCTATATGGGAGTGCCGTACACGGTCATGCTCCGGATGATCCCCAGGTACAGTCTACTGCAGGTAACGTTGGGTCCCTTTAAGTTGGGCATCAGTCGCGAAAGCGCGGCTGCTACCCCCGTTACTTTGGGGACCAAAGTACCACCGGCTATCGAGTACGAGCCCTAGATACTTCATTTAGGGCTCGATGGTAACGCTCCCTACATTAATGCTGGATCCTGGAGGTGACCCGCGCTGAGGTCCGTGAAAACACAGATCTTCAGACTTATTCAGCGCCACGTCCAGTCCCAGCCGCCGTCGCGTCATTGGTGTACAAATGTAGTTGTATTATATTCTTACATTTGTCTTCAGTCTGTCGGACCCTTGCCTGAGCGCCCTGGTATCGCTTCAGTGTCGCCTGTTCTGTTTCACCTAACTCTCTCAACTCAGCCTCATATTGCTCCTTGTTCCTCCTGAATCGTTGCAATACCAATACAATTAAAAAAAAACACGCCAAAATTCCCAAAAAAAAGTTTTTAATATTCGCGAGGTCTACTAATCGACCATAGGCCGCCACACCCGGTTCTAACAAAGCCAAATAAAGTATGACGTAATAAGAGTTCTAAAATCAATGCAATAAAGATAAAAATAACTTGATCAAAAATGAAATCCTTAGATGTGACGCGACGTCTCGCAATGCATTAAACATCCCGGTACAGAAAGTTCAATTCCTATAATGTTGGGTTTGCAAAAAGTTGAATTTGCAACATGTTGAATCCAAAAATGTTGAAATTGCAGAAGGTTGTTTTTATATTTAAAAAAAAAGCGAAAGGTTTAGTGATTATTTAGAGTTTATTGAAACTTACTACTAAATATTAGTAGTATGTATATATTGTTAGCGACAAAACACCGCCAAGCCCTACAAGGAGGGGATGTCACGTGATCAGAGTCGCGCGCATATATATAAATTAAATTATTACTAGGTAAGTAATACTTATTGACTGAACAATCTTTATGTATATAATTCTACTGTACTCTTAAACGGCTGGACCGATGTTGATGAATTTTTTTGTGTGTGTTCAAGGGGATTCGAGAATGGTTTAGATTCACAATTTGGTTTTTTTTTGCAGGACAACGTCTGTCGGGTCCGCTAGTATTAATATATATTACTTTTCTCTATGAATAATAATTTCAAATATTGGATAGAATCAGGCGATACCTGGCGAAAATCTATGACAAAGTAATGGTAAGTAAGATGTTCAAACTTTTAAAAATAATAGCAGTATTTTCACAAAATTAGAAGACAATAAATATAATAATAATTTGTAATTGTTTTTTTTTTTATATTGGGTTCGCCAAATTGACGCCGCCCGCCTGGTGGTAAGTCGTGACGACGTCTAGCGATTGTGGGCCACTCTCACAGCACGTAATACTATAGAGAGTGGCCCTCAACTTGACGACCTACTGATGTGCCTCTTCACGCTCCGCTTAACGAACCCAGGGTTATATGTGGGAGGAAACACGGGCACAGGCAGGGCGTTCCAGGCCACTATCGCTCGGCAGAGAAACGAACGTTTAAAACGTTCGGTTCTCGCGAACATGCTATCCACTGTCTGGGAGTGGCATCTCTTCCCGGCACGCGTTGTTCGGGATCGGAAGGAAGAGGGTGGGGGATCAGATTGAAGAGCTCTTCAGAACACTCGCCGTGGTAAATACATTGATATTAATTGACATTGACAAAAGGAAGTACCCATAAATTATTCTCGTTATCTAAAGAGGTTTTGCACTAGGTAGGTTCTTATTCGTCTGCAGTCATCATAATAAATAGTATTGTATTAGGAATATTATATACCATCATTTGAAGGACATATATTTCAAGAATATAGGAATTCAACTTTCTGTTCCTGGAGGGATTTCAACATAATTATAGCGAAATTTAAAGATACTAATTATCTGGGAATGTATACAGTTTGAGAATTCTACGTTTAAAATTTCAATATTATAGGAATTCAACATTCTGCGAAACTAAAAATAATCATCATTTTGGGAAAGTAAACATTTTGGGATTTCAACATTATAGGAATTCAACTTTCTGTACCGGGATGGCCTTAAAGGTCCAAATATTACTTAATTAATTAAATATACCTGAGCGCTTCCTGTAACTCTTTCCTACCAGCCTGTGCCTCCACGTCCATACTTTCAATGGCCTTCTCTATTTCCCTGTCTCTCTCGTGTTTATACTGTGCGGATATCTCTAACGTTTTCCGTTTTATTTGAGCCTGATGGTCTAATTCTAATGTTCTTTTGTAGTCTTCCAACTGGAGCTCGATTTCTTCCTCTCTTTGTTTCATGGTTTCCTGATGGAAAAACCGATTAATGTTGATTTTTTTTTTAAATGCAAATTCAATTAATTGTGCTGAGGTTTTTTTTTCAGGATCCACCGTAATGTAAGATTGGCCGGTTCTATAGACATACTTTTGCTACAAGCTTTACTGGGCCGGCAAATCTGACGGTCCAGCGCGGCGTTGAGAGAGTTAAAGACGAACAGACGGAATATTAACCGCTAATCGACCAATTAAATTCTCGAGACTGACAACCGATTCCGGAATCTACCAATGAGATTCTCGCAACTAACAGATGCAACATATAATTGGTTGGAACTAAACAAAGACCTTACCTCTATTTTCTGTTTTTCCTGTTCAATATATTGTTCCATTTCCACCCTTTTATCTTCTATAAGTCTCTCTTGCTCTTGTTTCCATTTCCCTACATCGGAAAGAGACATGAAGCACAATAAGTCCATGTTAAGCAGATAATTTAGTAGATAACGGTGACAGATTGATAGATGATAATGTCTACAAATAAATAAAGTTGAAGTCTCAATTTGTAATCCCAAATTAACAGCTTTTCACTAAATGCATAAGAATAGGATAAGTAATAAGAATAAGGCATATAGCAGATGTAGGAGTTACTTGGGCTTCTTTTACTTTAGATAAGAGAGTTCGGGAGTCCATAATATCTACTTATTACAATACTAGATACCTAATCACAAAACAAAATCTCATATATCCAAACTATCGAATTTGCCATCTTAATGACATTAAACAGAGGTTAAAGCGCCAACTGTCATCATACTCATCATGTATTGAATTATTCCTGGAGTTCGATTTTGATGAGCGCGTGTCTGGTGGCTTTTTAGGTTACATCTGGTGCTCCGCAAAAATCGGGTTTCCAGACACTCACTTACCGAACAACGTTTCTTGACCCGCAGCTAGCTAGCTATAGTTAGGAATAACTAGTTCTTCTGTGCACTATCAACTAATCAAGCATTACCTTGACATTGGCGAAATCATCGATGGACATCGATGGAGCCACGTTTTTAAAAAAAGAACAAGAAGAAGAATTATTCCTGAAATTGTATAAATCACAACAACATGGTATGTACCAAGTTCTTCTCTCTGCTGGTTTTCCTTTGCAGCTAACTCTTTAGCGACTCTCTCGTTTTCAGCTCTCATTTCAGCTACAAGACGTGTACGTTGCTCCTGATAAGTCAATTCTAGTTCTAATATTTGCTTCTCCAACCTGTGATGTACAAACAATTGTATACCTGTAGTAACATTTACGATTTTATCTAACAATAATGGAATGCATTTAACCGTATCGACTTGGGTTTCACTTTCTTCACTAGTCCTTTGTACAAAGAAATGGATTATAATATGATCTTGCCACAATAGGTAATGAAACCAAATCAAAATTACAATTTGCATGAGAATTATATTATTTTAAATAATATTTATCGATGTCGCAGTACTACCATAGGGGACAGTACTTGGGCCACCATACTTTATTGCTTAATTTTACGTTTAAATCACTTGGTAATTTTTTTTTAAGACCAGTCGTATATAGTTACTAGCATTCCCGGACACCCTCCATGCAAACTAAAAGTAGTATATCAGTAGTGTGATGATGATGACCGAGTATCGAACTCACGTTTGTTAAAACACAGGTCCAATCCCTTAATCACTAAGCTACTAGTACATGCTTATTGTTCAAGACATTGAACTTCTAACTGAAGAACGAGAAACGTAGCAGCATCTCACTAAAAGTCACACACTTCGAATGTGCCTAACCTAGCATGTAAAGTTTAGAAAACAATCTAACCTAGAGTTATACATAAATTATATATAATAGTCCGAGACGCCCAGGACTTTAATTAGCTGTGCCACAGCGGCTGCCACGTAAGATTTTGTGGCCTTTCATCAACATTTCATAGCAAGGCAACGGGTTTAAATTTTTTTTCAAAATTACAATATAGCTGCTACTTTTTATTAAATTCATTCGGCCATTTTGGACATTACCCATCATAAATGTGCCCGGTGATGGCAATAGTCTTGTCCCTATTACGTGGGACTAAAAATACTGGCAAATTGTGGGTGTGTAATGCACCTCTGCCTATCCCTTCGGGAATATATGCGTGATATGTGTGTGTGTGTGTGTGTGTGTGTGTGTCTAACCTAGAACTAGCCAGTTGTCTCTCTTTCAACAATGCAGTCTCTTTCTCATCTTCAAGTGTCCTTCTCAAAGCCTCAAGTTCCTGAGAGTGTTTAGCGTGAGTACGTCCACACTGTTCTGCATGTAACATTTTCAAATCCGATATTTCTTTCTGTTGTCTCTCCGCCATTTCTCGAAGTTCGCCTTCCAAACCTTTCACAGTTAGTTCCTGGATTGGAAAAGTTAAATGTGTCTACATATTCATGACTAATTATTAAAATGTTTATTGAACGTACAAAATACTATAAAACGTACCTTAATTTTCTCAGCCTTTTGTCGGACCCAACGCTCTCTTGCTACCTACAATAATGAGTAATAAGTTGTGTATTATACATGACATTAAATGACCGTGTTGTGTAAATGAAAATAATGAAAACTACGTGTAGTTATCACGGCGAACTTTGTATCGCCTCAAATATATATAAAAAAAAAAGGATTTTTTAGTATTTCATGCAAATGTATGTCAATTGAAAAACGCGACGGACGGACAGACAGACAGACAGACAGACAAATTGTCGTATTAAATATATAGATAAACTAAAGTCGGAGAACGGCTTCCAGTTCCGTTCACACTCTTATCCTGTCTCCGAACGGTAGTTTTTTGTACTACGCGTCAAGTAATGTAGCAATGTTTGTTTCAATTTAAGTTATATATATCTATACTAAATAATGTTATAAAGCCGAAGAGTTTGTTTGTTTGTTTGAACGCGCTAATCTCAGAAAGTACTGGTTCGATTTAAATATTTTGTTGAGTAGTGCATTTATCGAGAAAGGCTATAGGCTATAAATATAAAATCACGCTATGATGAATAGGAGCAGAGTACCAGTGAAATGTTTCAAAAACGGGGAAAATTTATTTCTTTTGAGACCTTCCGTTGCGTGCGATGCCCAAACAATTTTTATTTGTTAAAATAATGTACTAAAGAATTGTTCCTTACTAAAACTTCGAAAACGTACGAAGGCATAGGTATATCTTTTAAGATTAACTCACATAACATAAAATAGCGAATGAAATTCATTCTAAAATCATTATTTTGCGAAGCTAGATGTTATTATGGGCGACGGGAACCAAACTACAGTACCCGGCGATAAATATTGCACATCGACCTTTGGAAAGAGACAATCGGCTAATTTCGGCTTCGTAGAGCGTTATCTCTGTCGCATGAAATACAAACAGTCCGGTATCTATTAGCAACTTGAACAACGACTGACAAAATTTCATATAGTGTGCGACAGAGATAACGCTCTACGAAGCCGAAATTAGCCGATTGTCTCTTTCCAAAGGTCGATGTGCAATATTTATCGCCGGGTACTGTAAGGTCCAAGTCCGTAAAATGTATGTTTCAAATTACCACGCGTCAAAGTCGCGGGCGACTGCTAGTTTCTAAATACATAGAAAACACCCAAACTCCGATGCAAACACAAATAAATATGTTAGGACAATTCACACAACGCCATCTAGTCTCAAACTAAGCAGAGCTTGTGATATGAGTACTAGATAAACTGATATAAATACTTATATACATTTTTTTTTGTAAATACAAACGTATATGTTATCACACAAAATTTGTCTCAACCATCACCGATCATCGAAACAGAACATAAACACGAACCGATCGTTAACACTCTCAGCTAAAGACTACGGGCGCTTAAGGCTGGTTTACATTGGTCAAGCTTTTAGTACAGTGGCGAGTGCAGGTACAGTGGCGAGTATTTCGAGTCTGGACAGTGACTGTTTACACTACGGCCAGTCAAGTGTCTTTCCTCTAGGAAAATGGACGAGTCTCGTCAAAAAATACGTCTGATGAAATACGAATGATCACCGCAACATCTATGTCCCTGCATTTTAAATCTGTAATATCTCCCAAAATATTCATTTAAATTACATGCTGTAAACGGCCATATTAATCTATATTAAATGCACAATTTATTTAGGGTACTGTGTGCATTGTGGTGACCTCGGACCATTTCTTTAGAAAAAGAAACAAGCTATGAATTAAACAACACGTCTTGAAGCCGCTCACTTATGCACTGTACTAAATTTTACTGTTTACTCTACGCCAGTGGCGAGTCAAGTGTCGGGCGGGGAGGGGGGGATCACTGTCCAAAAAATAGAAAGCCATTCTATTCGAATCCACTTGCAAGCCAGGTTGCAAGCCAAGTTGACTCGCTACTGTCCGATTGGTTTACACCACTGTCCTTGTTCACTGTAGGTACTTGGCTACTGTACTAAAAGCTTGACCAATGTAAACCAGCCATTAGAGATACTCGTTCTGCACGTTACCTGTTGCGCAGCTTGCATCTTGTCATGTTGGTTCCGCAGTTCCAACTTGTATCGCTCTTCTAGCGCTTGCGCAGATCTCTTCCAACGCTCTTCAAGCGATCGGCGCTCATCTACTAATTGTTCTATGCGATGGTTTAAGGTTTTCTTGTCGTTTATTAGCTACAAATTACCAATTTAGAAGAAAAATTCATTTGATCGAGAGACTTCTACGAATTCAACGTTTTCGTCTCATAATATTGATATATAAATAATATTTAAAAGCTCGCCACTACATGTTTCAATCATCATTCATATGACTACCTCGGTGGCACAATGGTACTGTACTGTGTAATGTACGGACTGCCACGCTCGAGGTCTCGGGTTCGATTCCCGGGGCTGGTGAATAATTCTCTTTAGAATTTTACCCAGACAATTATCCCAGAGTCTGGAACTTGTGCCCGGTAAATGGCAATAGGCTCGCCCCTTATTACATGGGACCTAACATAGCTGGCGAGATGTGGGTGTGTTTGCACACCTCTGCCTACCCCCTCGGGGAAAAAGGCAATATGCTATGTATGTATCATTCATCATTCACCGAAGCTTTTCCCAACACAGTTGGGGTCGGCTTTCCAGTCTCACTGCGATTCGGCTGAACTTCGATATTTTCCGTGAAGTAACTGCCATCTGACCTCCACAACCCTTGGGCCATATCGAAGTTCTTTCTTTCGTCGAAGAATTAAGTTCAATAGGTACCCGATTTCATTTGACAAATTTTTGTTTTTCATTTGTATAAACTAATATTTAACAAGTTCGGTGTATGGTTGTTGGCCATTTTGAAGTACAGTCCCCTTTACTTTAGTCGATCGACTTACTCAACCAATGACATCGCAGAACACTACGGTCACGTGACCTTATACGTATGTTTAATTTGTCTACTGACCTGGTCGATAAAATTTTGATGTCTCTTGATAGTTTCTTCACATTCCAACTTCACTTTAGCAACGTTACGGAGCGACTGCTTCTCTAAATTACTTACTTTATTGATCATCTGCACACAAATACATTATTCACACATTCAATCGGTCGGTTACATGATACATGGATACATGATTTTGTATTTCAAGGCAATGCGTTTGCGTAACTATTCTTAAAATATTAAGGACGAAATTATAAATACTGCAGGCAGGACTCGGCCTTTCCCTAAAACAGGATATGCTCTGACCACTAGCTACGATCACCAATACCGACAAAATCAAATTTCATAATTTCTAGATCGCGCTATTACGGTTAGCGTTGGATTCACCTACCGGAGTTCTGTCGAACTAACGGTAGAACTCCGTAGAACTAGTTCTTTCTTGATATTTTTTAGATAATACATTATATGACTTTAAAGGAGACTTACAATAAATTCGGATTATAGCAAAATATTGTTACTACCTATAGTTGCTATAACGACCTATAGTACGTAATCGTGTATGGCGCCATCTCTCGAAATCAGATCGAACTGCGTCGCAAGAGATAATCCTGAATCGCGATAGTCCTCAATCTTGATAACACTTTTAAAGTAGACCCTCAGCCCGGCAACTGTGAACACCCAGCCTGGTCGCAAGGTACCCCCCGCATTGTGTCGGAAGAACATGTCACACAAAGATATGATAATTATTCGGGAATTAATTCTCAGTCCTGAAGAGATACCAACCTGCTCTTTATGGTTAGTCAAACTCTCCTGTAATAACGCAATGCAGCACGACCTCTCTTCTAACTGTAACGACGCGGTCACCAACCTTTGAGCCAGTTCAGTCTGAGGCAGTTTCAGTAGGCCTTCGAGTCTATAAGGTAAAACGATTTCATATTAAAGTCATTTCAAGTAGTATACAATTACATATTGACATTACAACTATTAATACTTACTTTGGAAGAGTATTTGGCGTAGTGTTGGTGACAACTGATAGAGCATCGTTTGCGCTCTGTTCCACTTTCTCCAAGAATTCAAATATTTCCCTGGAAATCATATTCACAATGAAATAAACAAATATTTTTCAGCAACTGCTGTAAATGATTGACATTGGACTAATTCCAATGTCAGCTATGGGTAGCTGCAAGATGAATTTGAATAAATTATCTCAGGAATATTAATTAGAAAGTGATATGTAGTGTGTAGTGTGAAAGTGAATACCTTTGATGATGCCAAAATGTATTTTTATAAGTTCCACCAAGTGACGACAATCGAAAGCATAAATAATGTAGGTTTAAAAACCTTCAATGTTATTGTAGACGATAGATACTCACATAAAATTATCTTTCGGTGAAAAACTCGTTTCATCCTTGTTATTATCAGTTTCTGTTTCAGTGAGATTCGTATTAGTAACCGCCGTTACAGGATTATCTCCGTAACTCTCTATTTCTTTCAACATTGAGTAAATATCCAACACAGTAGATTTAGAACTTAATTCACGAGGTGTTTTGGTGTCCTTTTCGACGATAGGTTCGACGTTTTCCACCTTTTCTACTTGTATAGGGTTTTCATTTATTTGTCGCTCTTCATTTTTTACTTCTTCGATATTTAGCGTTCTTGGTGACGGTGCAGACATAGACATCCACGAATCAATGTCTTTATCATTCTGAACTCTGTCTATTCTAGCACTCAACGGAAGCCGAGCAGTAAATAAACTTTTTTGAGTTTGTGTTTGATTCCTTATATTTACTGGGATGGTGCTTTTACTGCCACTTTTTGGGCTTCTGTTATTCCATTGTTGCTTAAATTCAGACAGATTTTCTCCTGAACCACTGTTGTTTTTGTCAGGGATTTTTGTATCCTTAGGTGCCCAACTGTATTCACCTTCCTTTACTTTAAGATAATTTTGTATCAGTTCTTTAGTAGAAATTTTTGATACATCTTTTTTGGTGTCTAGTGAGTTCTTATTGTTTGAAGCAAGATTTTTGTTATCTTGAGAACTCTCGTAGCTATCATGCTTCGATTCAAAGTTTGATGCGTCTTCAAACATTTTGTCTATATTGAAAGGTGTAGGCGACACGGCATCAGTCTTTATATCTTTAATAGTAAGTTCGTGGAGATTGTTTATTGCTTCAAGTTCTTTTTTATAATCTTCAATAACCTGAGATGTATAGGCCTTTGTGGAACTGTTGACAAGATAAGGAGGATAATTTAGGTTATTTTTTTCTCGTTCAGGTATATCATTAGTTACTTCACTGGTACCAGGTATATCCACTTCATTCTTGACAGGAGAGTTTTGGGGTGGTAACGTAATGTGTCCTTCCTTTTTTAGAAAAAAATCCTTATAAAGTAAGCGACTGTGATTCAATGGCTCCGACCACTGGTTTTTATCTCGGTACACTTTTTGATTACTCTTTGAAGATATGGTACTGTCCAAACTGTTAGGTTGATCTCCGATTTTGTCATGAGACCTAGATTTTTTCAACACCGAAGTCGAAGGCAATGAATAGTTTTGTGTAAAAATCTTTTCATCATTTGCTCCACTATCTGGATACCCAGAATCTTTGGACGAGGAATCTGTGTGAATTACAGTACTAGATAAGTTTGGTTTATATCGATCCACTGGAACTGTACGAAAATCGTCATAGAAGCTGGTGTAAGTTCTAGGATCAGACATAAAATTACTCCGACTTTTCAAATCTACAACATATGTATCGTGACCAATCAAGCCAGCATCTGTATCTACTTTAGCATTTTCTTCTAAAGGAATTTCTGGTGACAAACTGGACAAATTTTGTGAAGGACTTTCCACGTCTTGAGTAGATTCCTCTTCAACTAAAGAAAGCTGTTGCAGGCGATGACTGTAAGTGTCTATAGCGTCTTTTAACCCTGATTGCATACCAGAGACTCTTATAGAACCCTGTGCAAGGTCGTTTTCACTCCTGACAGTATCATCAAAAGGTAGAAAATAAGACTCGTAAACTTGTGTTTTGTATATTGGAGATGGACTCCTTCCATGAAATATATTTTTATTTCTTGAAGGAGATGGTGTCCTTTCAATTAACTTAACCTCTAAACCATAGCTTTGCTCTTCCTTAATTGAGTTCTCCAAAGGCTTGCGTCCTTTTTTAAGAATATTTCTGTATCTTAGAAAATTCTTAGAGTTACTATTTTTGGGTTTGGTACCTGATTGTGCCTTTGCTTTTATTTTCGTGCCTAAACTTATATAAGTGTCTTCAGATCCATAATCTGAAGCATTGCTACATATGTCTTTATTCTTGTTTGACTCGTTAGTGAGAGATTTTGAATCACCTAGAAGATCTGTTGTTGGAGGTAATACTTTTACTACAGTAGTTGGAGTGTCTGGAAGGTAGAAAACATATCCATTCATCCATTCAATAAACTGAGTATGTTGTACAATAGAAGCCGTCAGCGCAATAGGCCTATGCTCGGGATAAACAATATGAAAATAGGGTTTGTAAAATTACATATCGGTAATTAATGTGCATAAAATGTATTGCATTGGATTTTAGCCCCTATGCATGTTATTATATAACTATCATACATTCTTCAGAATAAAGTGGTTTTATTTTAAATGAAATCCTTTTGGCCCGCGCCCAAAGGCAATCGTCCATTGCCGGGCGCCACAGGTACGCACTTAAGAGAATTCCCTGTGGCACCGGGCGGACTTTGGCCATCTGTGTGGCCTCTGATTGTTTGTCGGGTTTTACCCTGCATCTTTGGGGTCGGGTTTTATCCCGCATTAGTGCACAGCTCCCTCTCCCTCCCGGCCGCCTCCTTCGCGTGCATAACCTGCTCGCAGAAGGACACGGCCACGTTCCACTGGCTCCCGCTAGAGACCATGATTTCCAACAAGAGGGTATCTACGCCCAGACCCACAACGAGGTCCCGGCGCTGACTCGCACCCGCTGAGCATTCCACCAACGTGTGGAGTGCCGTGTCTTCGCCGGAAGCCTAGCATCTTAAAGTTGCCCTGCATAAATCCGAAACCCTATTTTCCTATGTGCGTCGGAATCGGCCACCAGAGGGAACCAGATTAGACGTAAGAAGCTTCAACACCCCCAATAAAAAATTATTTTAGCAACCTCTAAATGTTTTTAAAAGACCTATCTAATGATACCTTACATTACAGGCTAGATGTGAGAAAATAAAAGTCATCAACACTGTACGTTTCCTTCATAATTTTACAGCACTTTGTCGGGATAGTAAATATATGTATCCATCATATTTTTTTTTTTTTTTTTTTTTTATATTTAGGTCGACAAATTGACGCCACACGCCTGATGGTAAGCTGAGGCGACGTCTGGCAATTGAGGGCGACTCTCACGGTACACAGGAATACTATAGAGAGTGGCCCTCAACTTGACGACCCTGTAATGTGCCTCTTCACGCTTCGCTTAAAGAGCCCAGGGTTATATGTTGGAGGAAACACGTGCGCAGGCAGGGCGTTCCAAGCCACCATCGTTCGGCAGAGAAACGATCGTTTAAAACGCTCGGTTCTCGCGAAGACGGTTTCCACGGTATAAGGGTGACATCTCTGGCCGGCACGCGTTGTTCGGGATCGGAAGGGAGAGGGTGGGATCAGGTTGAAGAGCTCATCAGAACACTCACCGTGGTAAATACGGTAGAACGCGGCCAAGGAAGCAATTGTTCGGCGCTGGGCTAGCGGCTCAAGGCTTCCCGTTACCTCCGGACAGTCTATAATGCGAACAGCGCGTCGCTGCATAGCGTCGAGTGCGTCCAGCAAATACTTCGCGGAGCCGTCCCAGAGGTGAGAGCAGTATTCAACGCAGGGTCTAATCTGCGTTTTGTACAGCAGACACCTCTGGTGCGGTGTAAAGAATCGCTTTACCTTGTTCAGTATTCCTAGTTTCCGCGAAGCTAGCCCAATACATCTCTCAATGTATTTTGTGTTATTGAGCTCTCGACGAACGTCTATGCCAAGGATGTCTAGATTGTCCTTCATTGGTAATATTGCATTCTGAAGAGTGGGTAGGGGAAGGAAAGGGGATTTTTTCGCTGTAAATGCACACGCCTGTGTTTTGTGGGCATTGAACTCGACCAAGTTCTCGGCACCCCATTGGGAGATACTGTCGAGGTTTCGGTCGAGATCACCCACGAGATGTCGTCTCTCCTCCTCTATCACAGATCGCCCCGCCGTCGGACGAACCGAGTAACTCCCGTGCAATGTACTGTCATCTGCATAGCAATGAATGTTCCCGAGGGAAAGCATATCATTGATATGCAGAAGAAAGAGAGTTGGTGACAGTACGGACCCCTGCGGTACCCCGGCATTCACTTGCAAAAAGCGAGAAGCCTGGCCATCGCAGAGGACCCGCACTCGGCGCTCGTTTAAAAAACTGGCAATCCAGCTGCACAGTTGAGGAGGTAGACCATATGCCGGAAGCTTGGAAAGGAGCGAAGCATGCCAGACCCTATCGAAAGCTTTGGCGATGTCCAGGCTAATAGCCAAGGACTCGCCGAACTTTTCCATAGCCTCACCCCATACATGCGTGACGAATGCCAGGAGGTCACCCGTTGATCGTTTTGGCCTGAAGCCATATTGCCGATCATTGATTAGCGAGTGATCCTCCAGGTATCGATGAGCTGCTTATTAATAAGAAGCTCGAGCACCTTGCAAATGACTGAGGTGACAGCTATGGGTCGATAGTTGCCTGGATCGGATCGATCCCCTTTCTTGGGGATCGGTTGTACGTTCGCCTCCTTCCAGGCCTCCGGCACGAGGCCTGTAGAGTATGACAGGCGGTACAGACGCGTTAATACTGGAGACAACTCAGCAGCACATTTTCGTAGCACCACCGCCGGAATGCCGTCAGGGCCACTGGCTTTCCGCGTGTCGAGTGACCGCAGCACTGCCCGTACATCACATTGCCTGATAACAATATCAGGCATAGTGTGGCCACAGTTGGCGATGGCGGGGGGCTGCAGGCCACGGTCATCGACCCGGGAATTAGCCGCAAAGAGGTCTGCGAGCATGTCCGCCTTCTCTTGGGCTTTGTGAGCCAGTGATCCATCAGGAAAACGCAGTGGTGGCAGCGAGGGTTGACAAAAATTTGACTGTACGGCTTTGGCCAGTTGCCAGTATCCACGGCTGCCCGTGGGATGGGATGTGAGCTCCTGACCAAGCCGCGCGACGCGCTGGGCATCCGCTCTCTTGAAGGCCCTCTTGCTGAACCTAGTGGCCCGATTGTACGCTGCTTTGAGGCGGTTCACGTTCGGGTCACGTGCCGCCCGAGCCCTGACCCAGGCGCGATATGCCGACTGTTTTTTCTGGACAGCCTCGGCACATTCACGCCCGAACCAGGGGCGAGCTTTGCGGATGCTGGCGACATCAGTGAAAGGGATATAAAGATCATTTAAATGAACAGTACCTACCTAAATGATATTCATGCAAAGTTTTATCTTTCTAGCCCCTGCTCTAGCTCTCCTAGCGTTTGGGAGAAAAGCCGAGGACAGACATGTCACTGGTATGCATAAATTGCCTAAGCGGGTTAGGTCACTTCTGCATTTTGATCAGACACAAAAATTTAAATTCACAAACAAGTTTTGCAACGCCATCTATTGACGACTATAAAAATCAGAGATAGGCCGATTTTGCATGAATATTTATTGAATATTAGACGATTTTTAGTAGTTAAGTCGGAAAATTAAAATTTGAGGCCACTTTTACGCTGACGGCATCTACTAGCAAATTCGGGTAATAAAGTAAATATTTTTACCATTATATGACTGAATCAATTCAGCCTTGAATTGTTTTAAAAAGTTTCTTGTAGTAGGTTGTCTTTCTTTGGCATCTGCTGAAAATGGTCTTTTGTATCTTTCTGGAGGGTCCTAAATAGAAAAAAAAACAATTTAAAGAAAGTAATACACTACTGAGTGCAATGAAACAATCTATTCTTAAAATATGGGAACAATATTTTCTATCACCTAAGTTTAGATGTGTCACTAATCTGCGATAGGTACCCTAATTATTATATTCGTTCCCAAGACACATTAGTTATCACAATAATCAAAACTGTTAACAAAACACTCCGTAGACAATGATGTGGGTTTTATGCTTGCCTAGTTTATTTTTGTTTAATATTGTGATAAATATATATATAAGATAAGATAAGATAAAATAAAACATATGCATATCCTAAATAAAAGATTTATTTCTAAAATAGTAGGTCTGTCACCTAATAAATCTAATCAGCACCTAGATAAAGTCTCAGAGCAATCCGACTTGGATAGATATAAGATTAGCGGACTAAAGGACTGAACAACTTTAGTCTTCATAGTTACTTTTTTGTTGTTTGGTGATTCAGTTTTAATGATACTTCAATTAATTTGACACTCAATGTAACAATTGTGAGACTGTGATCTGATTAGATACATACCTCCTGAATGACTATGTTTTTAGGAAAATAAAACTAAATATACCTAGTTCTTTTCTAACAGACAGAATAACATAAAAATTTGAATGTTTGATACTACAAAACCAGGCAGGGTGTGTATATTAATATAAAAAGTACAAAGTAGGTCGAACAATACCTCTGTGTTAATATTATTTGGTAATTCATTCAGATGACCAGATCTACTATTTTAAAAACAAATATTATGTACTTGTTAGGTCACTAAACATGCATTTTGATTAGGTGATTGATAGATTCATACTGTTCTTAAATTGAAGTCTATCCAGTTAACAAATGGCTGGGAGAACGGAAGATGCTGTGGGGTACTATAAGCCAACATGGTAGTTATGTGTTACCTACATAAAAGTATACATATACACAATCTAGTAAGTAGGTAAGTTATAAAAAATTGCATAGTTATTGGAACTGTGAAAACTGTGATAGGTAGGGAATCTAAAAGTAAGTTACAAGAGATTACAAAATTTATAATAAATTTAATAACCTGTTTGTACTTAAGAAAGAAAGAAAGAAAAAAGAGTACTAGTATTTATGACCTCACTTTGAAGCGCGCTGGCGGCTTCTCTACTTTTAGAGTAAACTTTGCTTATTTATGATCAAGATCACATCCTAGACAGACTAACTGCCAAAATATGTATATGATATAGGAATTAGGTCAGGCGCAATATAGGAGGGACATAGTAGGTATTCAAATAATTAAAAAAGTTACCGGTGAAATACAAGTGCTCTGCAAAGCAGATCGCGGACGATTACGCCCGTTTCTTTTCTCGTCTTTCCTTTTTCCTCTGTACGATAAATTCACTGGTGAGCCAAGCAACCGTAAATTATTGTTTTCTTTCGACATTGCACACTCATGCCAGCTACTATATACTACCGATTACTCCTTACAAATTAAGAAGAAATGTACATAGTATATTTATAACGCACACGTTTTCTTAATGCAACTTCTAACCATGCATTTACATGTTAATGTTACCGTAGTAACACTATATTTAAATTAACATAGGCTATGGATATTATAGGTAATATAAAATCAAACTATATAGCAATAGTAGAAGAAGACAAGTAAGTGTAACCTTTAGGTGTAAACCCTCGTTTGTTTATTTCAAAGAGAATACAATATTAATTCCTGTTGCCAGGGAAATCGTTGCCTAGCAACTGTCATTGTCATAATTTTCTAATTCGCCCTTTTCTTTAGCCTTTAAAAAAACGAGGCTTCTACTAGCCCGGAACAGACAAACAGACGG
Organism: Nudaria mundana; assembly: GCA_963556515.1. Taxonomy (NCBI): domain Eukaryota; kingdom Metazoa; phylum Arthropoda; class Insecta; order Lepidoptera; family Erebidae; genus Nudaria; species Nudaria mundana. The sequence continues at coordinate 4,386,706 of OY748296.1, forward strand.
ACAAAAGCATAATCATTTTGTCCAGTCTGAAAATATTTACAAAATAGTTGTAGGTCCCAGATTGCAACACACAAGGTTTCCGTGCTCAAAATTTCTTGGACATAAGTGTTTTGTGTCGCAATAACTAAACGTAATGTACTAAGGGATTGACGTCATCGATAAAAATACAGCCGGACGGAATATTGCATGGCAAAACCACTCTGTGAAGTCCGACCGGCTCCGTTCGAGTAAATTCTTATGAGTCGAACCTTGAATCTCACCGTAGCCGCACGGTATTTGATATTCGCGTATTGTGAAAATAATTAGTGTACTAAATTGTTCTACTATTGTACTTACGTCAAAACGCATTTCAGTTGTACGGTGTTGTGCTAGTACCTACCTAATTAAAAAGTTACAAAATGTTTAGCGGAATCGCAGGTATGTACAAAGACTATACTAAAATACCCTGGTATGATACTAGGTACAAGTACTTGTGATGAAAATATTACCTACCTCATATTTTTGTGGTGACTTATTAAGTTATTATGAGTAGACATCTGATTATATGCACTATCAAAATATTTGCACGAAAAAAGTGCGTAATATGCTCAAAAAAGCATATTTATAAACCATCTTTACCCACGGAGACGGTATATATGCTTTTGGGGTGAGAAGATGTTTGTTTGTTTGTGTGTTTGTATGTCCAAATACATGTTGCCATTTTTCTCCAACACTACCAGTCTGATTTTAATTTAGTTTTCAGTTATGGGTTTGGGTTTGAATGGTGCGTGTTCTTAAAGTGTTACGCTGACAACTCACCAGGGGGCGCTGCAGTAAACATTTGGTTGTGCTGAACCAAAACTACTAATACGGTTTTTAATAGTGCAAAGTATAATCCGGGTAATCCGATGTCTACTTATGATTATGAGTTATGTTACGAGTTGACAATTTTTTAGGGGACAATTTTATATTATGTTAACAACTAATAACAACAAAAGCATGGTTTGTAGTAAGTATGTACCTATGTAGTATTAGTGCCATTAGTAAAAAGAAAAAAGCAGCATCCATCAGTAGGTAGTGAATATTTAATATTATTGTGGGTGTAACCATCACAGCTTGTATAGTCAACCAGTAAGCTCTGAACAAAGTATTTATTTATTCATAAAAAATAACTGTTATAATGTTAAAACTTTTGTTTCTAAGCACCGTGTTCCAACTGCACCCTATCACAATGTTTAATATACAAAATGATTAAATTTAGTTAATTTTTTTATTAAAATGAAGCCGAAGTAGGCTATCGACCTTCAATTTTGAGGTGAGCAGACATGCCTATGTAACCTCTTGATTTCGTCAAAGGTTTCGATACAATCTAATGTGGGCTTTTTCCCTGGAGCTTAGTACTACCACTTTATATTGTGTACGCTACAACTCTATGCTGACACCACAGACATGGTGATATTAATAGTCTTGAGGAAAATTTAATAACGATTTTTTACCAACATACCAGGATAAACGTGATAGTGATATAACTGTAGTAAATTAATTGACCGTATGCCATATTTACGCAAGTTATATCAACATACCTCTATATACATAATCACGCCTGTTTATTCAAAAGGGTTAGTAGATGCATAATTAAGTATAGGTACACCCACATATCATCAGCAACTTTGTTAGTCCGAAAACTGAGAACTTTTAGGTACTTGTCAAATCCTCAATTTGTGTATCGCGAAATGCACCTGAGGTTACGGAAGAAACTTAAAGGTTTTAAGATCTTGGTTAATAGTTGTCTCATTTATGGCATTAACTACTGACATGCTAAAGGTTCATTATGTTCTGATAGCTTTGATAAAATGCATTCAAATCAAAAATTAAAATATAATAGATAAATTCTTGAAGTTTGCCCTCAGTAACAGTTGAAGTTGCTAAATAAACCAAATTATACATAATATCATATAGTGGGCTCATACAGTCACACCACTTTCCCGTTGGGGTAGGCAAAGACTATGAAATTCCACTTGCTACGATCTTGGCATACTCATGGAAGCACATTCTCATGGACGCTCTCCTCTCCGGTTACGAGTAGATACCTACTCTCCCAGGCACTTGATAGTTAATTCATCCATTTTCAAACCACACGCAATAGTTTTCACATTTATCAAAAATCTATTTATCGCCCTATGGTCGAACAGTAGACCTCGCAAATATTAAAAACATACCCCCATATAAAAAAAACTTTCCACAAAAAAATATTTCAGTACTTGTGGCAAGTTTCGTGGAGATCGGATAATAAATGGGACCGCTAGCCCGGAAAAAACATTAAAACAACATTTGAGCTTTTTTCTCCCATTTTCCCCCTAATCCAAAAAGCTCACGATGAAATAATGTTATAAAATTAAGGAACACTTGTGCCAAGTTTCATACTGACAGACAGACAGACGGGCGAAAGCAAAATTGTCCAATCTCGAAATGTAGGTACACACTTCGCTAAAAGCACTGGCGACGCTATTTTCGGGTTAGTCACTAACTGGACACGAAGAACTCGACACACGTTGGCGAAAATCAACTGTAGAACATCGCACCCTTTCGTCATCTGGACACACGAAGATTATTGCGTGTGTCCAGATAGCGAAACTAAAATTAATCACGTTTTAAATGTCGTTAACTGGACACACTTTCTCATTTTACCCGAATTCGTGATAAAGTACAGTCGTAAACGACAGACATACATACGAAAAACTAAAAGAACAGTATTGCATTTACTTCCCATGTACCAACAAACACCGCTTGTTTACAATTTTATAATACCTACATATTATGGATTCAATAAGAGAGAGATGGCGAGAGAGGGAAAAATAGTGTGTAATTTTTTTTAGGTTCTTGATAAGATTTTTTGATTTAAGTATTCGTTCGTTTTTTTTGGCAAAAAAGAAAGAAGAAAGAAAAAGAAAGAAAGAAGACTGAAAAGCTGAAAATATTTACGATGGTAGTCCATGTAATGAACTTTCAACGAAATCTATAACGGATTAGACAACTTCTACTTCTTCTTCATTTGGCCGGTTTATTTTAGTTAGTTCCACACCTACGTGCATTGCCTCTGGTTAGCAGTAAATGGCATTGTAATGGTGTAGTTGGAACTCCTTCTTCTAAAGTAGGTGAAATAATATATCTTTTATGATTTATTTGTTCATAAAAGCTTATTTATTTTTCATATAAAGACAAGTATGTATCCAGAAGAAGTTACAGAAGGCCCATCAGTTGCTCACATAAATTCTAATTGCAAAGAAGTCATCCTATTCTATTAAAAGGTCGATACAAATATGTAGAGCTTAGGAACAATAAAGATATAACTTAAATGTGGCATTGCTCGAAAAATTCGTCTTGTCAAGGTATGATCAAATAAAATTTCAACAACACCACTATAGGTATTAAAAGCAACTGATCAAGTGGCGTATGATGGTGGCGTGGCGAAAAACGAGATTCTTATCGATTCATTGAGAATCTTAATCTGTCTAGATTTTCACAATAATCACCTGATTATTCATGTGTCTTTTGATCGCGACTAGAACCTTCTAGTTGCGATCAAGAGAGACATGAATGATTTCATATGGACAATCATGATATTTTAGCACAATCGCAAAGCCAATATTCAGTCTAAGCCAAATACCTTTGTAGCGAGTAGACAAGCAGACTAAACGAAGCACCACCTCTGACTTCACATTATACGAGAAGGCAGTTCCTTCAGTTCCTTCTACAAGCTTCTACAAGTTTCTACCTGCGCATACGCCATAAGCCGAACCTCCTTATTAGGAATTATAAGTACTACAATAATACTCGTCCTTTGTTTAGATTCACGCCCATTTAAACCTGTTTGTGTCAAGCCGAGGATATACTTGTATGATATTAAATACGAATACATTTCGATAATAAAATCAACCACATACTGTTACTACGATCGTTTCAATACCTCCCAACTAACACTTCACCTTAATATTAAAATTTCCCTGTTTTTGTAATAAAAGGTACCTGTAGGTAGGTACTTAGTTAGTACTTAGTACTAAATTATTTTCAATAATGTCGTATTGGTTTTATTTGTAAAGTCGAAATTAGGACACGTTTGGCTGAACTCATTAATTCTAAATTCGATAGTTGAAACGATTCTTAACCTGACTGTACGGTTTTTGCAAAAAAAAAAACCCTATGTGTGTCCAGTTGACGACAACTTAAAAGTGATTTATTTAAGTTTCGCTTCATCATCTGGACACACGCAATAATCTTGGTGTGTCCAGATGACGAAAGAATACGATGTTCTGCAGTTGATTTTCACCAATTGACCACACGTATGTCGAGTTTTTCGTGTCCAGTTAGTGACTAACACCTATTTTCATACCTAACTAGGTAAGTAAATGGACCTACAGGCATCTTGACAGGAATCTTGATATTCATCTAGGCTCTACATGACATGATAATACCAATTAAGCATAGTAGAAGTTATTTATAGAATTATAGTCATTAATTTCTTGTGATTAGCATCATTGAACCAGAAAGATTAACTGTCAATTAACAGTCATATGTAAACACCGTGAAACAATCATGATACTCAGTAGTAAGATAATTATTATTGAACAAAGTAACAGTTTTAATAACTTATCGCATTATTGACTAAGGGAGCGAAGCGACCGAAGTCTCCTTTTCAACCTGCAGACTTTTTTTTTTTTTTATAATTCCGCGGCCGCTCTAACGTCCGTTGCCGGGCGTCTCTGGTTACTAGCAGAGGGTATGTCCAGTGGCGCCCGGCGGACTTTGACCACCTCTGTGGTCTCTTCGGGTGTTGGGTCGGGACGAGAATCCCGCGTCGTTGGGGAAGGGTTTTATCCCGCGTCAGTGAGTGAATCGTGCGTTGCGTGCTATGGGGCAAAGGCCCCGCAGCACGCAACCCTTCTAGCCTGCTTTTGTAAGGACGGCGGATGGCGATCCCGCCGTCCTCAGGCCCCGATCATGGAGGTCGATAGTCTTGGGCGTAGTCGCGGAGTCTGGGGCGCCCTGGCCGCCGACTACGGAACTCGGCGGGGAGGGTACGCTCCCTCTCCCTCCCGGCCGCCTCCTTCGCGAGCATGACTTGCTCGCAGAAGGACACGGCCGCGTTCCACCTACTCCGGCTGGAGACCATGGCTTGAAGCATGGTCTCCAGCAAGAGGGTATCCACGCCCAGACCCACTACGAGGTCCCGGCGCTGACTCGCCCACGCTGAGCACTCCACCAACGTGTGGAGTGCGGTGTCGTCGTCGGAAACCTCGCAGTGTTGACACCGGGGTGTGACCTCACGATGCATCCGAAACTGATAGCTACCGAAGCATCCATGCCCGGCAACGATCTGCGTCGCACGGTACGTGAGGTCACCATGCTGCCTCTGCAGCCAATCGTCCATGACCGGTCTCACCGCCGCGATGATGGTGGTACCCCACTTGGGTTGCTCAAGTCGCACCCTCCATGACTCCATGAGATCCTGGCGGAGTTGGGACCGCTGGTCCTCGATTTCTCGAGACGCAGGCCTGTGGTCCCGCTCCAGCGCCTCCTTGCGCCATTGGAACAATGACGCAAGGGCTCTCGCTTCCAGGTCCCATGGAGGGGTCCCGGCTAGGAGACATGCAGCCTCTCCGGAGATCGTGCGGTACCCCCGTATGATTCTGACGGCCAAGGTTCGAAGTGGTCTGTTTAACAGAGTCACGTTCCCCTTGACCGCCAACCTATCCGCCCATACGGGAGCCCCGTATAGGGCCATACTCCGCACGATCCCCAGGTACAGTCTCCTGCAGGAAGCGTTGGGTCCCTTTAGGTTGGGCATCCGTCGAGAAAGCGCGACCGATGCCAGCGTCACCTTGGGGACCAAACTTCGGAAATGTAGTCCGAAGTTCCATCGGCTATCAAGTACGATCTAGGTCAACTTGCAGACTGGGGAAAATTTATTTCGTCTGTAGAGTGAAGAAGAAATTTTCTAAACAAAGCCGCTCCCGAAGTCTACGGTTCACAGAACCACTAGTATAGTATATTTTTAGACGCATAACAACGAATATGTATTATTCATTACGCATAACATACAATATAGGAAGTAAAGAAAAATATATACAGAGCCAAAGTAAAGTATAATCCGTCAAGGTCAAGTTTAAGGACATTTGGAGAATCTACTGATGTTTTGAGAAACCTACTTATGACAATACATAAAATCACACTGTAAAATAATGACGCATCAGCCCATTTTTGGCATATAGTTGGTGCAATAGCGTTGTAAATTATTTAACGTCTCACTCGTCCGCAAGTCACGTTTGTGCCCAAAATTAGCAAGCAGGATCACAATGAAAGTATAACGTAAAACACAATGAAAAGCTATTTGAGCCACGTCGTCGTGTAGATGCACAAATAGCACATGTTGGACCAAATTCCCTTTTTAAAACATTGTATAGTGTTTTTTTTTATATTTAAGTCCACAATTTGATGCCGCCTGCCTGACTGTAAGCTGTGACGACGTCTGGCGATTTTGGGCGACACTCATAGTATACAGAAATACTATAGAGAGTGGCCCTCAACTTGACGACCTAGTGATTTGCCTCTCAAAGAACCCAGGGTTATATGTGGGAGGAAACTACCCAAAAAAAAGCCAAAAATATTTATTTATTTATTTTATAAATGAATCAAACTATGTCAGACATGCAGACAGTAGGAGATCAACAAATAGGCAGAAATGTAATATGATGCGTAGTTGTATCGTAGGTACCCAAGAACAGATTGTGACAGACATCATGAATTCTGAATGTGTTCATTTAAAGCAGTAATTAAAGCATTCATTAAAAACTAATTGCATCACATTCCAGACGAATTTGGATACGATAAAGCTTACTCACTAAGTGTGATAACAAACAATATAAAAGTTGGTACCGTTATGGTACTAGGAGTAGGTATTTTTCATAACACAGTATTTTTTAACATTGAGTATTGATTACTGAAACTGTATAATAGCAAAATAAAAGCGTAATTATATTTAGGTTTTAAAGTAAACACTTCGTGGAATAGTTTGTTCTCAATTGTTCCAAAATAATACCACTATTATTAGCACATTATATACAGTGCTATTTTACATCTACATATTTAATTCTGTTCCCCAATCTTATTCTGGAACTGCCATTTAAGTCTTGCAATTTTGTAGTGAAGCTTAAGCCCCCGAAAGTATTGTGTATTTTAAAAGAGCTGTTGATTGGATATTATTATTCGGTAGAGGGATCAGAATAGTAAAAAAATATTATTTGAAATTACGGTTGAACACTCTTGAAACGCGTGGCCAACAAAAGTTGTTGATTTCAAATAAGCATCAAGTACCTACTTTATTTATAACCTCAGTGGTAACATCTAGTACATGCGTACTAAAATTATAAATATGAATGAATAAGAACCAGTGTCATGGTTCACGGGCTCACGGCCGTCAGAGAACATAGTACTCGTATTTAGCGGCCAGAGGAATTGATACTAGTACGTAGGCAGTTGCCTACGTACTAGTATCAATTTGATGACATGACTCATACTTGGTTGGGTAGGTACCTTCTCGTACTTACAATAATAATTATTATAAGTACTAGGTAGACTAATATTATACTAGGTATATCAGTCGAAATAGGTACCTGGTACCTATTATACAGGTTTTATCTGAACCCAAGGACTTCCTTGTTATTTTTGATGAAGCCTATTTAGTTGTGTAATAAATATAGGTAGACGTAGACATTACTTTTTATATGTATGTACCTAGTACCTAGTGATGTAACGAATGTTAGATTTTTGACATTCGCGAATATTTCTCTCTAACGTTCGCGAACGCGAATGTTGTCCTTGAACTAAAGCGCGCGAGAAATATAGATACGGGTTTGACATTTCATATCAACCCGTAGACAACCGTGTTTAAGCAAAGTTCTCTCCTATAGCCCACCGTCATCAGCTCCCGATCATGGTCGTCAGTGGTCTTGAGCGTAGATGCAGCAGGGAAACTACGCTACCTCTCCCTCTCGGCCGTGTCGAGCATAACCGGCTCGCAGAGTGACACAGCCACGTTCCTCTTGCTCCCGCTGGAGACCATGGCTCTTATCATAATATACAAATCTCCTATATCTCCAGCAAATATACATATCATTTGTGAAAATTTCCTATCACGGTTCATAAGATACAGCCTGAAGACAGACGGACTGCGAAGTCTCAGCAATAGGGTTCCCGTTTTAACCTTTACCAGTACCTACCTAATTAAGTAGGTACTAGTGACAAATTACTAGGTACATAGGTATGCGAAGCTGGGACAAACCGCTAATAATAGAATAAAGACAACACATGAAACGACCTTGCATTTAATTAATATACTTATTAATATTGCAAACATGTAGACATATAAGCGTTTTTACATTGTCCAATCTGGATTGGACAATGATGTTTATGATATTTCTAGTCTATGATTATTTATGATATGATTAGCTGAAGATTGGACAATGTAAAAGTGTGGAAGGTAATGATATTTTTTTTCTCGCGTCTACTGTATCGTGTGTTAGATAGGTGTTTTAAAATCATTGAGAGGTTGCCTAGATGACTTTTTGATTTAAGTATCTGTTTACGAGACATTTAGCTTCGAAGAGCATATTTTTGCGAAAACAGGGCGTCCCCCCCATCTAAAATTTAAATGGCTGGCATGACGAACCTTATAAAATTAATGATGGTAGTCCATGTCATGAACTTTGAAGGAAAACTATAACGGATGGTATAACTCTGTTAGTTCAGGAGTTATAGATGCTTTTATGGGTAACTACGGAACCCCATGTAAATTTGTAAATCATCTGCATAAAGGTGGTATGAATAAAGTAGGATTTTAGTTATGGAATTAATGAAGATTGAGAAAAGTAATGGAATGTAATGAAATGTACCTCCTGTCTTTCATAATGATGTCAGATATCGGGGCCGACATATGATACTGCTGACCCACCCGTCCGATATTCAATATCGGATCGGACAATGTGAAAACGTACTAACACTAAACACTTTTCAGTAATACGTTTATTGTTCTAAGTGGTTGAATCAATATTGGAGCCGAAATAAATACATGGAACTTCTGTACAATAATATTATTACGATAGTACGTTTCCTTGTATTCATACTTCACTGAGAATAGGTATTTTACTAGGACCTATTAATAAATACTTAAAATATTTCCTTTATTGAATATAAGTGATTAATCGGTGGCAGTAGGCTCGCCTTCTAAGTGGGACCTTCAAAGTTAACGAAAAGAAGAAGAAAAGTGGGATTATAATAATGTCATTCGGCGAAACAGGTATGATTATACATATAACAAGTAAATAACTAAGTCACTAAGCAAGTATCCACACTCTGCAAGTAATTTTGTCAGTGCTGCGTAGCTAATAAATATTCACGAGATTAGACTTATAATTATAGAGTGGGGTAAAGTTTTTTTACTTTGTATTTTTTTTTCTTTTCACGTTGCGTGCTTCGTGAACTCTGTAGGGCCATAGATGATCTTTCCTATGTGCGACGCTAAAAACATAGTTCTACTCATGCGGCGGCAGATGTTTTCGAAGGTTTTTCTATGAGTAGGAAAGCGATAACTATATACTTGTGAATATATTTTAAAACAGAACTTAAATTAAAGAAAAAGAAGTATGACAAAATAATGGTCACAACGCACAGCGACTAACTTTATTTCACTATGTGAAGCATGAGAACTATTTTCACACAGACAAGCACCACACGCCGCACTGTGCGTAGGTGCGCTGCTAGGCCAGTGCGCCGCCCGTAGTGAGGCAAAGCTTTAAAAAATGTTCGATAATTAGATCGATACATAATGAAAAAGTCACGTAAAAGAATATAGTTTAGTGTAGATGGGGAGTGAAATAATAGACAGCCGCAACTTTATTAGGTAGGTACTTATATTATTATATTTGTAGTATGTCAAATGATTGACAAGGTGATTATAAACATTTACCGTTTGCATTGTATAAGTTAAAAGGTTTGCAGTATAAATTGTTATGTTTAATAGCTGATAGTTGAAAGAATTAAAAACTATATTCAGGAACTAATGTCAGGAAAAACTTTTTGTGATAGATTTCACAATAAAACCTATTTAAACTGCAGGACCTGATCTGAAAAAAATCTGGTCATAACGCATAATAATAATTAAGGGTATGGATTGGTATGGATGTTTATAGGTCATTACGCACCCACGGAAAGTAGGTATGATATTTTAGTAAACGCTATCAAATATTTCTATATATATATATATATATATATATATATATAATTCAAATGTTTTAATAATTAAAACCATCTCATCTTAAACTTATGAGATCGACTCTTCTCAAGACCAGAAGGCTGGTTACTTTTTAGCTCAAAGAATAAACTGCCGCCAGCCTTCTTGGAACATTGCCAGTCGGCAACGATGCGGAGGAGTTCTATGACGCCCGTATATAGTGTAGATTTTTGTGTGTATTGTATAGTTTTTAGTAAGTTAAAATAGTATTTTCTTATGTTAATTTACTTTGCTTTTATTTAATTCCAAGTTGCTGTACCTACTTAACGTTTTTCCGTGTTTGAATGCACCTGGCAAGGGTAAAGTCCTTCGCAAAGAACCTGGCATATTTTTTCTTTCTTTTTCGATATAACTTTATTTTATAAAGAATGCCAAGTTGCCTCAAATATCTACTTTAGTAATTAGTTTTTTCGTAATGTCATTGGTTTTTTTCAGGAGTTTTCTCAGTCCCAATGCGTATCACATTTAGTTTAAAAATTAAAAATGACACTAAAAAGCTTTAAAATACCAACAAAATAACAGCATACAAGCATAGAATAGGGAATAGTACCAGGGCTATGTCACTAAAGATTAAAAAAAAAGTCACTTATCTAACAATTCTTTTGTTTACAGAGACCATAATTCGAACGTTTGGTTGACAGGAAAGTACCAGCATAATTTGATCAATAATTATGACGTTAATGCCTCAATATCAACTCTATGGTCAATGCCGTATCACAAACAAGAGACTACCCTTACTGACTTACAACTTCAAGTTGTCGCTGACGTCACGTATTTTTGCGATTGTTAGGCGAGTGACATATGCCTGATACAAGTAACAGTATAGATAGATCAATCGGAACTGTAGATTTTAGTGACATCAAGGATGTGAGCTGATGATCTTCATAAGTTATAGCTAAGAACTAATAACCTTCTCGAACATATCTACTTTCGAAAAAGGAATTGTTAATCCGTTCGGCGGCTATAATATCATAGACATAGGTACATTAGATAGGATGGATAAAATACACTAATACATTCAAATAATATCTCCCATTTTCCACGGGTAAAATTCTGCTCCTACTCTGCTAAATTACATTCAGAAAGAGGGGAAAATAAATAACCAATTATCCCTTATCTAATTACTTAAATACATATACCGTAACGTTCTTGCAACGATAGTTACCTATTATTATATGACATCAACGACAGGTCTGATGTCATCTTGCTTGAGGTTGTTTGATATTAACTCAATTGGTTGGCAGATTCCATTGGCTAAAGAATCGAGATAGTAATGTAACCCTACCTACGGATAATACATACTAGGTTAAGACATTTAATTAAAAATAGTCGTTTGAAATTGTCTTTATGTCATCCGTTTGATAGTGATATGAACGGTTTACTATCGTTTTAAAAAAAACGTATGACAAAATCAAATGATCATTTTAAAAACAACGTTAGAAAAACTAATCATTTGATAAACTTTCATGTTTCGCAAATGCTTATCTAGTAAATATTACGACTGTTAAAATATAATTTTTTAAATTTTCATATGACTAAATAATTCGTTTGCCAAATTATTGTTTTTACAAAATGTCAAATGAAAATAATATTGATGTCAAAACAAAAGTGTGCATATTAGACTTCGTTTCTGGCGTTGTTTTATCATGTTCTAACCTAACCTAACCTAACCTCCCCGGCGGGCACCAGTCAGGGGGCGAGGGCGCATTGCCTACGCCCAAGCCCCCGACTGATAGGGCCGTGGGTCGGGGGGCCCACCGCTCACGAGAATGGCCCTGAGGAGTCCGACGCCCCTTATGTGTTTCGGGGGCGTCGCTTCTGTGTTGATCAGGGGGGGTTCAGGCACCCCCGAGTAGAGCTCGAAAAAGCGCCCCTTTGCCGGGCCGCTGTTGCTTAACAGTTCCTGCCTATCCGGCGGCCCGGCTAAGGCGAAGGAGAAACACCGTGGATAGGTTTTAGTGGGCAGTCCGGCCCGTTTTAATCCTAGGGCCGGGAGTCCCACACGAAGCCGTCTCGCTCCCCCCCCAGCGAGACGGTGAAGTGCGTAAATGCATCACCGATCACGTAAAAAAAAAAAAAAACCTAACCTAACCATTTCGTTTCACTTAACCTATTGACCTACATATTTTATATGATTTCGTTGGTAAATAAAATATTTACCAAGTAAAGCACTTTGTCACATGTTATTTATATTTAAGCTTTACGTTATTTTGTCAACTAACATGTTTACAAAATAATCCATTTGTGAAATAGTTTTTTTGGCATAATGGAATTATGTCTGATAAATAGTTTGTCAAATGAGTAGTTTATTAACTTATAGTTTGTAAAATGATATAATTATCGAGTATAAATTTGTCAAACGTTGTTTTTCAAATAAAAATTTGTCATTTGTTTTTTGTCAAATGACTGGATACCGATATGAACATTATCTTAGTTCACTACACCTACTTACTAATGTTATTAAGTGGAAAGAAATTGGTTTAGAAATTACTAAACGTATTTGAGAAAATCTTTAAGTAAGAGAAAGCTACAGACATTATAAGCGAGCGATTAATATACATAACATATATAAACATAACATCACGCCTTTTTCCCCGAAGGGGTAGGCAGAGGTGTGCAAACACACCCACATCTCGCCAGCTATGTTAGGTCCCATGTAATAGGGGGCGAGCCTATTGCCATTTACCGGGCACAAGGTCCAGACTCTGGGATAATTATCTGGATAAAATTCTAAAGAGAATTATACATTATCCACCAGACCCGGGAATCGAACCCGAGACCTCGAGTGTGGCAGTCCGTACATAGTACCATTGTGCCACCGAGGTAGTCAATATAGGCTGTCAAATAGAAGTAGAGCAGCAAGAAAGTACATTTACTGTCATAATATGGGACGAGTTCTGTCAATCTGAAAAGTTCTGTCAATGAGTTTTAAAATACATGTTCGTCTCGTCCTAAATTCGAGTGAAGTCTGTTGAATGTTTAACTGGTGGATATTTGTATTATAGCCTAGGCAATAAAGAAAAATCAGGGGAAACAATTATATTCCTGTAGTATTTTTGAATTGTTACAATTATACCTTAGGGGTTGTAGATGAACATACTAAAATCACCTAGGTTAAATGTCAACTTTTTCTGTATTTTGGATTTTTCTCGTAAACGGTGAATTTAAGCAAAAATTTTTTTTCTAAGTAATACGGGGTCTCCTAAACAAAAAACGTGACTTTTTGCCATTTTGGTGCGGAACCCTTTGTGCGCGAGTCCGACTCGCACTTGGCTGGTTTTTTCTGTGTGCTACTACGCACATCCCTATGCAGGTAAGTAGGTAGGTAGGTAGATACAGTTCGCGAGGGATAAGCTGAGCTTTGTATTTGTGATTTGTGTAGAACACATGTGTGTGTACAAGAGGTCACATAATTATGTTCACGTACACTGCACTCACACAAATGCAATTCTACTCACTACCAACCACTTCTTTCTTAGTCACAATTCATAGATAGTAAGTACCTACCTCATTTAGCATCTACAAATTGTGACTGGCATAATCAGTGTTGGTTACGAAAGAGTTCGCACGACAAGTCGATGATCCCATGTTGACCGACTCTCAAAGCATTGATACACTATTTTCGTCCGGTCAATAGGACATCTGCGGTCTCATTCCGGGTTCAACAAATTATTGTTGACTCGTGTTGAATGTTTTTTAAATACCTATTTAGAATAAGTAGCTAAAGCCCGCGGAACTAAAATTTAAAAATAAATTAAACGTAAAAATATCTTTTTGAAAACAAGCTTTTACTTAAATGCGTTATCGGTTTGAACGTGTGTCAAGCCTCCGTACATTAAACATGACATAACAATAACAAATATGTAGAGAATAATAAATATGTTACATTAACAAACGTGGGCATAGTATGTTACAGTCCTACAATAAATTCGTAACAAATAGCTTACGCTTATATTTAACTGGGTTTGTTTCGTCCCTGATTTCCCGAGGCAAGCCATGCAATGTACTTGAGAACATACATACATACATATTGACACGCTTCTTTCCCATGGGTGTAGGTAGATACTATGGAATTCCACTTGCTACGATCCTGGCATACTTTTTTGGTAAACATTCGTCTTAGCGGTCCACCGCTAGAGGGCGATACTTAAATATATTTGGACACTACTCGACGAGTAAAGTTGATTGGCATGACCTTCAAGGTCCGCCAAGGTCAAATAAAAATAAAAATAAAGTAACGCCATCTATCGGAAATGCGTTTTAAGCAACGCCATCTATCGGAAATGTGTTTTTAAGCAACTTTTTTATTTGACCTTGGCGGACCTTGAAGGTCATATGGATCGACTCAGAATCGAAAATTAAGCCGAATGACATTAAGTTCTGCCCTCTAGCGAGTGACCGTTAAACCGAATGTTTCGCTTCTTCCACTTTAATAACTATCTTCATGCACGCTCTCCGGTTGTGGGTACTCTTGACCTGGCCTTTGGTCGTCCCTTTTTCTATCTTACTCACTACATCTTCTGTGGATATGAGAAGCGTTTTTTTAATGTCCTATCACCAATAAAATGCATTTTAATAAAGATTGATGTAAGGATGTGCAAGTCACTGAATGGGTTGAGCAGTCAATTCGACATTCATGTTGACTCAGTTTCGAGTGTTAAGCTACGTCTCAGGAATTTACCTCTTGGTCATGATTAGCCACCACTTGATTAATTACTTTGTTAAGTTTTAAATTATATATATTTTTCATTGTTTGAGGTACGGGTTTGTTATGTGCGCGAGAGTCCGCGTTCGTAATACATCTATTCTTCTCTATATCTCTATTCTCTATATATCCTTTGTGCAGTGGGTGTACTTTATTATAGCGTTCAAAACATTTGTTTTTTACTGTGTTATATATAATAGTTACAAGCGGTGTTTACCTATAAGTAGTCATTGCATTATAATCTCTAAGACTACCTCGGTGGCACAATGGTACTGTACGGACTGCCACACTCGAGGTCTCGGGTTCGTTTCCCGGGTCTGGTGGATAATGTATAATTCTCTTTAGAATTTTACCCAGATAATTATCCCAGAGTCTGGAACTTGTGCCCGGTAAATGGCAATAGGCTCGCCCCCTATTACATGGGACCTAGCATAGCTGGCGAGATGTGGGTGTGTTTGCACACCTCTGCCTACCCCTTCGGGGAAAAAGGCGTGATGCTATGTTATGTTATGTTATGTGCATTATAATTTGCTTATATTTTGTGTTAACTATGTACTTGTATTGATGTAAATGACTGTTGGGGAACCTTATTAAATAAATAAATAAATGATACATATTTCAAATCAAAATCTATCTTCTCGTTGAATACGTAGTAGTATATTACGTAGGTATAACCTTCATTATAATTTATGCTTTCGATTGTCGGCACTTGGTGGAACTTATAGTAATACATTTTTGAAAAAAAACTCACTTGTACATCATTCCACAAATATTTTATTTTCTAACCGGTTTCGCCTTATGGCCTCCTTAACTTTATTTAGGTACACCCACGTTTATAATTTTAAAATGTATAGTGGGTACCTACTCAGTTTAATGTCATAATATTAACGAAATGGTTTCTGAAAGTAAAAATAAATAATATTAGTAGAAAATGTGTTATAAAAGTGAATTATGTGTGTGGATTAACTAGGAGTGAACACCTCCTCCACCGTGAATTTTTTTCAAAAATGTATAACCTTCATTATCACTGGTAGTATCACCAATTACTCACAATATTTAGATTAGAATATTATGTATGTAGTATCACATAATAATATAATATAATATCATTCTTAGGTTATGTACTAAACGCGTAGTTAACTAGATTTGCAGCTCATAGACAAGTAGAGCATGACTTTTGATATCATTATCTATCATATTGGTCAAAATAATATTAATTATGAATAACCCTAAAATGTGTTTTCATGCTATCGGATAGACAAAAACCTGGGTGAGTTCTCTTATACTTAGTATTTTATATCGGTCCTGTCCTGCACTCTTGTGGCATGGATGGTTAATCAATCATCATCACTTATATTATTATATTTTGTGTTACATTATTATATTGTATATAAATATATATATATATATACCTTCTACTTAACTACATACGTTTTGTACATTGTATTTTTTTATTTAGGTATGTGCAGTCTTTTTACAATATCCAACCCAAAATGTTTCTGTGATTCTCTTTCTGTGGGTTTTGAAATGAGAGCTTGTGTTCTCATTGCCTAAAAATACCCAATTCCTTGTGTTTAACTATACTTAAAATAGGTACTTCATTAGAAACGTCTTATACATAATATTATAGATTATTAAGACGGCGTAGACCTTTCTGTATTTGGTGCGACTCAAGGGCGTATCCAAAGCGAATACGCATTTGCTGTTTTCAAAAAATATCGTTAATTCTTCTCACTTTTGAGTGTAATTTCTTTTCAAAATAAAGGAGGATAATTTACCTGCTTCGTGATGACATAACATAACGCCTTGAACTGAACTTGACCGAGCTAATATTGCTAGGATTGGCCAATGGCGATGGCGGGGCGGTTAATCAATAAAAATGTGGCGTCTGTCGCGAACCATAGGGACTGAATAATTTATACTCGATAGATACAACTCGTTATTTTGTCGATTAGGTATTTATTTATTTATTTACACATAACA
Organism: Nudaria mundana; assembly: GCA_963556515.1. Lineage (NCBI taxonomy): Eukaryota > Metazoa > Arthropoda > Insecta > Lepidoptera > Erebidae > Nudaria > Nudaria mundana. Next base: position 4,403,718 of record OY748296.1, read on the forward strand.
GACCGAACAAATACAGAAAATACAAATCAGAAAGTTCAGAATCCAGGTTGCATTCCAAAAGAATGTGTATACATGTATACAATTTTAACAAATAGGACATGATGGAGTTTCAAACCACAATACTCAGATTTAAAAGCTGTTTCACAATTCTTACAAATAAAAACAGTTAGTTAAGACATCAAAGGCTGGGTTATCCCTATAAGTATAATAATAATATCATACCAGTTAGTTTAGCCACAGATTACTAAACAGTTACTACGTAACAGATACTTCACTCAGTAGAAAATTTCCAATACCTACTGCTAAAATAGCCTACTCCGTCGCGTCAGCAACCACTGCATGCTAAAATGTACCTAAATGCTCATCCGTACAGTTTAGATTGCTTCGCACCGCGCGATCCCACAGCCATCGCAGGGCTGCCTCTTCGATAAAATTAAATTAACATAACTTTTTGTCTATGTTATTAAGAACTGTGAATATGTTCTGACTTATATGTGGCAGTTTAAAATTGTATCGTTTATAAAATATTATTTTTATAAATTGCTGCTGGCTGTGCACATCTAGATAAAACATAATTATAGACGTCAGTGTGTAGGTAAAATAAAAAAAAATCTTTAAAAGTTACATGTGTTGTATTTTTATATATTTTTTTATAAATTTCTTACCCTTTCTAAATTCTCGGTTATTAAATTTTAGTGTGGAAAAAATCCTGAATCTAATAATAAGTTTTATGAGATATTGTTTTGGAAAACAAGGGCAGGGAGAATCAAAATTTATGTCATTTAAAATTTCATAAAGAGTATACTACCCAGCCTTCGTTTCATATTTTAGGTGTTTATCCCTTCTTTTACTTGATTTGCACCCATCTATAGCACATAAGGCACCAGACGGCATCGTAGGTATGCGTACGAACGAATGGAACTATTAAAATTGAACAACGTGCGTGCGCTTCGCTTGCGAAAACCGCACTGAATTTGGTCCTCAAACGGTCGGCCGGGCGGTAGGCAATTATAGCGCGCAAGTACATGGAGTGACGGAGGCCTGGTTCAGCTACTAGTATTAAGTACCTACCGATAAGTTTCTCCTAGTTAGAGAAAATCTTTTTAAACATTTAATACTAGCTTATAATATTTACTTACACACTTACACAATTAGGTTTGTTCCTATTTTCTTTTTGTTGTGAGGTTCGCTTGTATATTATTTGAGTAGGTATTGACTCGATAACTTTAACCGAACCTGTTTTGGTTACGAGGTAAATTAATTAAACCAAAAAATAAATAACCACGAAGACTATACTTTAGTCTTCTAACCTATATCTAACCAAGTCAGGTCGCTCTGAGTGTCTAGTACCAGTGGACTACCAGTTCTTTACGTTAATTTGCTCGAAATACGTTTTTGTATTCCCATACATTTTACACCAGCGCCCGCCCGTTAGCGGTAACGTCAGGGAACTGTGTGAAATGTATGGAGGAATACGAAAACGTATGTATTTCGAGCAAATCAACGTAAGGAACTGGTACTAGACACACTGATCCTTTTTCTAGGTACCGATTCGACAGTGAACCAAATATCATTGCATGTTGTTTCGGTGCGATGAAAAAATGGGAAGTAAAACATTTGGCAAACGAAAAAAGTTCAAAAGAGACTTCGACCAATGCTGAAAGTTCTTTTGTAAATCGGTGAAAAATAGTTCGGTAAAATTTAACATAATTATGACACATGCTACTTCGATGATCTAAAAATCTGTCAAATAATGCATATAAAAGAAGTCGGTCAATAGTTTGGGGTTAAATTTCAATTGAGTGTTTGTTACTATACGAAGAACAAGAGTACCCAGAACCGGAGATCGTGCATGAAGATAATTATGAAAGTGGAAGGAGCGAAAGAAGTATGCCAGGATCGTAGCAAGTGGAATTCCATAGTCTTTGCCTACCATCACGGGAAAGAGGCGTGAACATATGTATGTATGTACTTACGTCTACGTCCACACTTTGGCCAACAAATATGTTGGTTCCAAAATGGTGGCACGTAATAGAGCACCCTATAATATGCTCTGAATATTGGGCTACCGCAACTTTGGGAACCTATGCATCCTTCGTTCAGCACCATATTTTCTCTGTCTCTAAAACATTCAAATGTTAAATATTGAATGGAATCAGGCGTTACCTGGCGAAAGTCCATGATAAAACAATGGGGTAAGATGTTGAATTTCCACGAGGCATTCTCAAGACTGTCTCAAAGAGAACAAACAGCTGTTCTCTTTGAGAGAGTCTTTAGAATGCCTCGTGAGTAGGTGAAACATATGTCGACGTTTATAATGTCTTCTATTTAGCGAAATTAGTGCAATTATATAAAAATTTCAACATCTTACCCCATTGCTTTATTTAAATGTTAGTTTTATTTTATCACACTGTGTCTCAAGAATGGGCGTTTTTACATTGCACGATATCGTTATACACTTTCGTGAATAAAGAAGTAAAATAATAAATAATGTATCTGAATGTGAGATTTGCTAGCTCGGTATTTGTTGCCGAAGGACGTTCTATTACGAGTGCGATCGTCCCTTTCCACATTCCATCGTTAAAATTAACAGACCGTGCTATTCCTATTTGAATATATTAACTGAGTGTCACGGAAAATGTAAACACATAAGTTTATGACTACATTCTAAGTATAGCTAGTAAAATATTAACTACCAATAACAACGTACTTACTTGTAATGGCTACCTACATTATTATTTATGTCATAGTAGAAATACAAACGGCGAGCCTTCGATCAAATTTAGATATTCGTTATCAAAGGGGAATGACCATTTCCCATACATAGCTGATATATATATTTTTTCTTTTCGCCAAAGATGAAACAAAGCATATGTTAGAGGACTGTAAGAGATATCAATTGTCAAAAGAACCAACCGTAACTGAACCAAGTTAGAGAGTGTTTAATAAATTGCTATTTTTGTTAAATTCGTATTTGACGTTGGACATATTATTGTTTCCATTTTCAATGATCACTCCGAGGACCCAATTTCACAGAGTCTGTGACTCCTTGTACCAATTATTACACAGTCAACAGCCGCTGTGTTGACCTAACCTTTAAATGTCCCGCCGTGTGGTGGCCGGCTGAATAGAATAGCCCCAACCCATATCCTCCCGTGGATGTCGTACGAGGCGACTAAGGGAGTGTGTGGAAAGTACTGACCCCCTGTAACTTTTCCACACACAAAAGCGGATGTCCCACCTAACCCAACCTAATCAACTAAACCTAAACAACGACCTCTGTCCTTGCACCAGCACAATCTCGCAAACCTTTAACCTAACCAATCAACTCCTTCCTACTCATCATGACCCCACGAACTTCCCACCAACATAATCTCGCAAACCCTCAACCACCTTATTTACAACTGCCCCAGATACACTTAACTCACTCCTCCACCACATCACCTTTATCGTAAATCAACTAAAACACTCTAACGGCACATAACATCTAAACACTTCACTAACTAAACAATCAACTTGCAAACGGTTCCAGGAGAAGGCGTATACCATAAGCGCCACTCCTGAAACTAAAACCCAATTGACTCATCAAAAAAAAAAAAAAACCTTTAAATGTGAATTGAAATTGTATCTCCGTTTCATTCAATATACAAAATAGGTAACGCCTAACAAAAATATACTAGCAAAACTAATACTAGCTATTCGCGTGTAACTTCGTTCGGTTACGGTTAATAGACAGACTCTTTTTAGAGAGTGGCCCTCAACTGGACGACCTAGTAATTTGCCTCTTCACGCTTCGGCTTCGCTTAAAAAACCCAGGGTTATGTGGGAGGAAACACGTGCGCGGGCAGGGCGTTCCAAGCCACCATCGTTCGACAGAGAAACAAACGTTTAAATCGCTCGGTTCTCGCGAATACGGTTTCCACAGTATCCAAGTATATTATAATGTTAATGATAGTTTGGTAGATCCATAAAGCTTTGTAGGAGCTCCTAAGAAGCTTCATGGGATAACTATACTTATAAAACCACTAATTTCGAGAAATACCATATTATATATCCCTATTCTAAAACCTCTGCATTATAGGGGCTCTCCGGAACATCGGCGAGAAGACTGCGTCCCTCTTTGAGCGCAAGAAGAAGGATGCCGAGCAGATCGCAACTGAGAAAGCTCAAGATGCTGCCCACGTTGTAGAAGATCAAGTCAAGAAGGCCGGCGAAGTGATAAGTGGGGCACAGAAATCCGCTGGCGATGCCGCTAACTCAGGTTATTTCTTTGATATGTAGTAAAAGATGTTTTTTTCGGTCCTTCACTTTAATTATTTTGGTTACCTTAATAAATTTGCGGACGTTCGCGGCTTCGATTGGATGAAATATTTTACTTGACCAACAATCCTCCAGGTCCTCTGTCTAGGTCAGTTAGTTAGGTAGGTATAAATGTAAAGCTTTAACCATTTATACAGCTCTATTTTGAGATATTTATATGGACACAATAGCGCTGGCGTCTGCTAATCTATATCTATATCTACTACTATTATAAACAGGAAAGATTTGTATTTTTGTGTGTATGTTTGTAATGAATAAACTCAAAAACTACTGTGTCGATTTCAAAAATTCTTTCACCATTGGAAAGCTACATTCACCCTGAGTATCATAGGCTACTTTTTATCCCGGTAATGTATTCCCACGGGAACCGGGAACGAGTAAACTAAATCACTCGGGCGGAGCTGCGGCGATCAGCTAGTAATCTATAAAAGTGCGAGTCAGACTCGCGCACAAAGGGTTCCGTACCAACAAGAAAAAAAATCACGTTTGTTGTATGGGAGCCCCCTTAAATATTTATTATATTCTGTTTTTAGTATTTGTTGTTATAGAGGCAACAGAAATATATCATCCCTACAGAACCCTAAAAATGATATTAAACGATGATTAACTTCTGATTTAGAAATTTACGGGTCGTTTAATTTTGTGAATAGGATCCGGATTTCTATCTTTTCTAGAATTGAAATGTAGTTTTATTAGATTCATATAAATTGAAGTACCTACTTAAGAGAAGCTACTGGTTGAACTATCGCTCGCAAACACAAAAAGTATCAAAAAAATCATACATTCATACCATTACCTTTGTTTCTCCGAAGGGGTAGGTAGAGGCCATAATACACGCCCACTTTTCGACACTGAAGTTACGAAGGGTTCCTGATGATTTATGGGAACTTTTAACTTTTTTTTTTTTTTTCTCATATCCGTGCTCTGCAGTTGCAGTTGAGGTTGACTTGGGACCCCTAGACACCTAGAGTACTCTAGATTTTTAAAGTTTTACTTAAGTAGAACCAAGTATGTATTTAGCGCGTATTCATAATACTCCCTCTCCTACTCTCGACTTTACTTACCTACAAAATTTTTCATAAATGCTTCATGTTTATGCAGGCATCGTGCTATTATTGCACCCTCAAAATTTGTAGCGGATGGCGAATAAATTGTAAACAGATTCCCAATTTTTTTGCATACAGCCTCGGAGGCGAAGAACTCGGCCATCGATGCTCTTGACAAGGAGCTATCGAAGGTATCCCTAGCAGCTGGTGGGGCAGTCGACGCTGCCAATAAAGCTGTAGCGGACGGCAAGAAGGTGGTGGACACAACTAAAGGTAGGTCATAAAGAATATTTTGATTTATTATTTCAGTAAGTAGCTAGTATGATCACGATGCAGCGCTGGAACAGCTTTATTTCCATTGTAGTCGAAAGTAGTGCAGATTATAAACAATTTTCTTTAGTAGATTTTGCAAATTGGTTTTCTTTTCACAATTTTTGTAGATTTTGCTAATTTATTTTTACGTGTTTTTAATAGACACACTCGCTACAACGGTAGATAACACGAGAAAAAGTGCAGAATCTGCAGTCAATTCAGCCAAAGGTAAGATATGATCTCTACTGATCTGGTGCATCAACCACTGCTTACTGATAGAATGAAATAGCAACTATAATTCTTTTAAAACTTTTTCTTCTATAATTTCTTAAACGCACACAATAAATCTCAGATGTATCTCTTCTCTCTCTCTTCTTAAAATCACAGAATTTTCACTTCTTTTTCTATTTAATAACTTACTTATATGTAGATTGGTTTGCATGTGTATCATTAAAATGTATACTTTGGTAGGTATCAAGCGGTGTTGGTCCTACAATACACAATATTTGATAAATAATCTAAGTTTTAATAGTGTTTTACTTTCGCGGCATGACTCAATGGAAAAACTTTTAATTGCTACCTTATTTATAGCAAATGACCACGTTGTTTACTGATTTTAGCGTTACGTGATAATCACGAGGCTATCTTATGTCATTATCATCAAACATTTACCCGGTATAATTTTAGCCTTACGATAAATTTATTTTGTAGATACAGTAGGCAGTACATTTCAGAACACTGTAGATAGCACACAAAAGGTTACCCAATCGGCTATTGAATCTGGAAAAGGTTGCGCGACTTCTGCAAAAGGTAGGCTTTTTTGAAATTAAATGTGTTATTTTTTACCTCTATAACTAAGCAGTGTGTTTTTTATAGATACTGTAGGAAACACAATGAGCAATACTTTAGATAGTGCCCAAAGTGCAGCACAGTCAGCCGTAGATACAACAAAATCTTATGCAGATACTGCAAAAGGTACCTACTTACTTGTAAAGTAGTTTTACGTTGTGCTATTTGTGTTTAATTTATATGTTTATTTTTTTTTTGTTTTTTTTTTTTAAATTCCGCGGCCGCTTTAATGTCCGTTGCCGGGCGTCTCTGGTTCACACGCAGAAGATATTTCCAGTGGCGCCCGGCGGGATTTATATGTGTATTGTTACTGATAATTCGATACATTCCTTTCATGCAGTTGCAGGAGGGTACAGAAGAGAGCAAATGCAGCAAATTTAACCCTCTCCAATGTATGTTCGAAAGTTAACGGTTTTGTAGATATCGAATAAAAACGATTTTTTCTAAAAAGGCCCCGTTTTTGGTGTTTGTGATCTGAAAACTGACCAATGGGATTATGGGATATTTACACATCTTTTTATTTAAAAGTATGCTATAAAGATACCTTGATAAGCTGCAAGTCATAACAAAAGATGTTAATTGCGAATGTAATGCCTATTTAAACAATTTTTATTTTAAAGTCTTATACTTATTTAAAAAAAAATCTATGATGCTAACCGTACAAGCTATAAGAAAAATTGCCACAGTTCATAGGCTACACAATAAGATAGGTTTAATCATGGTTTAATGGTAGAACCGGGCGCCGAGCGGACTGGAAATACCTTCGGGTGTCACCAGAGACGCCCGCAGCAATGGACATGGGAGCGGCCCCGGTCTCGCGAAGTTAAAAAAAACGTATAATGGTAGAATAGAACAAAGTTAATATCCTAACCAAATCAATTTTTTTACAATCTCAGGCACTGATTTTTACCATCTCAGGCACTGATTTTTACAATCTCAGGCACTGATTTCCTATCGAGCTTGCTAAAGAATACAACTGTACCTCCAAAACCGTTAGTAACTTTCGGCTAAACATTGGGGAATGTATCGGATTATCAGTATCCCTGTATGTAAATATACTAAGTTATGTGATTTGTTAATCTACTAGTTCCGCATATGACATGGGCGTGTCATATTTAATATGTTGAATAATTTTATGCTTAAGGTATATACCTTATAATTATATAATTATAATGCTATATTTGTGTTTTGTACCTAATTTACTTAATCACCCATATCTGCGGTTTTCTATTATATTCAGTTATTTTTTGTTACTTTTTTTTAAATATGTTAACCATAAAATAATAATTACATTAACTACTTACTTTATTTATTTGTATTTATATATTTATTCGTATTTCGACTATAGATACAGTTGCCAGTACATTAGATAGCACAAAGAAAGCTGCACAAAGTACATTGGATACTGGAAAATCCTACGTTGATTCTGCCAAAGGTAAACTTAATTATTTTTACTACTTAAAAAACAGAGACGGTTTCTCAATTCGACCGTATTAAAAAAAAAGAATTGTTTTTTCGAAAGTATATATTTCCATGGTGATCCCATGATAAGTAAACCAGGCTCTGATGATGTCATCCCCGAGAAACCGAGGGGAACTTTCGAAAATCATATTTTTTTAGATACCTACTAAGTACATAATCTGAGTTTCTGAGTACCTTAATTCCTAGTTCTCTAATGGAGTAGTTGACTCATGTCAAATTGTACAATAGACGAAAGATGTTTATTTCGTGTAGGTAAAAGGTACCTATTTGCCTCAATTCATGGAACCCAATAATATTCATCTTAATTAATAAAAAAACAAAGATGACTGTAAAAAATATATTTTTTAATTTATTACTCAAAACCCCATAAAACGCTATCTGCCATGATAATTTGAAGATGACCTCGTAAACATTGTAAATAAGTTAACGTCAGTCACTTTATAGATTCGTTTTATAGCTGTATTTTTGCATTTTACAAATAATATAGGTGTGGATTTTTGCCTGAGAAGCTTTTAGCTTCACAAGCAATGTAATTAGTCTGATGAACATGTTTGTAGACATCAAGCTTAGGTATGCGTAATATAATTTCTAATTTGCCAAATATGGCTCAAAAATAAAATTAATTTAAGTAAGTATCCTTTTGGTATCCTATAATCCGTATATCCGTATTTTGTAGATACCGTATCTAACACAATCAGCTCCACAGTAGACACGACTAAGAACGCAGCTGCGAATGCGGCTGAGAAAGGCACTAATTTGATTGGTACAGCTAAAGGTAATAATAATAATCTTAAAGCATCAACAATTAGTATGATTGCCGACGTTATACTTTTTTTTAAATTTTGTAGACAGTGTCGTAATCACAGCAAATTCAACTGTTGATGCTACAAAAATGTTGCGTCAGCGACTTACGATAAAAGCACTTTCATCTAACTTTGCCATGTCATTTAACTACATTACGTTCTTTATTTGGTTTTTGACATGTGTTCCTATTCTCAGAAGGGGTGACAAAAAATGCATTAGTTTATTTCGTAATTTATGTACTTGTAATAGTTATTTTATATATAAATTTACTTTTATTATTTTATTTTGTAGATTCTTTTGCAAACACTTTTAGTAGTGCAGAAGATACAACAAAGAATGCTACTTCTTCAGCCGTTGATTCAGGCGAATCATTTCTAGGATCTGCCAAAGGTAGACACTAATTGAATACAAAACTACACAACACAAAATCACGTCTTTATCCCCGGTGGGGTAGACAGAGGCGTTCATTACTCTCACATTTCTCCACTCAATGTTCGACCCACGTACTTAGGGCCTATTGCAGTGTCTTGGCACATTGAGTACCTACGTATTATTGCTTGGGCCGTCTGTCATGCCTGCAGCTCAGGTTGACTTGGGGGCCACTTGGCACGCTATATTACATTAGATTAAGTACTTGACGACTTAACTGTAGGTAGATTATACTTATTTATTTTTGTGACACATATGACATTACCAAAATGTTCAATTGTAATTCTGTACACATCGTAATGTTGTAGATTCTGTAACTCAAAGTTACGACTCTACCAAAGACGCATTATCATCTGCTGTAAACACTGGAGTATCTTATGTTTCCTCTGCAAAAGGTAGTTCTTTTACTTATTTATTTGAATTAATTACTGATTTCTTAAATTACTATAGAATTTTATAAGTTATTTATATATTTACTTTTAATATTCTATTTTGTAGATGCTATTGCAAACACTTTTAGTTCTGCAGAGGATACCACAAAAAGTGCCACCTCATCAGCCGTTGATTCAGGTGAATCGTTCTTAGGAAGTGCCATAGGTATTAATCAAGACGTGTTAAATACTCGCTGTTTACATTAAGCTAGTTTAACATATTACAAAAAATCTAAAAATAAATAAATATGTTAGGACAATTCACACAACGCCATCTAGTTGAGAAAGACACTAATTTGATTGGTACAGCCAAAGGTAATAATAATAATCTTAAAGCATCAACAATTAGGTTGATTCCCGACAATAAATTGACGTTATACTTTTTTTTATTTTGTAGACATGGTCGTAATCACAGCAAATTCAACTGTTGATGCTACAAAACACGTTGCGTCAGCGACTTACGATAAAGGCACTTCCATCTAACTTTGTCATGTCATTTAACTACATTACGTTCTTAATTTGGTTTTTGACATGTGTTCCTATTCTCAGAAGGGGTGACAATTTCGTAGTTTATTTACTTGTAATAGGTATTTTATTTATAAATTTACTTTTATTATTTTATTTTGTAGATTCTTTTGCAAACACTTTTAGTAGTGCAGAAGATACAACAAAGAATGCTACTTCTTCAGCCGTTGATTCAGGCGAATCATTTCTAGGATCTGCCAAAGGTAGACACTAATTACATACAAAACTACACAACACAAAATCACGTCTTTATCCCCGATGAGGTAGACAGAGGCGTTCATTACTCTCACATTTCTCCCGTCAATGTTAGACCCACGTACTTAGGGCCTATTGCGGTTTCTTGGCACATTGAGTACCTACGTATTATTGCTTGGGCCGTCTGTCATGCCTGCAGCTCAGGTTGACTTGGGGGCCACTTGGCACCCTATTTTACATTACCAAAATGTTCAATTGTAATTCTGTACACATCATAATGTTGTAGATTCTGTAACTCAAAGTTACGACTCGACCAAAGACGCATTATCATCTGCTGTAAACACTGGAGTATCTTATGTTTCCTCTGCAAAAGGTAGTTCTTTTACTTATTTATTTGAATCATTTACTTTAGTTACTGATTTCTTAAATTATTATCGAATTTTATAAGTTATTTATATATTTACTTTTATTTTGTAGATGCTATTGCAAACACTTTTAGTTCTGCAGAGGATACCACTAAAAGTGCCACCTCATCAGCGGTTGATTCAGGTGAATCGTTCTTAGGAAGTGCCAAAGGTACATACTATTATTCAAGACGTGTTAAATTACTCGCTGTTTAGATTAAGCTCCTTTAAATTACAAAAAAAAAACTATTGAATTACATAATGAAAATTATATGGATAATCTACCTGAGTTTATTGCTGGTATCTTCTCAGGAGAACCAACTTACCGAACCAACGAAAGAATCATTTTGAAATGGTTACTTAATTTAGTATTTCTATAATATTGCTTCAAATAAAATTGGAAAAAGTTGACATTCATATGTGCTTAAACGAAATTGATTCTTTGATTGATTCTATATTTTTATATTTATTTGTTTTGTAGATTCTATTGCAAATACTTTTACTAGTGTAGATGATACCACAAAAAATCCAACCTCATCAGCCGTTGATTCAGGTTCGTCGTTTCTGGGAAGTGCCAAAGGTACTGTTTGTATGAACACAACTCATTTACACATTTTGAAACTTCTTTATCTAAGTATGACATCGACTCGTAGAATATGACGATAACTTTGGCTCCTATTCGATTTTAATGAAATAAAGGCTTTTGTTGCCTTGAAGTCACACAGGAGGAAGTTCGTCTTTTAAATGAAAACCGCACGAAAATCAGTATCTATAGAGATCGGCGTTTACAAACAAACAGACAGAAAGACAAGAATTCTAAAAAAATCTGTTTTGTGTTTTATTAATCTTTTTATATCGCTTTAACTGATTTTTAGTAACCTAATTTTATAATGTACAATTGTGTACACACTATAATTTTTAGGGTTTCGTACCCAAAGGGTAAAACGGGAACCAACCCAATTACTTTAATTAATAGACTTCGCTGTCCGTCCGTCCATCAGTTAAAAAGTTAAAATTTTCACGGATGATGTATTTCGGTTGCCGCTATAACAACAAATACTAAAAAACAGTATAAAATAAATATTTAAGGGGGCTCGTAAGGGGATCATACAACCAGTATTTTTTTTTTTTTTCCGTGTTTGTACGGAACCCTTTGTGCGCGAGCCCGACTCGCACTTGGCCGGTTTTTACTGTTATATTATAGTAGGTAGGTACAGCTACCTATATATGTTACATTATAGTCTAGATTACTTTGTAGATACAGTGTCAAGCACGTTACAAAATACATTAGACACAACAAAGGATGCTGCAAGTGCCGCAGTTGACAAGAGTACTTCCATTGTTGGAAGCGCAAAAGGTACCTAATTGTGGATTAAAAATGTGTTTCTGAATAAATGTGTGTCCGTGACGTGACTTAATATAACATATCTGTCAAAATACATTTATATTATTGAACTAATAATATTGTGTTTCATTTATATAACCTGTTGCATGCTTTGTGCTTTGTTATGCTTCTACTAAAGCATGGTTTTTTAGCTAACTTTTCTTTATATGTAAGTATTTATAATGGCAAGCGATTGTGTATTTATAGGTATACCCAAGTATTTTTATAATGTATTGTCTACACTGACAGCAGATGTAGGCAAGCGGCAAACTGAAAAACTAAAATGACTGACCAATCACTGAAAATGTGAATGCGACTACAAGTTTGTACTTTTTGTAAACCTTGGACAAAAAGGAGGTAATTGGTAAGAAAAAATAATTTGTGCGGGTGGGCTATTAATTATTATAAACAAATTAATTTGTTAACTGATAAAAAGTTTGTTTTTATATTGGCAAAATAAAACACTTTTTACTCTTGTGGTTTTTTCGAAAAAATGCGTTTTAAAGAAGTTACAACCATTTTAAAGCGAAAAAATTACCAAAAATGGTCAAATTCAAAAAAATTTATCTCTGCGAAATTTGATCGAATTCAAAAAAATCCTGCGGCAGAATACTTCTCAGATCTTAAGCTTCAACTGACTATTTCACATTTATGTATATTATTTATTTTAATACGTACGTACAGGTTTACAAAAAGTACAAACTTGTATAGGCGCATTCACATTTTTAGTGATTGGTCAGTCATTTTCATTTCTACGCAATTTTTCGGGGGTTTCCGCTTGCCTAATGGGAGGTTGTGACAATCTAATAGTAACTTCTAAATATTGTAAGTTCAGTAACAAGGTAGGTACCATGGTCAAGCATTTTCTTTCAACCAGAAGGTAGGTAAGAATATAAGTATCTACCTACCTAATCTTTGCAGTATTTCAGTTATAGGTATTTTACATACCTACTTCGATTTATTCCAACCAACCTATAGTTCGTTCGCGATAAGAATGCAGTAAGTCATCAGTGCATAGGGTGTATTCTCAGTGGAAATGACAGGACACAACCGTTGTATTCGAAGCAATGTCTTCAACTGGATACTATGAACTTGACCTTGTAATTTGAAAAGATTTGATTGGTTAGGGAGCGGGGCTAGGTCGAAGGACAAGGATGACTCCACTGCATTCTTATCGCGAACGAACTATAGGTCTATACCTGCCCTATGTAGGAAGGTATGCATAAGCTGATCCGTCTCTCAACTCTGTTCCTTGATTCATTTAATTAAATGAAAGAGTCCCATTTTGGAGCTATTCTATCATATAATAGGTAAGTCCAGTGCCTTAGATTTAGGATCAAATTCTGTGGAATAGTTGGTATTCTTACCTATTGCCTACTATATTGCTATTCAATAGGTACACATTAATTGGATATCGAGCATTTCATGTGTCAATGCAGGACATACTTAGATAGATAGTGTATAAGTAGGTATATTATGTGTTGCTTATGTATAATATACGTAGTACCAATTAACAAACATCCTTTCCGAATCTTACCTACATAACAAAATAGTGTTTTGTAACGTTTTGATAAAAAATCTTACATTTATCTATTGTCTGAGGAAAAAAAAAATTGTTGTAGGTGTACCTACAGTAATACATTGTGTTTAAATGACATAAGCAGTATGAAGGTTAGGTACATACACTATCCGGTGATTCAGCTGTACGGTCGTGTCTAGACTTATCTTAGGTTATACGTATCTTCTACTCATTTACTTGTTTGCTGATATATATGTATTTGACCAACAGATACCATCAACACAACGGTAGACGCAACTAAGAAGGCAGCAGAAGACGCAAAGGAAAAGGCCAGACTTGCAGCGGAGGCTGCGCAGGAAGAGGCCAAGAGAGTTGCTAGTAAGTCTAACATAAGATTGATGATTTAATAAAACAAAATTAATAGGTAAGTATAGTGTTTTTGAAATTGTCTTGGCAGAGATTTGTAATCCCGCTCTCTTCGGTCGTTTAACGTTAACGTACTTCGTATTTCTATGGTCGTAGGTATCTCGTCGTATCGTGTCTGACCTCCTACCTATACATTTGGGATTACACAGTAGATATTGAGAATTCCACGTAGAAACAGTCGCTAAGGAAATAGCCGTATCTAAAGTGGATCAGCGCCATCTGTTAGTATGGGATGGGGGCAACCCTAACCTACCTATTATTTTCCTCTGCTGTTACATAGGCGTCTGTTTATTTCCAATCATCGCCTTGTTCAACTAGGTGCTGCTGTGGAAGGATCTAAGAAGGCAGCAACTGATGCCAGTAACGCTATCAGTAGTACCGTCGACAGCACTTTCAAACGGGCGGAGTGCGCCGCTGACGAGGGACTCAAGAACGCCGGACAAGTGGTCGATGCTAAGATCAAGGACACTGACAAGTATCTCAGCGGAAAGAGAGATAATGTACGTATTTATATGAAATTCATTAATTTCGACCCACCGCAAACGCCCCCCGCGTTTGAGGTGGGTCGAAATTATAACTCTACGAGTATATTAACTCTAGTGACCCCATCCAAAATTGTAGGCTGCGACCGCGCCTGCTAAATACCTATATTATTGGTAAATTCCGGCAATGTGATTCTCGCTCCTAATGATAAGTATGGTATGATCTTAGATGAACTATATACTAGATGACGCGTCGCCAAGCAACCACCTACTAAAGTACCTAGTACTACAGAAACAGCCCAGTTTACGCATGCTAGTGTGCGTGAGCGTATAGTCATACACTCGCCTTGTGTCATTCTGTTTGACGTTGTGTTGGTGTATAGTGTGTAGTGGTGCCAGCTAAAGAAACTTTTTCCATTTTCCCATATTATTTAGGAATATTTAGGGGAAAAAAAACAAATTAGGACGTTACTTTTTAACTTTTTATGATCAACTTTTTATTTTTAAACTTTTTTTATTAACATTTTATTTTTAACATTTTTATTAACATTTTATTTTTGACTTTTAGCTTTTAATTATTAACTTTTTATTCTAAACTTCTTATTTTTAACTTAAAATTTTACCTTATTTTTAACTTAAAATTTTTAACTTATTTAATTTTTAACTTTTTGTTTTTAACTTTTTATTTTAACCTTTTTTATTTTTAACTTTTATTTTAAACTTTTTATTTTAAACTTTTTATTTTTGGCAGCCATATTGGATTGCTAAACGGACACGAAATTCTTACTTAACATACCAAAAACCTTGCCCGACACTTGCCTGGTTTTTATTTAAGGTACATCACTAAGTCAGGGCAATTTTTATTAAATTCGACTATTGGCGACACACTCTTGACCATTTTCAAATTATTTATTTTATGTAAGTATCTCGAATTTTATAATGACTGGTCCAACACCTATTTCTCTGTACTTACTAATTTAATTTGGGGAGTTTTGAATTCGAAACAGTCAATACCAACAAAAATGACAATTATAAATTACACATAATTTTGATTTAATAAAATAATGACGAGTTATTTGCCGATAATAGATGACTTAATTGGTTGTTTTTATCCACCCTATGTAATTTCTGCAAATTTTTCTAGCATATTTCGGCATATTTAGATTTCAAAATTTTGTAAATTTTAACAAGCGTATCCATTGACAACACAATAATCAAAAACGAGCTGAAAGTTACTTATCCACCAACGGTTCGGTGATAATTTTTGTTACGCATTTCTGACATTGAGGTTCTGTCTATAGTATATAACACGTCACTGGGTATAATTTTCTGTATGTTTCCGTCTCTCTTCCTTACCAACTTCAGCGAGAGAGATGTATGGGGATTTGATTGATAATATTTAGGTATGCAATCTTCGATCAAATATGTCTAGATATAGATGTACAGTCGTGGTTTCATAAATTCATATTGGCGGATTTATGCCTTGTTTATTCGTCAGAGTCAGGCAGGATGTCATCGCTCGAACTGAGTTAAGTCCACCTATTGGGTAGTAGGTATATAGAAATACCAGATAGGTACCTAAGTACTTTTATTAACTCCTTGGAAGGCACGTAGGTACCTAATTATCTAGGCGGATACTTCGCTAAGTACATTTTTGTTTAATTAAGTAGATACCTAGGTATAAGTCGGTCCATACCAACTTCAATGTCTCTAAACAAGTATCAAGGACCTATTCTTAGATAAATCCAACCAGATACTGAGACACGTTCTAAAACATGTCTAATCTGATCGAGAGGAAATCGACTTTACGACTTCCATCACGGTCACTAACCATTAAAACAAAATTACTGGTCGAGTGACTCATGTTACGAAGGTAATAATATTAAGTACAATGTACCTACATCACATGAATATTATGTTTATTTGTTGCAGTGTAGGTATTAATAACAAATTATTGACCATTCATAAACCATAATTAAGTTCTTCTCCGGACTTGGGTTTTTGCGGAGCGCGTGCCTTTCAGGTTACCTCTGGCGCTGGGCAAAAATCCAGGCCCAAACGCTCAATTGCAATACCGAACGTTTCCTTGTCCCGCACCGCGAACTAGTTCTGTGCGGGAAAAATCAAGCATTACCTTGACATTGGCGAAATCATCGATGAATATTCATGGAGCCACGTCTTCTCCAAACTTCATCTAGTGAGAACGTTTGCGTACACAGAAAAAGTTCAACCGTAGGTACCGGTAGTATCGTTAGCTTCCGTTATCCGCCATCCAAGTTTTATCTGGATTTTACGCTTTCTGGCCGATTTCGGATTAGATGTAGGTAGTACGCAAACGCTCGTAAGAGCTAATTTAAATGGTGAGATCTACGACTTTTTTTTTTGAAGTTTGCGCAAGCGCGGCCCCTCTTACGTCGTCTCTGGTATGCACCAGAAGGTATTTCCAGTGGCGCCTGGCGGGTGAGATACGACTAAACTAAAATGCGCGGTGATCAATCTTTTGTCACATGGAGTTTTTTTATCTATTGCATACTTTGATCAAATATTTCTTTGCTTACAATAGATTAACAGTTCCATACAAATATCACATAAAAAGACGTCTCCGCGCCAAAACTTACCCACACATATACACACTTTGTAAAAGCCATAAAGCCAAAAATTTTTGTCGACTGTTTGGTCTTGCCTTCCAGACGGATTTCCCGGCTCTTACCTTATCTTGTACTTCTATACCTACAACCCAATAGGTGGCAGCACATAATTGGCAGATATTTCTAGTTCTACAGTGTCATAATTATTATATTTTAGCTGATCTCCGGACTTTCGTCTGCGACCCATGACGCATCAGAAGGTGCCGCTGGTTTCCTCAGCAAGGGACTCACCGCTTTCCCCAAGTAAACTACACTATTTGTATGGACACCGTTTTCATCAGTCATCACTACGTGTCCAAGTTCTAAGGAAAATTCGCAGGATACCTACTTAGGTACATGTTTCTAACTTTATTGGATATTTACTATTGATAAACAATCGCTAAATAACAAGGAAAATATGCAGCCTATACGATCAAGTGCTCCGTAAATTATTAGGCATGAGATCATGTTAATGACGCACTTTTTGTAATAAACTAGTTTGATAGGTATCTTAAATTTATCGGTAGCTTGTGCTGAATTAAAATAAAAAATGGTGCGCCTTTGCAAATATTTTTTAAATATTCCCTCCGGTATGTAACAACTTTCACATGTCTATTGCCTAAATTTAAATTAAATCCTGTATATTTTCCTATAAGCAGGTACAGTACGATTATTTCCAATTTGGCGCTCGGAATGTTTCGGTTATATTCGTTTTTTTGAGATGTATAAGAAATACTAGAAGTGACGAATGGACGAATGTTTGCAATGATGCCATTAAATGCAAAAACTAATTTTTAACCGAAGAGAAGCTGGATTTGTTAAATGACAGATTTATTATCAATATCTTTAATTCAGACAGTGAAAGTGATTGATACTGTAGGCTTTCATTATAAAATAAACAATTAATACTTATTATAAATAGCGCTTTTAAAGAGATATATTTCACTGCACGAATTTCATATTTTGTGGTTTTAGAACGCGATGTAAAAATAAATCGAGCCACATAGGTATGGGTTATTTATAGGTCTGCTGCAAAAAATAGGTCATTTTCATTACTGTTTGTTGTTGTTGTAAACATCTTGGTTATGAATACGAAGCAATGTATCTCGTGTAGTTTGTAGTTCCGATCATCCCCGATGTTGGTCGAGGATTGTCGAGCGCCAAAGTCGAAATAATTGTACCGTACTTACCTAATAGTTTTTAGCGTTGATCATTCTTTGTTCAATAATGCATATTGTTCGTAATTTTTGTTTTAATTAATTGCACAAGAACTACACGATATTGTATAGAATCTAGTTACCTATTTAATTTTGTAATTTTATGACAAATTTATTCTTTAATTAATAAAATTAATATTATTGTAATGTGCTTTGCAAAGTTATGAGTTGTAAGTATACTCATAAACTTAGAAGTTTATGAGTATACTTACATATATTTATTTAACTCATCTTTTAAGTAAATGATTATTTGAAAATAAGCTATTGCAGATGTTAAGAAGATATACCTATTCTAAGTCACAAAAAATTGTAATCTCACATTGTACCTCGGCGTTCGCGTTTAGGTTATTAAGTTATTATATACTCAGTACATGTAGGTATATATTACTTATATTTTGCATTTAAAATGCATTTTGAGTTATATACCTAAGTTCATATATCTATCTATTATTCTTTGCTGTGTTTGACTTACTACCGTCCAGGAATAGTCTTGTATCTATCTGAATATATCCCTCAATAACTTATATGTTTAAAATATATTTAATTAAATCGGAAAAATAAATATGTTTTATTATACTGTTATTTAAGCTACGAATATTCAGAGTGTAACATTTAATCAAATGGGTCAGTGTGGAAATGTCTGAGACTAGACATACGAAGATCTGTTCTTAGGAACAATGAAAAAAGTCTACAGAAGGTGACGATTGTAAACTAAGGGGTGCATGTGACAGGGTTATTCATACGGTTTATAATAACTTCGCTTTTTACAATTTTACGCACAGAAACGAGTGTCGTCAACCTACTGTCGAAAAGAAATAAAAGATATTAAAACAATGCATTTTATTAATTTTAGACATCATGTTTCTTCGTAATATTTACTTACACAAACGATATCTATTAAAAAAATATTATAGAGTAGAAATAGTGCAAGTTTTTTTAAACGTCCCTGTACGATTCACGAGCTGAGTAGGTAAAAGTGTTTTTTAAATTTGTAGATGCAGTTTTTTTCACTAAAATTGATCCTAAGAATAGATCTTTGTATGTCCAGAATTTCTCATTTCTGCCCATTTGAATGTTACACTCTGTATATATATTTAAAAGTGAATATAATTTTACATATAGGAATCTAAGTGCAGAGTGTTGTACACATTAATTGTTTTCAAAAATGTCGCGTTAAGTGCTAATACTATTCAAAAATATTTTCCATCAAGTGCCCTACATATTTGTGTTAAAGTTTAATAATTATATATTCTTTATACTCACTCTATGTGTTATTCAATAAATACATGCGACCCATGTTGTTAGTTTTTTTTATTTATTAAGGAACAATGAGTGTATGTACTTACTCACTTCCTAAATGTTTTGCTTGTAGGGACTCAGTCAAGAATCAAAAATCAATTTCGTTATGGCCAGTTATGTCCGGGAGACGAAATTATGCATTTTTCCATAGATATCAAAAAAATACTTAGATAAGTCACCAACAAGGCAATCGCGTATGAGCGGCACTCAAAAAAGAAATGCACACAGCTGCATAATAATACCATGAAAGAACAACACACAAAGCAGTGCAAGTGAGATAGCATGTTTCATTGCTCGGGCTAACAAGAGACTAAACATAATAACTTGATACAGTTCGCGAGGTATAAGCAGAGCTTTGCTTTTGTGTGAGTGCAGTGAGTGAACATGTGACCTCTTTTACACACACACGTGCTGTACACACAGCTACAAGAGTTTTTACTCTACTTTTCGTGGTCACTCACACAAATGCAAAGCTCTGCTTATCCCTAGCTGTACCTACCGTTGCGCTGGGTCTTTCGACAAGCGTCACACTGCATTTTTAACATTTAGCGAGTGTCTATTTCCTTTTTCTATTCGTAAAAATCTGTTGTAAGGGATTAAAGTGAATACAAAGTCCACAAAAATCCATGATGGATCGTTCAATGGATTTTAGTGGACACCATTTATCCAAAAAAGTCCATTATTCGTAAAAATCTGTTTAAAAAATTAAAGTGGATATAAAACTCCTAAGAAATATATGATAGATCTTATTAATGAATTTTTCTGGACAAAGGGGATCTAGCGCCTCCCACAAAAATTTCAAGTTAACTGAACTAGTGGGATTTTTTTTACCTATGGAGCCTATGTCTTAAAATTTGTTTCGAATAGAATGTTCTTGGCTGCCAGTCTTTCCGCTCTCATATGAGACCCATGAACCATGACATGAACAGACTCCTGCAGGGAGCGCTGGATTGCTTTATGTCATACATCAGCAATAAGGGAAATTAATCCTTACCCAAATAAACACCAATTATCTTGACAAATTTTCACTTGACCAGTCATCTTCAGTTTGGCCATTAACCCAATAATTCAAAAAATAAAATCCAAATTTAACATTTGGTATCTAGACGACGGAACTTTAGGGGGAAAAGTAGAGACAGTTTTACAAGATTTAGCCCTAATAAAGAACGAGTTTCAGTCAATTGGTTTAGAACTGAACCCAAATAAATGTGAGATTTTTATATCTGAAAACACATAAATTAACAACAATCTCCAAATTCAACTGTCTGGCCCCCAACATAAAAGTTTTGGACAAAACTTCTTGACGCCTCCTAGGGTCCCCGATTTTAGAAGATGGCTTTTCCACTTTTATCGATGAAAAAATTCAAAATTTTGATCAGGTTATTGATAGTCTATGTAATATTTTTCGTTTTTGTCTTTTCGTTCCCAAATTTACACATGCCCTCCGTTCAGGACAATTTTGGAAAAATGTAGAAATTTTGGGCAGACTAGACAACTTAATACAAAATTCTTTGTGTAAAATTTTAAATGTAAATATTAATGACCGGGCCTGGGTCCAAGCGTCTCTTCCAGTTCGCTTGGGCGGGCTAGGTATTCGCAGAGTCACAGATGTCAGTCTGCCAGCATTTCTGTCGTCGGTCCATAGCACCGAAGAATTAGTCAGGAAAATTTTGTCAAATACACTGATTGATTCCGAGGTGCGATGCAAGACCGATGCCATAAATGCTTGGAGGATGTCTTGCCCCGACACTGACCTGCCCTCACGCCTAGGCTCACAGCGACTGTGGGATTCACCGCTCTGTAAATTGAGAATTAATACACTAATTGACACTTCTGTCAATATTTCAGAGCGTGCACGCCTACTAGCTGTTGGAGAATGGGAGTCAGGGTTATGGATCCAGGCGCTCCCATCGCCCAACATCGGTACAATGTTGGACGACACTACCTTCCGCATTGCCACTTGCCTTCGGCTGGGTACACCTTGTGTATCCCCGCATCATTGCACCTGTTGAGTAGCCGTCGATAATCTGGGACACCATGGTCTTTCTTGTAGCAGAAGCGCAGGTCGTATACCTCGGCACGGTATTCTAAACGACATAATTCGTAGGGCTCTTTCCACCGCAGGTCTTCCGGCCGTACGTGAACCAAATGGTGTAGCACGACGCGATGGAAAGAGACCGGACGGTATGTCGTTGCTACCGTGGAAGATGGGAAGGCCTTTGGTGTGGGACGCTACATGCGTTGACACCTTAGCACCTTCACACCTTCCAAGCACATCCGGATGTGCCGGCGCTGCTGCTGCATCGGCTGAAGGCTTTAAACGGCGTAAATATGCTAACCTAGCAGGTGATTACATATTTGAGCCGTTTGGGGTTGAGACACTGGGGTAATGGGGTCCGAGTGCTCGCCGCCTTTATAGAGACATTGCTAAACGCCTAATCGATGCTTCTCAGGACCAGAAGGCTGGCTATTTTCTGGCCCAAAGAATAAGTATCGCCATCCAACGTGGCAACACAGCCAGCATTCTGGGTACCTTCCCAGTCGGCAATGACGCGGAGGATTTTTTAAACGATATTTTGTAATGTAAATATGTTTAGTCTATAACTTGTGAAGATATATATAAATTAGAGATGAAACGGATAGTGGTTTGGCCGGATACCGGATACCGAATATTCGGCCAACCTTAAAGCCGAATAGCCGAATATTCGGCCGAACATAGTCTAGTCGGACATACCCGATCGCTTCACTCACACTCGTGTAACGAATCGCCTCGTTACACGAGTGAAGCGATCGGGTGGATTCGGGTTTATGTGTGAAGTTAGCGCTTTATTGTCTTCTGCAATTGATTGCAAATACGATCATCAGAGGTTAAGAAAAAACTTAATTCATCTTCAACTTAATTCAACTTAATTCATTTGGGCTAATTCACCGAGGGTAATTAAGTATACTATTTAGCAGACTTAATTCTGTTGATATAAAAAGTGACGATCAAAAGTTTGCTATTTGTTCGTTATGTAATGTTAAAATTTCTCGTGGTGGAGAAGGAAAATAGGCAGGTCTGTACCAAACAAAATTAGTTTCTCTTTTAATACGTGTTAAATTATTTGATGGACTTTATCACCGATTGAACAAATTATTAAATGTTCTGGTAGTAGCACTGTGTACGAGTATATAGCGAAAAACTTTTTTCGGAAGCTGGTCTTGTATACGAAGACAAGCGAAGCCGTCTGTTACCTTTTAACGCAGAGAAATTGGTGTTTATTCATCATAATTTGCCCTTAGTGCAGTTTGAGTATTAATTGTTTGTTCTTTTATTACAAATTCATGATTCTCGATGTTAAATAAAGATTAAAGTGTCTTCAATCTTTATGTCGTACGTATTTATTTGAAATCCGGTATCCGGCCGGATACTCGTTTCCTATCCGGTATTCGGCCGGATTTAAAATTTGAGTCGGATAGGCCGGATACCGGATGGTTACCGGATATCCGTTTCATCTCTAATATAAATATGTGAAGATACAGGTGGAAATGTGTGCAAAAAGACACCTTTTACGATTTTTTAAACGAAAAACTGATATCAAGGATTTTATTTACTGTATTCTTATTTGTTTAGAAGATATGAAGAATTTCCAGTCGCCAGGAAGAACCAATTAATTAGAAGCCTTGTGACTACGGTTTTCTAAATTCTGAAACCTCGCCCGTTTAGAGTATTTATCAATTTATGGTTGAAGTTTATAAGTATTACTGTAGCTACTTTGTAAGGGTCATTTTAACGTCCTGAAACTTTGAATCCATTTTTCTTCTTTCCACATTTTTACGAGATAACTGGTTCTAGCAGCATAGCGACGATAGGCTATAATATATCCCGAAGAGGCCACACATCTGGCCAAAGTCCGCCGGGCGCCACTGGAAATACCTTCTGGGGTCACCGGAGACGCCCGCAGCAATGGACATGGGAGCGGCCGCGATCTCGCGGAGTTAAAAAAAAAAGGCTATAATATAACATCACGCTATGATGAATAGGAGTGGAGCAGCAGTGAAATATTTGCAGTTGCAGTGTCGCGCGTCGTTGCAATGATCTCGACCCGAAAGAATATTGTGACGTCAGCGAGCTGATCGGCTGAAACCTTCATAACTTTCATTTGATAAGATCATTAAAAAGAAAGTTTCAAACTAGCATTTATAGCCTTTAGTGTGTTTATTAAATAAACATCAAAATAAAAAAATGGAAACTTCCTTATAAAGAAAAAATTAATTAACCAAATATTTTTTGTATTAGTTTACTTTGCATTTTCGTTGTTGTTTTAGTGATAATTAATATACAATCATATCAACACTATCCATTCATAAATGTGAGTTGATTAACATTACTGATTGACTGATGATGATTTGACTGAACTGATCGACATGTTCTACTTTCAAAATAGTAGCCAAAAACCTCAGAAGCAGTCCTATTATTAGGATATATTATGTACTATACTGTACCCAATCAATTACACAATACCACTTGGGCACTTAAACTTTTGAAGAGAATTCCTTTTTCAATTAAGATTTTAGTTTCAATTTCCAACTGTTATAAAAAATTTAACAGGCTTTAAAAATCCTCAATTTGTATGGTCGCAGTTTACAAATGCTTGTACGGTAATACCCCTTATTAATACATATTATGTCACCCTAAGATTGTAAAAACCATAAGATTGTAATCACACTAGCATGATTGATGGTTAAAAATAAGAACTTCACAGAATAAAAAAAAAACGTACTCAGCTCGGGAATCGCGCCTGGACTTTTTGAAAAGAAAATTTCACTATTACTATTTAGATATCGATTATGTATAAGTCTTGGTAGTAAATATTACTATGAAACATGTTGTCTAAAATTAATAAAATGCATTGTTTTAATTTATTTAAGTAGGTGTTCGACAGTACTACCATCATTTCAATACAACACTGAACTCGTTTCTGTGCGTAAAATTTTAAAGAGAACTTATTTTTTTAACAAAATGGAGCACACATACATGCAGTTTACAATCGTCGCCTAGCTGACTTTTTTTTAAATCTGTGAAGTGTTTATTTTTACCAAAATCGTTGATATGGTTCCTAAGAACGGATTTTCTTTCCCACACTGACTCAATGTTGTCAGTTTCTTATACAGGGTGTTTGTATAAGAAAATTACTGGTAAAAGTTGGGCGTAATAAGCGCCCTTCGGGGATTATGTCGTGATTTGTGTCTGTCTGGCATAAGGACTTAATGAAGTAGCGGGATTTAAGGTAACTGACACTGGACCTTTTCCCAACGCAGTTGGGGTCGGCATTCCAGTCTAACTGCTCACGGCTGAACTTCCGATATTTTCCGTGAAGCGACTGCCATCTGACCTCCACAACCCATGGGCGATATAGAAGTTCTGTAGTTAGACCGGTCGGATTTTTGATTTAGGGATATTTAACTACCACTAACGACTGTTATAGATGTTCGTATGACAACCGGGACCGACGGCTTAACGTGCTCTCCGAGGCACGGAGGGGTCTCAATGTCTGAAATGGTCACCCATCCTTAAATCGGCACGACTAGATGTTGCTTAACCTTTGCAATGTGTTAACATTGTCAGTTACCACTAGAACCCACTTTACCACTAGACACACATTGTCGTGACCAATAATATAAAAACGTAAGTATGTCAATAACGTACTGGTTTGAATATGTACAATTAGGTGGGGTTGCCTTATCACTTACAAGTGATTTCCTCATCCCATTTATCGATTTTCATCCCACCTTTTTCCAATATGGCGTGTAGGCAAGCAACTGAACGAGGCACCTCTGACGTCATATATACTAAACGTCTAGATCATGTGAGAAGGCGTTTCTGGTTCCTTCGGCGGGCTTCTACCAGTTTCCAGCGGCGCATACGACATATGCCACACCTTATAATTGAACTAGCCAATTAGGTATAAGCAATAAATTATAAGTACTACAAACGTATAGGTATATTATAGTCATTCTATTGTTTAGATCCACGCCCATATGTTTGTGTCACCGGGGATTTGCTTGATGATATAAATACGAATATATTTTAATAATAAATTCAATTCACATACTGTTACTAAGCGTTTCAATACACTCCCAGCAACCACTTCACCAACTAAGACAGACATCACGCCTATATCCCCGAAAGAGTACGCAGAGACGTATTACACAACCACACTTTGTCAGTAGTTTTGTTAGTCTAGGGGGAAACCCTATTGTCGTTACCGGGCACCTCTTAGTCAATCAAACCAAATTTCCAATAGCCAGGACAGATGTTACGTACTACATACATCATATACAGTACCCGGCGATAAATATTGCACATCGACCTTTGAAAAGAGACAATCGGCTAATTTCGGCTTCGTAGAGCGTTATCTCTGTCGCACACTATATGAAATTTTGTCAGTCGTTGTTCAAGTTGCTAATAGATACCGGACTGTTTGTATTTCATGCGACAGAGATAACGCTCTACGAAGCCGAAATTAGCCGATTGTCTCTTTCCAAAGGTCGATGTGCAATGTGCAGTACTGTCACGCCTCTTTCCCATTGCGGTAGGTAGACTATGGAATTCCACTTGCTATGATCCCGGCATACTTCTTTAGCTCCTTCCAATTTTCATGCAAGCTCTCCGGTGCAAGCTGACAAAAGGCCAGGTCTAGAGTACATCTCATCTCATCATATTCTTTTACAATATTCACTCATGTTTTGCCCTTAAGCATCAGTTGATTACTTCTAATTCATTATACAACCACAAACTCCTTCCAAAATAGATAAAAAACCTTACAAAAAAATTGCAACACAAAAGCACTCTCTATGCAAAAAAAAATTATCAATATAAATTTTATTTATATTAACCTAATTTTCTTAACAATTTCTTTACTATAAATATCGTCCTAAAAGTTTCGTTTTATTAAAATCTCTTATATCGTACAAATGCAGTGTAAGAGATGGTTAGTCTAGTTTCGTACTGTACCAGTTGTTGTACTGTACCAGCAAGTGTATAGTACCAACAACCGAGTTGAACTTGAGTATATAGTCAAATCACACCCTTTCGTATAGGTATAGGTAGCCGAGGTCCTTGGGCGGGTTTTCTGAACAAGCCACCTGAAATAACCACACGCTGTATTAATAATAATTATTTACTAAGCTTTATTTTTCTTTTCTCATTCACGTATTGTAGACTACCCTTTTAATTTCTTTAACTCGCCTATCTATCCAAAGGTTGTCTGGAAGAGATCGCTTTTAGCGATAAGGCCGCCTTTTGTACTATCTTTAAGTTAAGTCTCCTAATTATCTGCTAGTAACCAGAGACGCCTGCAACGGACGTTAGAGCGGAATTAAAAAAAAAAAAAAAAAAAGTCTCCTAATTGTATGTTTTCTTTTTTGTGTACAATAAAGAGTATTTGTATTGTATTGTATTGTATTGTAATACTAGTGTTTCGCCCTGGCTTTGCACGGGTGGAACTGTAAACCTTCTGAGCATAGGGTGGACATTAAAACCATTATTAGGACTTTTTGCCACTTCAGCCTAATAAAAAAGGAATGAGTTTGCTTATTGTTAAATATTTAGATAGAATATATATATAATAACAAAAAGTAAAATATCGTTGGCAGGACTCGAACCCACGGCCTTTTCCCTAACAAGGGGAATGCTCTAACCACTGAGCTACGATATGGTCATCATATACCGACTTTATCTAATCGTTGCTTCATATTATAACTTCTAGCTCGTTAGGTCGGCAGTGCATCGGCTTTCAAGTCTCGGATTCGATTCCCGGGTTGAATCAAATAGTTGTGTGATTCACAAATGTTTGTTTCGGAGTTTGGGGATGTTCTATATATATAATGTATGTATTTACAAATATATTAAGTATATTTATCAATTGTCTAGATAATGTAAGATGGTCATGTTAGAGGAAAGAGATAGAAGCGTCTCTGAGCATAAGTATGACGAGTATACCTACTCTTGCCATAAATATTGTAACAAAGAAAAACCTTTTTTTAGAAGATATAATATCTATATATTTAATACGACAATTTGTCTGTCCGTCGGTCGCGTTTTTCAAATTTACATACATTTGTTTTTTTTTTTATATTTTATATATAGGTTATATTATGTATATATGTACATATTTTTATATTTTTTTTTATATTTTAGGCGATACAAAGTTCGCTGGGATAACTAGTATTATTATAGTACCGGTCTGATAATAATAGGCTTTATATGTCAACTTTTGAAATCACAATTTGAAGTTTATTACATTAGAGTAGATAATTTAAATTATTTCGTTATGCAAATGATTAAAAAAACAAATACGAAACGTAAAGTTTACAATATAAGTGTGTTTTCTCGAAACTCGGCCGTAACATCCGTAGGCAGGGACGTTCCCGGTACGTCCCGGACGCCGGCGGTGTGTAGTGAGTAGTGTGTCTCCTCACCTTATTGTCATTGAATATGACCCATCGGCCTTCGTGCAGCACGTGACATACGTAGTGACCCACCATCGACGATGTGCCCATGTGAGATATGAACGCTACCAATTTGTACTCTGAAAATAGAATATTACAATTATAAAAGACCGCAAGAAAGAAGTATTAGTCCGAGACGCCCAGGACTTTAATAGCGGCTGGCACGTAAGATTGCCTTTCATCAACATTTCATCGCAAGACAACAGGTTTCAAATTTTTTTTTCAAAATTACAATATAATTGCTACTTTTAAATAAATTCATTCGGTTATTTTGGACATAACCAATTATTAATGCGCCCGGTGACGGCAATAGGCTTGCCCTCTATTACGTGGGACTAAAAATACCTGCAAATTGTGTGTGTTATGCACCTCTGCCTACCCCTTCGGGGATATAGGTGTGATGTGTGTGTGTGTGTGTATGTGTGTAAAAGAAAGCTAAGACTCTATTCAGTGGTATATGTAACATCCTGGGATTTTCTACAGTCCCCGGTAACGGTAATACACGGTTACGTGGAACTAAATGAGTGGCAAAGTCTGGATTGGGGACTCACTCTCCGGGCCGTCCCTGCAGCCCAGCGTCCTGTCAGCTCGGCTCGAGGGCGCGGGCGGCACGTCGCACTCCTCGGCGTCCATCTGGTCGGCGCGGCTGAAGATCCAGTCGATAGCCCGGCCGACGTCCCCGGACGTGGCGGCGAGCGCCTTGGCGGCCTGGGGCCGGGTGAACCCCATACACATGATCTGCTCCACGCTGGACTCGTCTACAGGCGCGCCCGCACCTACCTCCGTACCTATACAAACATTATATAATACTAGTTATCCCAGCGAACTTTGTATCGCCTCAAATATAAAAAAAAAAAAGTTTATTTAAATATTTCATGCAAATGTATGCATTATTAATTATAATTGAAAAACGCGACGGACGGACAGACAGACAGACAAACAAATTGTCGTGTTAAATATATAGATTATGACACCTGGCTTATTTTTAGAGGTCCCGGAGGATGTAGGGGTAGCCGGGACCCCTCCATTGGACCAGGAAGAGAGAGCCCTTGAGTCATTGTTTCAATGGCTGTGCCCTGGCACCTAACACCCCTCTATTAGGTATAAATAAGTAAATAATAAGTGATAGTTACTTGTGGAGCCAGGCGGTTCGAACTTGTTAGCAAAGTCCCAGTCGGTCATATGTTCCATGAGCCAGTTGGACGCGGCCTCCATGCCGCTGTTGTTGGTGTAGTACAGCGCTTTCTTGCACGCCTCCAGAGGGAAACCCATGTCCAGCTGTTACATAAAGATCAATATTACTATCAATATTTATTTATTCTAGAGGTTTCGCTCACCCAACAATTGCTATGTAAAATTTTATAAGTAGTTAACTTGGACGAAGTTCCCGCGACCTTGATGATGTTCTCAGTCCACTTTGTGTCCCACGATGCGTCTACCAGCGCGAGCACCACTAGAGGACTCGCAGGCCCCATCCAACAAACACAGTCACAACTTTGGACACAACCGTCCGCTTGGGCTTGGGTCATAGATGGTGTTACACCTTATACCCCGTGTTGATTGTTATTACATAAAATCAATAACTACTGTAATCTATAATTGAAAATTAATACCTTGTACAATCAAAACAATGAGTGTCAACTTGATATTAAATTATAAATGAAAAAAAAAAAAAATTTAACTCGTAACAAAATAGTAGTAAAAAACTATTTACAAGTTGTGCAAGTAAGGTTTCATCATAGACGGGCGCGGGCGTGTCCGGCGCCGCCTCCGGGAGTAGCGTCTCTCCTGCGACGTGGCCTCGACCGCGGAGGCTACTTAGGTCTACCTGAACAATCATTACACAATATCAAACAAAGTCGCCCGTTACGTATGCATGCTTAGATCTTTAAAACTACGCAACGGTTTTCACCAATGGATGGAGTGGTTCTTGAGGAAGGTTTTTGTGTACAAAATTTGTCAAGTGGACGAAGCCGAGGGCGTCCGCTAGTACATTATAATATTATACAGCCACAACATTTCTGTCTTTCTGTATGAAATATATTTACGGAAATGGGAAAAGGCTCAGTCGGTAATTGTAGTGCCATATATTGGGTAGAAAATATTTGGGTTCTTACATAATATGAAATTAGCGTTTTCTAGTACTGACCACTTTGATCTGAAATATCTCCGCTTTGGTTAAGAATTCCAGATTCAATTTTATGAATTCATTTAGCTGGTATAAACCAGCCGGGACCGATTTGTCATTAGCTGGCTAAATAAGGTGACGTTGACGAATGGTCTACGGATAGGTGACTAAAAGTTTACCCACTATGGGAGATGCTTAACCCACTTTCAACGCTATTAAATTAGGAAGTTCCAAATTACATAGAGAACAGTTATTTATTGTGTTTGCACAATAATAACACCCTATTAGGCACCCTCGTCTATGTACAGAGACGCTCCCGCGCTGTGTCATATTTAACTGTACAAACTGTCCTGTGTGTAAAGTGTGTGACGTCTTATCAGAAGCTTCAAACGCTTCGATGACGTCATGCTCCTTTTTTTTTAATTCCGCGGCCACTCTTACGTCCGTTGCCGGGCCGTCTCTGGTGCACACGCAGAAGTAGTTCCAGTGGCGTCCGGCGGGACGTCATACTCCTAACCTAGTCGCGGGGCCTCAGTAGCACGGAAGCTCCGCTAACATAGGACAAACGTCACCCGCAGCTTCCTATCCAAAGTTGATTACAGTATGGTATATTATCATTATCTGTAGCAGTACTGACCTCCCAGGGCATGTCGACTGCGACATCTAACTTAGCCGGTGTCCAATCTTCTTTGATCGTGAACTTCTTGAGCTGTATCAATAGGTGGTCGGGGAATGTCGCCAATCGGGTGATTCTGTGTACAATAAAATGGTGTATTCTCAAATATATACATACAAGTAAACAGACTGACGTAGTGTGGAGTGGAGGAAAAACTACTTTATAATACACTAGCTGATGGCTTCGTTCCTGTTTCCCGTGGGAAGGCATTTCCCGGATACTGTAGCTACAAAACAATGAAAGAATTTTTCGAAATTGCACGAGTAGTTCGAAATAAACAATCAGATATTTCCTTTTATCTAGTAACTAACGGTCCGTCCCGGTTTCGATTTGTTTATTTATTTATTATTTATCTAGTTGTGAAGAAATGTTTGAAATTTGTAGAATAGTTTTGTAGTTTATCCGTTACAAACATTTATTTTTGAATTGCTGTAGAAAATAGTTCATTATATCAGAAGACAGTTGCTTCACGGAAAATATCGAAGTTCAGTTAGTTTGTAGTTATAGACTTAGAGCCCATGACTGACAGACATACCTCACGTTGTAAAGGCTTGAAATTTCTCAGTCCCAGGGTCAGGGCGTACTGGCAGGGGGTTGCAACCGTGCCAGGATTCTAGGATTTGGTGGCGTGATTTCTATTGTTATAACGAAGAAAATATCAAAAAAACTAAGCTTTATAAAATGACGTAAGCAAGGTGCCATTTTATCCACTTTTTCTAGGTGATATCTCCGAAACTAACCACAAACGACACTTCATACTCACTGATCGTTCTCACCTGTGTTGGGAACATGCTCTGAGAAGTTTCCAGCCTGTATAACGTGAGGTATGTCTGTCAGTCAAAGGCTCTTGGTAGATTACATTGGAAAGCTGACCCCAACTGAGTTGAGAAAAGGATCAGTGGATGAAATAGTTTATCTAGTGTATTGCTAAGTGTTACTTACTTATGAGCGGTGACCTTCTTATTGACAGCACTACTGAAGAATTGTTCTACGGTTTCTTCCTTCATGAAGCTCTCTAGACATGCTTGGAACGGTATGTGCGGACGGACTAGGTGGGATGCATCCCTGGCAAAATGGATAAAATAATGGTTAAATAGAACTCTCGTGAGCCATCTAGCTAGAGACAACTATACCATTAACACAACTAGAGCATAATATGAGACTTACAGAATCAAGCCAGAAGTCATCTAAAGGCCAGCCATTAAAACGAGATATTTTTTTGTAACAAACGATCCCTTTCTGAGTAAGGTAGCGAAAGCGAGCGATTACTATTATCTGTTCTTATCACCCGTAAGCTGTAATGGCGTAAGTTGGTCTACAAGAGCTGGGCTGTCGTTGCGTGTGTCGTGGTAAAGGAAAACATCAAGTACCGTAGTTGTGAACATTTGCTACACCAGAATAGCTCTGTCATAAATACGTCTGATTCCGACTCTTCCAACGAATTTTCTTTGTCTAATACAGGCGATAGTCAATAAGTATAGGGAATTAACCAAATTGTTTATATGATTTATTAAAATAAAAATGTTTGAAACCTCCCTGAAACTCTGTTTACATTGTTTATCTCGTTTCGCTGGGATTACTGTAGTTATAGAACACGATACCATAGACACCCGCCGGGCGCCCCTCAATGGACTGTAGACCTAGGAGCGGCCGCGGTAAAAAGTACATAGTCACCACAACTAGCACTAGTACATAGACACACAGCTATATAACGCGGTACCATAGACTAACGTTGACTGCCTCGGTGGTGCAGTGGTATGAGTATGAGACTGCCGTCTCAGTAGTCCACGGTTCAATTCCAGGTCGAATCAAATATACGTGTGAACAAATATTTCACCCGTTCGGGTGTTTTTATGTATATTATATACGTATTTAAAAATATATAAGTATTTTTGTATTTTAAAGCAATGAGTTTGCTTAAACTATTCTTAAAATATTAAGAAAGAAATTATAAATAGATCACAAAAACTGATGTCATCGGCGGGACTCGAACCCACGGCCTTTCCCTAACAGGGGTGCTCTGTCAATTGAGCTACGATGACCACTTTTTGTGATCTATTTATAATTTCTTTCTTAATATATTTAAGTTAGTATCTTTATCAGTCGTCTAGATCTCACAGCACAAGCTTATATTAGCTTAACTTAGGCTAGATGAAGTTGTGTGAGAATCCAAAAATGTTTATTTTAATTTTATAATCTATATATATAATACGCCAGCGAAGCCGCTTCTCCTCCTAAACTAAGAGTCGCACAGTCAAGTGTGGCACACCGTTGGAAAGGTCGTGGTCTCAAGTGGTGCAATAAGATTAGAATTTTGACAAAAAGTGAAAAAAAAAATATATATTACTTGCGCAGTTTGCGCTAAGGGTTGCTAGTTAAGATTAAAAACACAAGTAGCGCTAGTAGGTATAGACAGTAGTGGACAGACTCACAGTCGCTGGCCCTTGTCCTCGGCCTGCCGCCGCCTCTCCTCGTAGCGGCGCAGCTCGGGCAGGTTGTCGGCGGCGGCCAGCGGCACGGGCAGCGGCAGGTGGTGCTCGGGGCGCGCGGTGTAGCGCACGCCGCGCGACGCCGCGCACTGCACGCGCTCCTCCACGCTGAACCGGAGGCACTCCGCGGGGTTCCACGACAAACGACTGTTGCGCTACACGACAAACACACATCACACCTGTATCACCGCACGCATACTGAACATCTAAAGCAGTGTTACCAACTCCCAGAAATATTTATACCTAAACCTAGGTTGAAGACCCATAAAATTGACAAATTTATAAAAAAAAAACCCCTAAATTTTGTATTAAAATTCGAAAATGTTATCAGGGCTTTTTTGCAACTTTCAATTCAATTAAAGTAAGCGTAGTCACCACAGACAGAATAGGTATGTAGTTGTGAGATTATAAATTTGGGGGGAAAACCCCTAAGTTGGTAACCCTGATCTAAAGCGATGGTATTAATTAAGGTAGAAAATGAAAGAGGAGAAAGTATATCTTATAGAAATCCTCGCGGTCTAACTACTAACTTCGATATCGCCCATGGTTTGTGGAGGTCAGACGGTAGTCGCTTCACGAAAAATATCGGAGTTCACCCGAATCGCAGTTAGACTAGAAAGCCGACCCCAACCGCGTTGGGTAAAAGGCTCGGTTTATGAGGATGAGAGTTTAGATAAAAAATATTATACATATATTTTTTTTAGCCATTTAAGACCTATTGCAAAAAAGTGTCAATTAGTTTATTCTATGGTACAGTACTAACCTGTATAAGAGACAGTAAATGTAAGTAGAACTCGTGCGCATCCTGTTGACGTTTGCTCATAAACTCGGGATGGTCCTTGCCGACTAGATTGCGGTACATGTGGGGCGAAACGCCAATCTGGGAACCCTCTGTGCCCGGGAACGAGTATCGACCTGATAGCAGACCGACACCTAATTTTGCTCTGCAAAAAAACACCAGTTATTTATTAGTTATAGATTAACACCTCTTTATCCCGAAGACGGTATATTCGCCAGTAACTAACACAGACCCACAGAATAAGGGGCGAGCTTATTGCTGATTCAAAACTTAGAAAGTTATAGGTCTAGTCCGAGACGCCAAGGACTTTAATTGGCTGTGCTATAGCGGCTGGCACGTAAGATTTTGTTGCCTTTCATCAACATTTCCTTGCAAGACAACGGGTTTCAATTTTATTTTTCAATATTTCAATATTGCTGTTACTTTTTAGTAAATTCATTCGGCCATTTTTGAGTTAACCCATTATAAATGTGCCCGGTGACGGCAATAGACTTGACCCCTATTACGCGGGACTGAAAATACTGGCAAATTGTGGGTGTGTAATACGCCTCAGCCTACCCCTTCGGGATATAGGCGTGTCCAGTTAGTGATCGAATGAGTTGTTACATTATAGAGCCTTTTTTTATTCCGCGGCTCATAGGTCGCCCCTACGTCCATTGCCGTGCGCCTCAGGTACACACTGGGAAGTATTCCCTGTGGCGCCGGCGGACCTTGGCCACCAGGTGGCCTCAGTCTGGAATTGGGTTGGATATTATCCTGCGTCGGTAAGAGAATCGGCGTGCTGCGGGGTCTCAACCCTGCAGCACGCAACCCTTCTAAACTGCTTCTGTAAGGACGGGGGTGGTTAGCCCGTCCTCGGCCCTGGATCATGGACGTCGATGGTCGTAGATGAGTCTGCGGCGCCCACGCCGGTACGCTACGTCTCGCTCTCAGCCTCTGCTCTCGCAGAAAGACACGGCCACGATCCACCTACTCCCGCTAAAGACCATGGCCTGAAGTATGTCTCCTGCTAGAGCGTATCAACACCCAGAGTCACGACGAGGTCGCACCTTTCACATCTCCATGAGCTCCCGGCGGAGTTGGGACCGCTGGGCTTTGATTTCTCAAGACGTAGGCCTGTGGGCCGGCTCTAGCGCCTCCTTGAGCCATTGAAACAATAAGGCAAGAGCTCTAGCAGCCTCTACGTATATCGAACGGTAACCCCTTATTATCCTGAAGGCGGTCTTCAACAGTCTATTTAAAACTGACACGTTGTTGGCTGTCATTCTCGCCCGCCGCTCTTACGGGAGCCCCGTATACGGCCGCGTTTCCATCACTGACGCGGAGCTGGGCGGAGAGGAGCAGTGAAGAGCGGTGAAAAGTGGTCAGTGTTTCCATTGAAGCGGAGCTGGGCGGAGAGGAGCGGTGAAAAGTGGTC
The DNA here is from genome assembly GCA_963556515.1 of Nudaria mundana. Taxonomy (NCBI): domain Eukaryota; kingdom Metazoa; phylum Arthropoda; class Insecta; order Lepidoptera; family Erebidae; genus Nudaria; species Nudaria mundana. The sequence goes on from OY748296.1 coordinate 4,439,471, forward strand.
AGTGTTTCCATTGAAGCGGAGCTGGGCGGAGAGGAGCGGTGAAAAGTGGTCAGTGTTTCCATTGAAGCGGAGCTGGGCGGAGAGGAGCGGTGAAAAGTGGTCAGTGTTTTCACTGAAACGGAGCGGAGCGGAGCATACTTTTGAGCTCAGTTACACTCAATCTCTCAGAAAGACCATCCGTCCTGTTGTCGTTTAAAAAGAAAACAAGCAAGGCCCCCTTCACTATCGCAGTGAAGGCATAAGACGACTTCTTACTATTATGTGATATCACATGTTAAAAATAAAATAATAAATATAATCATAATTTTTTTTTTTTTTCTATGGTGTTTATTCTGTACCAAAATTCTATGTGCCAAATCATAACTTTCTAGCACTTGTAGTTCTCGAGTTGAAAAGTGCGGACAGACGGACAGGACCGGACTATAAGACTTCTCTTACATAGTATACTTGTCAGTATAGTAAGAAGTCTAAAAGCTGTCCTCCGCATAGCACCGCCCCGCTGTCCTCCGCTCCGCACCCCAATGCTCGTTGTCCTCCGCACCGCATCGCCTCGCTGTATTTTTATTATGAATATCCGCCCAGCTCTGCTCCACCCCGCTCGTGCTGTTTCCATTGAAGCGGAGCGGAGATTTCGAGCATAGTGATTGCTCAATTCGTGCACCGCTAAGCTCCTCTCCGCCCCGCTCCGCGTCAGTGGAAACCCGGCCTACGGCCATGTTCTGCATGATCCTCAGGTAAAGTCTCCTACAGGGAGCGTTGGGACATTGTAGAGCCTTATATACTTTGATATTTTATCTATTAGTAATTTAATCCATTATTACATTTGGAAGCAACCATGCTAAGTAAACTAGAATATACTCACGTCTGTACATTGAAGTCATTGACAGGGTCCTCAGGGAATGTAGCAAATATTTCTGGTGCACCATCCACGAAGCGCCTCACGAAGTCTGGCATGCGGAACATTACCTATAGAACCATTACTTACTATAACTCAGATTGTTCGTCACACATTTTTTTACAATGCCATCTAGCCCAAAGAAAGCTAACATATGTCCCGTGGGAACACAATACCGGGATAAAAAGTAGCCTATGTTACTCAGGGTGAATGTAGCTTTCCAATTTTTGAAATCGGCACAGTAGTTTTTGAGTTTATTCATTATAAACACAACAAAAATACAAATCTTTCCTCTTTATAATAGTAGTCTAGACTAGCCGATAACCGGTTTCCAGTGTGATATCTATAGTCTCGTTCCCAATTTTCACGGGAACACATTCCCTCTCTTTTTCTGATATAAGAGCTTTTAAGCGAACGGCATACTCATCTTTCGTATACGACGTACACCACGCATTATGACATCTGAACAGGATCTGGCCACAATGTGTATGTTTACAAACACCGCCTGCGTGATATGGTTTTCTCGTTCCTGGTTCTCGTGGGAACTCATCACCAGGATAAAAAGTAGCATATGCTACTCAGAGATAATTTTGCTACATATCAGTGAAAGAATATTCAAAATCGGATCATTAGTTATGGAGCGGAGCCAATTCGCTTCAAACAATCGATGAAAGCTATTAGTTTCTCATGTATTTCCAAATTAAAATATACATAATTATATACTAAAAATATTTACATTACAAAATATCGTTTAAAAAATCCTCTGAGTTATTGCCGACTGGGAAGGTTCCCAGAATGCTGTCTGTGTTGCCACGTTGGATGGCGATACTTATTCTTTGGGCCAGAAAATAGCAAGCCTTCTGGTCCTGAGAAGCATCGATTAAGCAAGCACTCGGACCCCATGACCCCAGTGTCTCAAGTTAGCATACCTGTACGACACTATTGATATAGCAAGTGTTGCCGAGGTTGTTGAGCCCAGTGAGGGCCGGTCCACTCAGCGGTCTCAGTTCGCTGCCCGACTCTTGCAGAGTGTTCCACTCCCCACTGCGTTGGTTCAGTTCCAGTTCTAGTTCCACCATTGATTTCTCAGTCTGGAATTATGTTTATAAATTATCTTATATATTTCTGAATCACTCTATGGTAATAGAGAACGTTTTTAGAATGAAATTTTCGTTTTTTAATTAATATTTTTAGTGACAATCCTAGTGACAGACGAACGGACAGTAGAGTCTTAGGTATAGGGTCCCTAGACTGAATCTAGAATCCTAACTAAATTTTAGATGAATCCAATAAAAATTCAGTGTTTAAATATCGTTGTAACACGATACACTGGTACCGTTAGTTCGGTAGAACTCCGCTAGGTGGATCCAACGCTAACCTTAATAGCGCGATGTAGAAATTATGAATATGATATGAAGCAAAAATTCGATGTCGTCGGTAGTGGTCATCGTAGCTCAGTTGGTCAGTGCACTCCCCCTGTTAGGGAAAGGCCGTGGGTTCGAGTCCCGCCGATGACATCAGCTTTTGTGATATATTTATAATTTCTTTCTTCATATTTTAAGAATACTTTAAGCAAACTCATTGCTTTGAAATACAAAAATATACTTATATATTTCTAAATACATACATATTATACATAGAGAAAATACCCAAACTCCGAAACAATTATTTGTGGATCACACAAATATTTGATTTGACCCGGAATCGAACCTGGGACCTTAGGGACGTTATATTGCATACTCATACTCGTACCACTGCGTCACCGAGGCAGTCAATATTTAGTAATACCTTTTGCAATTGCTGAACATTGATACCAAAATGTTTGAGATGATCTGCTAGGTATGGATCTTCTACCATGTCATCTTCGGCGTATGAGAACACATCTCCTTTGCCGTCAGCTGTGATGGTACCCAACTTGACGGCTAAAGGATAGCCGGTCTGACGAAAATGTTCTACCTGCAATATATAATTAAATCTTCAAATTATGTTATTTTATTAGTATTACTAAATCACGCCCGCACGAAGGGTTCCGTTACATTATCTCGAAAAATGGCAAAACAAATTACGTTTGTTGTTGTTGTTATTTGTTGAACTAGCGGCAACAGAAATACATTAACATCTGTGACAATTTCAACTTTCAACTTTCTATCTATCACGGTTCATGAGATACAGCATGGAGATACACGGACGGACGGCCTGCGAAGTTTCAGTAATAGGGTTCCCGCTTTACCACGATTTGTGGTTGTTTTGCGATTCAGGGAATGGTCTATTCATTCAAAATGGATCAAAAGTTTCTGAGTGAATAGATAAAAATACATCCACACCCATCCATAAAAACCTTCACATTAATAACAATTAGTAGTGTTGATTTGTTATAAAGCAGAGCTAGATGACAATGGGATTGGCGGCCATGTTGGTGACGTCATAGTGACGTAGATATTACCTACAAATACTGTGTTGTTATCCGTAAAGGCAGGTTTTCACAGGGTCAGTGCCCAAGTCAGTATCGGACAGTAACTTCAAATGACTTCCCTTCGCTGTACTGGCTTCAAATCAGTTTACATTGGGTTATTCTCGGGTCACCGCTGACTTGTGTCGAATTCGGAGTCAGTAACTGACCCTGTGTAAATCAGTCTTTATATTCAGCGATTGATGACGTCACGGCGCGGTTGTGTCAAGGTTCTATCCCACTCATGTCGTGTGCGGCTTATACACTACACATTATTTAACATCGAGAGACATTACAGTGAGAAAACCCGCCAAGTGCGAGTCGGGCTCGCGCATGAAGAGTTCCGTATCATAATCTAGAAAAATGTCAAGACGAATTACGGTTGTTGTATGGGAGCCTACCCTAAATATTTATTCCACGGCAGTTTATTCCACGTTATTTATACATACATTGGTACATTTTTTTTTAGCTTTTGTATTTTCTTCCTTTGTAACCTGTGTAAGTCTTTTGTTTGTGGAATAATAAATCTTTCTTTCTTTCTTTTCTTTCTAAATATTGATTTTATTCTGTTTTTGGTATTTGTTATTATAACGGCAACAGAAATACATCCTCTTCGATAATTATAACTTTCTAACTATCACGGTTCATGAGATACACAGCCTGGAGACAGACGGACGGACGGACTGCGAAGTCTCAGTAATAGGGTTCCCGTTTTACCCTTTGCGTACGGAACCCTAAAAAAACAAATACATAATAACATATTAAAATCACTTACAGCGTGATCGTTTCCCCCAGAACCGTCGAAGAACCGCCTTCCACACAGTACTGACCCATCCGTGAGGTTCAACCACAAATTGGTGGTAAGATCACACTTGGAACACTTCCAGCCTGAAGGGGGTATCTTGATGCCAGTATCTAATTGCTTCAAACTCACTGCATGCCTAAAATATAATTTTCATCACTTCTATTCAAAAACCGGTGTTTTTTTCCCCTCTGAACAACTCCGTCCACTTTCCTAACTCGTCTACTTCCTAAGTTGACCACTTTCCTATATCGTCCACATCCTTAGTTGACCACTTTCCTAACTCGTCCACTTCCACATAGGAAAGTAGATGGTCGTCGTCATGTACATTTTTATGTTGTAATGCGGCTACTGTGTACAATACATACAGACGTATGTGGATAAATTTACAGAAATACATAGAAAACAGTTTGTTATATAATTTGTCCCTATATGTAATTTACCCATAGCATGTTAACCCACCCGTTTCACACATGGATAGTATAAATTTAAGTTATATTTTGTTTGAATGTTTATTTAACAAATAATTATTGGTATATTTGTTAACTTTATTATAATTACACTTAATTTCATACTTAAAGCCGGTGCCGACTGACTGACTATTATTTCTATTATTCGGGGGTTAGGGGGCTAAGTGAGGCACTGTTTTTTAGTTAGGAATATGGCCGAGTTAGGAAGTTTTTGGGTGCAAAGGGGCTCTACCAACATCTATAGGGCCCCAGCGACCTCACCTGCTAGTGGCGCACCTGCTGATAAACGGACGAGGCTCGTTAATTTACGGTACCTATGGAGTGGCTTCGGCCCCTACGTGGGTACCAGGTGGTACAACAGTGTTGGTCCGGGGGGGTACCACCGTGCAGCTGTGCTAAAGCCCCCCAAGTAACCCAGCCCAGGCTGGGTTGCGTTAGGGGTTCAGCAGCTGCACCGCCGGGCCCGGGGCGATGTATGGTGCAGCAGGCATGGGACCAGTGGGGGCGAAACGGAGTCTAGTGTGGGTGGTGTGGGTCGATTCGCCGGCCAGGGAGACCCTTAGCAACGGCGTTGCCGCGGCCGCCCGCAACACAGTCATGGGGCCCGCCTGGGGCCAACCACCCCAGGAGGCTGCCCCACATGTTGCGCATAATCCTGATGTGGGATCGCCGCTCCGGGTGGTAACCGGTGTGGGGTAGCGGCGGCCTTGCATCAGGGGGGTTTGGGAGCCCTTCCGTCCGGCTCCGACCTAACCACACGGTTCTAGACAAAGCTAGCCCCTGCGCTTTGTCACTTACTGCTGCACCAAATGTCGCCCTGTCTTCACGCTTCCTCTTCAAAATCTACAATGGCAGTGCAACAAAAAAGAAAAAAACGTTACACAGCGGCCCTAGGAAACCCCACAACTTCACATTTCGAGGTGGAGTTCACTAACGTCCGTGGACTCCATGCGAACCTCGATACCGTCCACCACCACCTTGAGATGGCACGGCCCGCTGTGATGTTCCTCACGGAGACACAAATACGCCGCCCTGACGACACGTCTTACCTGTGTTACCCCGGCTATGTCATCGAGGAACAATTTCGAGACAAAGCCGGGGTGTGCGTGTTCGTTAGGGCGGATGTTTGCTGCCGCCGGTTGCGCTGCCTAGAGAACCCCTCCAATTCCGTCCTTTGGCTGCACGTAGACCATGGCTCTATGAGCCAGATCTACGTGTGCGTCTACCGATCCCACACAGGGGATTCTGAGACAACAAAGCTCTTCCAGTACCTCAGCGAGACGGCTGATGAAGCGCAGGTGCGGTTCCCGAACGCTGACCTAGTATTTCTGGGGGACTTCAATGGCCATCACATTGAATGGCTGGGGTCCCTCAAGACTGATCATGCGGGTAGAGCCGCCCATGCGTTCGCTCTCTCCCACGGTCTGACCCAGATGGTATGCGGGATCACCCGGATACCAGACAGGTCAGATCACGCGCCCGCTCTGCTGGATCTACTGCTGACGAGTCGCCCAGCCCAGTACAGTGTTTCAGTAGGAGCCCCCCTGGGTAGTTCCGACCACTGTGTTGTTCACGCTGGCATGAAGGTGTCACCTCCTGCACGTCCTGTACAAACGTCACGACGACTATGGCACTACTCGTCAGCGGATTTTTTTTTTTTTTTTTTTTTTTATATTTGGTTCGCCAAATTGACGCCGCCCGCCTGGTGGTAAGTCGTGACGACGTCTAGCGATTGTAGGCCACTCTCACAGCACACATTACTATTGAGAGTGGCCCTCAACTTGACGACCTACTGATGTGCCTCTTCACGCTCCGCTTAAAGAACCCAGGATTATATGTGGGAGGAAACACGTGCACAGGCAGGGCGTTCCAGGCCACTATCGTTCGGCAGAGAAACGAACGTTTAAAACGTTCGGTTCTCGCGAACATGCTATCCACTGTGTGGGGGTGGCATCTCTGCCCGGCACGAGTCGTTCGGGATCGGAAGGAAGAGGGTGGGATCAGATTGAAGAGCTCTTCAGAACACTCGCCGTGGTAATACTGAATAAGGTAAAGAGATTCTTTACACCGGACCAGAGGTGTCTGCTGTACAAGACGCGGATTAGACCCTGCGTCGAATACTGCTCTCACCTCTGGGACGGCTCCGCGAAGTATCTGCTGGACGCTCTCGACGCTATGCAGCGACGGGCTATCCGTATTATAGATTGTCCGGAGGTAACGGGAAGCCTTGAGCCGCTAGTTCAGCGCCGAACAATAGCTTCCTTGGCCGCATTCTACCGTATTTACCACGGCGAGTGTTCTGAAGAGCTCTTCAATCTGATCCCACCCTCTTCCTTCCGATCCCGAACGACTCGTGCCGGGCAGAGATGCCACCCCCACACAGTGGATAGCATGTTCGCGAGAACCGAACGTTTTAAACGTTCGTTTCTCTGCCGAACGATAGTGGCCTGGAACGCCCTGCCTGTGCACGTGTTTCCTCCCACATGTAATCCTGGGTTCTTTAAGCGGAGCGTGAAGAGGCACATCAGTAGGTCGTCAAGTTGAGGGCCACTCTCAATAGTAATGTGTGCTGTGAGAGTGGCCCACAATCGCTAGACGTCGTCACGACTTACCACCAGGCGGGCGGCGTCAATTTGGCGAACCAAATATAAAAAAAAAAAAAAAAAAAAAGTGGACAATTTGGGAATCGTAGGTGGACAAGTTAGAAAAGTGGTCAACTTAGGAAGTAGACGAGTTAGGAAAGTGGACGGAGTCCCTCTGAACGTTTTTTTCCTACATAAGTGCACTTAAAATAGCTCTTTTTTGTTAAGTGACTTTTTAGCGGGCAATAATCCGTCGGGCGCCACTGGAAATACCCTGTGTGCCCACCAGAGGCGCTCGGCAATGGACGTATGAGCAGCCGCGGCATTGGGCCGCGGAACTGAAAAAAAAAGCTGGCAATAAATAATGAGATTAATAGTAATCCAACCTCAGATCGACCATCTATAGATAGATGGCGAGTGTCACCCGTTTTCTTCGTGGCGACTACTAATTAGCTCTGATATAGGTTGCCCAGTATATGTTTGAGTTTCTCTAGGGGCGCCACATTACATTGAAACACGTCAAAAACCAGATTCAGAACAATAACTACAAACAATACTTAGTTCCATTTTTTGCCACGCAACAACTTAAATTGGGAAGCTGTAAGTAACGTTACGTCATCCTCGACTGTTTGACTGTTCTGGCGTGCAGATTGGTTGTTAGTGGTTCAGACCGGTTATCAGCGCTCTATATATACGTAGTATAGAGATAGTTGCCCTGAGAATCCGACCGAAAAAAAAACAAAACGCGCGATTTTTTTTTATCGCTAGTAAGTACTTTTTTTTTTCATTGAAAGCGATGAAAAGTAATGTTTAAGCCTCGGGAGTAGACTTATTTTTTCTCAAACATGCATGGAAAATTTGTCTTTATTTAAAAATATATTACTATACTATTCGGATAAACAAACACATCGGAAATACCTTCTGCGTGTGAGCTAGAGACGCCTGACGAACGTGGTAGCGGCCGCCCTTGGGCCGAAGAATTAAAAAAAAAAAAAACACGACCAGTCTAATGGATAGCAGTTACTGTAAACAACAGTCTTAAGGCAAATTAGGTAGCATGAGATTCTTAGAATTTGCTAGTTCGAAAAAATTTGCAGCCCTTGACAAACTTTGTACTTTCATTTCCTAGACGATACTGGACAGTCGCCTTATCAAAATCGTTTTTTAATGCCACGCGATTCTGCTAGAATTATAACAAATTATTATACGCACTTTACTAACCGTGAAATTAGTTAATTTCAGTGGTATTAAGTAAAATATAAATAAAAGCTTACACCGAAACCTCTCGTTTCTCTCCATCCCAAGTACCAGCCAGTGCAGCCATCTCTGCAATTTTGAATGGAGATTCTGCATCTATTACACCTTGAACAGACTTCTTCACCTGGAAATGACGTCATTTTACGAATACCATTGGGCCACTCCATCGCTTGACAGACGATCAGCGGCAACATCGATCAAATCTTTCTGTCTGTCTGTATTTTCTGCTAACCTATGAAAGGGCTATTAGGGCTCTTATTTTAACAGGACTCAATCACTGGCAGATATTTAGTTATTTAAGTTTAGTTACAAAACAGAACTTGGTACATTCAAGGTTAAAATAATTTATGTATAGGATTAGAGCTAAACTAGGTTCCTAACACAACATTGTCCAATTAAAAATATAAGATTAAACTGAAAAATAATGAGACAAAACTTCAACAATTTAAAGCCATTCAAGTACTTGTTGAATGTTGTATAAATTTAAATTTATACAACATTCGTATTTGACACACATAATACCCCTAACCTTACGTCTAAATTTTAGTGAGTTGGAGTCGAATACATCGATCGTGGTAGCGTGGAAGAAGATCATTGTATGTGCGATACATTCGCACCACCGTGTTATAAAATTATGTGTTGTTAAGATGCACGTCGCGTGTTCTAATAGCCATGTTAATGTAAGAGATTCATAAACTAATATTAACTTACAGGTTCAGGTAGAACAGAGTTAGGCCAGGAGTATGTGTGGAACCCAGGCAGTGCCACAATAGTGTAACTATCCGTGTAGATGTACTTAGGCAGTCCACATGTGGGGTCAAAGCCTCCCTCCACACCAATTGCGAGGCGTGTGATCTTTTTCTCTGGACCGTCACCTGTCTTTTCGGGTTCTGGCACCTATTTAATAAAATTGCACTAAATCACCGATATACATAAAGACTCCTGATATTAACAGTGATTTGTTACTGCAAAAAAAGTCTTAGGCTGGCATTAATTAACTCTCGAACAGCCTTTCGACCAGAGATGAGGTATGTAGCTATGCTGTGAGGATGTGCTTGTGGACCAATGAATATGATTGGTGATTGTCAAACGCATCCATGGCAACGTACAACGTAACCGCTAAAGGCACCCTAAAACTCGCCAACTGCCCATTTAATCATCTCATTTCAAATTATATATGCAGACTTCGTGTGCGTCCGCGCAGCGGAATGTTGTTGAATTTAAAGATTTTAATTATGCAGATATTTAGTGTATGATGTCGTGTAGTTGTGTATGGTAAAAAAAAAATGTGCATGCAGCCATTGTGGAGAAATTCGCCAAAAACTGATTCCGCTGGGCGAACGTTGGCCTGGCGGAACTTTTTTTAATCCAGGGACTTAGATGAAAAAAAATGTGTCCAAAAATTTGTGTGTATTTGTGTGTAATTGTGTATGTTTGAATAAAATTAGTGCATGCATAAAATTCGGAGAAATTTAAGTTTCCGCTACGCGAACGTTTGGCCATTTGCTAGTTTTCATATAAAGCGCTTATATAGAAAGCTGTAGATTTTTACATACGTTGTTTTGAATTTGTTTATATTTGTTTAAAAAACAGATTTAGAAAAAATCGTAGTGTTTAAAAGATAAAAATATAACCGTAAAATACGCTTATTAGGTCTTAGTTCGTAAAGTATGCACTTTGGGGTCTAGTTTTTCACGTTTATAGAAACCTTGTAAGTGTCTGCAACATCTTACCAAGTATCAATGATGTTCCGGTAGTAATTAATGAGTTATAGGACAATTTACCATGAATAGACCACTGTTTACAAAGCAGTCAAATATCAAGACGTTTTAAAGGAATTGTGAAAATAATTAGTGTATTAATTCAACTACTCACGTGCAAAATTTCTTCTCATTAAATTCAGTAATTAAAGAGAAACAATTAAAATACTGACAAAGCACCGAAAACCTACATAACCCGACCAAGTTCGGAAGGCTACAAAAAAGCGGCCGTGCCATATATCTAAGTAACGTTCCAGTATAGTATTTGTTAATATGGTACAGTTGCGTACACAAGCGTTAGGAAAAATTAAAACAATTGCATTTCTTGATTAAAAATTTTTTTTTTTTAAATAACGCCACTATCTACGATAAAAATAAATCTTCAATTAACAAGTACTTTTCTAATTAAACATCCGTGTACAAAAATATCTTTAATTACATATATGTAATAATTATGTATTTATTATTTATTTCTCGCCACCTGTTACGTAGAAACCCAAAAATTGGCGAAATGTGAGTGTCACAGAAATGTCACGCCTACCCCTTCTGGGACAACAGCCGTGAGCATATGAATGAATGAATGAAAATACAGAACGACCAATAATCTTTTCCACAGCCAACAATTTGGCTTTACTCGCGGAAAATCTACCACCGATGCGGGAGTAACCCTTGTTAGCTTGATTTACGACGCATGGGAGGGATCGCAGGATGCCATTGGGGTATTCTGCGATCTGTCTAAAGCATTTGATTGTGTTGACCATCAAACACTTTTGCTAAAGTTACGTCGGTATGGTTTTGACAAAAAATCCTTAGAACTATCAGGATCTTACCTGACAGATAGGCTGCAGACTGTTCATGTGAACAACGTTAAGTCAAACGGAACTAACGTCAAAATAGGCGTACCTCAGGGATCAATTCTAGGGCCTTTTCTCTTCTTGGTTTATGTTAATGACTTGCCTTGCATGATCGAGGCACAAGCTGGTATAGTAATGTTCGCGGATGATACATCACTTATATTCAAAGTAAATCGGCATAGTACAGATGCGAATAATGTTAATAATATTTTAAATTGGTTTTCTACAAACAACCTATTGTTGAATGCAGAAAAGACTAAATGCGTTAAATTTACAATGCCCAATGTCACACAAGCAAACGTCCATGTCGTGCTGGGTAGCCAAAGGTTAGAATTTGTAAATAACACTACCTTTTTAGGAATAACAATAGATTCTAAATTACAATGGGGTGACCATATCACCATTTTAGCTAATAAGCTTAGCTCTGCTGCATATGCTGTGAGACGGATTAGGCAGTTGACAGATGTAGCTACTGCTAGGCTAGTTTACTTTGGTTACTTCCATAGCTTGATGTCCTATGGAATACTACTTTGGGGAAATGCAGCAGATATAGAAACAATTTTTATATTACAAAAGAGGGCAGTCCGTGCCATTTATTGTTTAGGTACAAGAGATTCTCTTAGGGAGCTATTTAAAGATATTAATATTTTAACTGTAGCTTCCCAATATATATTTGATAACATACTGTATGTCAGGAAAAATATATCTAGCTATACTAAAGTAAGTGACGTTACAGACAGAAATCTACGTAATAAAAATAAACTACTCCCTCCGTGTTATCGGCTTAGCAAGGTTAGTCATTCTTTCAAGGGGGAAGGTATACGCTTTTATAATAAATTGCCTGCAACGGTCCTTTGTATGCCCGACAATAAATTTAAAAACTTTATAAAGACCACTTTATGTCAAAAAGCATATTATAAGACAGTTGATTACCTTAATGATAAAAGTGTCTGGCTTGAGCATGGTGCAGGCGCCTCCTAAAATGCCGTAATTGTAGCATATTTTGTACTTAGGCGACTATAATAATTTTTTTGTTGTATTATACACTCTTTTTGATTTTGACACGAGACCAATGTACATTCGTCCACATTTAGTCTTAAGAAAATGTGTAAATGAGTCAATTATTTGAAAAGAGTGACCGAGAGTTTTATTGCCAGGTTCTTTCTCTCGGTTCTACTTATTGGTTTGCGAATCTGGCAGTACATGTAAATATAGAAGCAATGACATTTTTTATTTTAAGTACTTACTGACGTTTGTAAGAGCCATTTAGTGACCTATACAAATAAATAAATCATTTCATTTCAGAAAATAACCTAATAATTTCTAACCCTCTTAGTGCCCGGGGCGCTCAAAATACGCGCGCGCCAGTAATAGCAGAACTTTGCATACAACTCCTGTGCGCGCACAGGCGCGTGTATTTTGAGTGTATCGGGAGCGCAGCTGAAGCGCTTGTCATGACTAGTCCCTTGTTCATAAAAACTTAACGTTAACAAACGCTTGCTAAACATACTCTGTCATTGTAATTTTCATGTCATTGGTTAGAGAAAGCAATAGACTTAAAATGTGTTTTAACTAAAATAGGTTTAATAAACGATTATGAATATGAGGGTAAGTATAGTATTTCGAACTTCAATAAAAATTTAAATCACAGATCACATAACTAGACTATTCAGTTGTTTAGATTTGAGAGTCTGCCTAATATACCTAAAAATAAATCAACATTTAAAAAGTGTTATAAACTAAAACATTGGTATAAAAAAGGCATTTTCAAGAAAATATTCTTAAATGAATAGCAAATACAGAAAATAACCTCAACATGACACAATGAACAATGACCTATAAATTATATCGAAACAACAATTGTGTTTTCACCTGTACCAATTCATTACCGGGTATTATACTGTAAATTTTAGAATGTTACCTAAATATATTGCACGGCCGCTTTTTTGTAGCCATCCGAACTTGGTCGGGTTATGTAGGTTTTCGGTGCTTTGTCAGTATTGTAATTGTTTCTCTTTAATTACTGAATTTAATGAGATGAAATTTTGCACATGAGTAGTTGAATTAATACACTAATTATTGGAATACATTTTACTGTGCAATTCCTTTAAAACGTCTTGATATTTGACTGCTTTGTAAACAGTGGTCTATTCATGGTAAATTGTCCTATAACTCATTAATTACTAACGGAACATCATTGATACTTGGTAAGATGTTGCAGACACTTACAAGGTTTGTATGAACGTGAAAAACTAGACCCCAAAGTGCATACTTTACGAACTAAGACCTAATAAGCGTATTTTACGTTTATATTTTTATCTTTTAAATCCTACGATTTTTTATAAATATGTTTTTTAAACAAATTCAAAACAACATTTGCAAAAATCTACAGCTCTCTATATAAGCGCTTTATATGAAAACTAGCAAATGCCCAAACGTTCGCGTAGAGGAAACTTAAATTTCTCCGAAGTTTATGCATGCACTAATTTTATTCATACATACACAATTACACACAAATTTTTGGACACATTCTTTTTCTTCTAAGTCCATGGATTAAAAAAAGTTCCGCCAGGACAACGTTCGCCCAGCGGAATCAGTTTTTGGCGAATTTCTCCACAACGGTTGCATGCACAAATTTTTTTACCATACTCATTTACACGACGTCATACACTAAATATCTGCATAATTAAAATCTTTAAATTCAACAACATTCCGCTGCGCGAACGCACACGCCGACTTCACAAAGAAGCCATTGAGGTGCGTCTAGAGCAATATTATCTACTAGCGAACGCCCTCTGCTTCGCCCGCTTGTCAAATTATTTACAAAACCTTCCTCAAGAACCACTCTATCCATTGGTAAAAACGGCATCAAAATCCGTTGCGTAGTTTTAAAGATCTTAAGATATTTATGTATTCAAAGATCTAAGCATCGTCAAATCCTACCACAATCTTAAAGGACAAACTCGAACCTTACTTGGTGCACCTACCGATCAACAGACGAGGTCTCTAATTACGCATGCGTTCCGTGACGGTTCGATAATAACATCGATTGGATAAGTGACCTAAACGATTTAATTTACATAAATCTACATGCAAGAAAAAATCATAAAACATCAAGGCCCTCATTTTCTCAACAAAATTATAGTAGTCCATGTAAAGAACTTTGAGGAAAAAAATATAACGAAATATCCCTTTTTCCGATTCTAATTTCTGTTCCGATAAGTATTATGAAGTTCTTTTTGTGTCGATTATATAGGAAGTAGGTATCACGCTAAGACTTGACGATACTATCGCTTCAAGTAGCAATGAGAAATGTTGCCAAACGGGAAAAGAGTAGGCATTTCTTTTGAGCACTTCCGTTGCCTGTGCTGCTGCAACGTTTACAAACATGGTAAACGTATAAAGTTACTCATTAAAAGTTCTAACAAAAACCGTGGCACGCAAAATAACCTCTATAACACCTGAACTAACAGAGGTATCAGATCCGTTATAGTTTTCCTGTAAAGTTTATAACATGGACTACAACATTATATTTAATATTAGCGACCCGCCCATGCTTCGCACGGGTGCAATGTAGACTATGTAGCATGTCAGTCTTAAATTCAAATATCTCAATGCAAATATTTGTATGCTTTGCATTGGTTGAATGATTGTCTTTATCTGTGGTATTAGAATTGTGGAATTAGATTCGTCTTTGAATTTCAATGCCAAACAATGTTCAATCACTACTGACATGCTATCAATTGATACTATCGATCGTCCTTGTAAGGAATCGATGGATCGTAATTCATGACAGAATTTTCTTTATTTACCCACGAATTAGTTCTGGCTCTCTGTAATCGATGCCTACCCCTATCCTGGCTGAGGCGAGCCTCAAGCTCGGCAGACGATTCTCTGGCTCTCCGAACACTATGACTTTCCCGATCTTGGCTGCAGCGAGCCTCACGCTCAACTGAGGATTCTCTTACTCCTTCAGCTCTATATCTAGCCCGAAGCTGGCTGAGCCGAGCCTCACATTCTATTGACGAATCTTCGTCTCTAGCTGAACGTGCTCTTTGGGCATTCCCTGTACTACGACCTATGTTTGAACGACGACGTCTTTCAGATATGACTTTATACCTATCCTATTCAGTTCTTTTTTGAACTTAAATACCTATATTACTTTAAACCGCTTCTTGGCTATAATTCTATTGATTTATTCTAATTCCTATCCAACCAAGGTACCTACTATGAATTTCGAAAAAAATGTCGAATGAATTGAATGAATGAAAATGAATTTTTAATGAAATAGCCTATGATATAACCTATTAATCTGTAATATCTTCGAAAATATTAATTTAAATTACATGCTGTAAAGGGCCATAATATTGATCTATATTAAAAGCAAAATGTATTTAAGGTACTTAATTGGATAAGGATTTATGCTGTATTGCTCTGTGTGTAACGCGCTCGTATTTTTTTTCCATCACGAGATATCTCTTAAGTCATTCGTCCAAATTATATGGTTTGAATGGCAATTTTGGTCTACATTAAATGCACAACGTATGTAAAGTATTCAATTAGATAAGGAATAATATGGTAAAAATAGCTTGGCAAATGACACATTATTTTTTTCTCATTTATAAAAGATAAAAATGGTTACTGTGCGTTATCCTAAGAGATAGACATAATGCTATCGCGGACTTTTTTGTAGACCTTTCTATGGTGTACAATACTGTAGTACATTATTTTGATCTGTCTCGTAGGGTTTCGTCAGCGTTTGCAATGAAAGCGCAAAAAATGTGTTTATTTACGACATTACATTAGAAACCTCTAAAATAATCGGTATTACTCTAGTATGTTATACATGTATTATACATTAAAACCTTTCTGTTAAATCACTCTATCTATTAAAAAAAACCGCATCAAAATTCGTTGCGTAGTTTTAAAGATCTAAGCATACATAGGGACAGACAGACAGGAAAAGCGACTTCTATAATAATAAAATTTACATAATATTACAGATAAACAACATGATACAGAACAAACCATTATGCTTATCACACAAAGATTTGCTCTGGGTGGGATTCGAACCCACAACCTCAGAGTTCAGCGTCACTAATCACTCGACCACACACATTGTCATAGATGCAAGTCTAAATGCCAGTTGCAGTAAAATATCAAGGTACCTACAGGTTCTTTAGTTCTCTTGATGTGCAGAAAGACAGCATTGCCAGTTTTTTGGAAGTACTGCTCGACATAATTGCGTCCAAAGCCCAAGAATGATACAAGGGATATATATAGACCTGTGTCGGACTCCTGAAAGTTATGAAAAGTTGTTGATTAATTTAGTAACAATGCAGGAAAATTACTGTAATTAAGTACTAATAAAAAGATGTTTAATGACATGGTCCGGTTTTTTTATTTCAAAACAAACATCAAAATAATCTTTAAAAAAACCCGGCTCGGTTAACTTTCGACCATACATTGTGGGGGTTAAATTTGCTACATTTCCCCTATACCCTCCTGCAAGGAATGTATCGAATTACCAGTAACCCTGTACGGAATGTTATACCCATAGACTGCCATAGAGTATTATAAGTATATTGGTTATACCTATACAGACTAGAACATACTGTTGTCAGGATAACAATAGCAATTGTGAGCCATCAAGGATAAATGAGATGATGTAAGAAGGTTCGACAGATGAGCACAGGTTATATGTATACTCTGACTTAACAACATTGAGCGTTAGGATGTTATCCAATAACTACTCTGTTACTCTATTAAACCCACACTGAGCTATCTGAAAGACTTCCTCCCATTTATCACCACTAAAAATTTTGCTATGTCATCAGCATAGGTGATAATACTGCCCCCTTGCACTTGGAGCTGACATTGTTACAATGTGAGTAATGAAAATTGTACAGTACCTACTATTGAATAGAAATATTAGCTTTGTCGTGTGATAAAAGACTTGATATCATAATTGAAAATGCATTTAATGTTCTTGCCAATTTAATTTTCCGTTTTAGTGATACGGTACTTCCACTAATATAAAATTTAATTCTATATAAATGTTGTCTATTCTATGAAAATCTGTTATTTAGACAATCTTTGCTTTCATACATAATTGGCGTGTTACTAATGATTTTCTTTTTCTCTATGACAATATCCACTATTATATGCCTTCATCCACCGAGCCGAGAGATTTCCCAGCGCAGTTGGGGGTCGGATTTCCAGTCTAACTGCGATTCGGCTGAACTTCAATATTTTCATCTGACCTCCACAACCCATGGGCGATATTGAAATACTCTAGTTAGACCGGTCCGATTTATGATTTAGGGCTCCAACTACCCCTAACGACTGCCGTGTTTGTATGACAATGGGGACTGACGTCTTAACATGCTCTCCGAAGCATCTATGTCTTTCGAAATGGTCACCCATCCTAAGACCAGACTGACCAGATGTTGCTTAACCTTTGCAATGTGTTAACATTGTCAGTTAGCACTAAGTCTAGACCATGAGCCCCCCATTTCCACTATTATATTATGTGTTAATGAAAATTCATATGAGGAAAATTTATCTTTTTTTTATTTATTTTTATTTATAATTTTTGTACATACACACAAACAAAAAAAAACAAGAAACAGAAGTACAAAAGAATAAAGTGAGCATAGTACAAGGGCACTACTTATTCCTAAAGGACTGAGAGGAGAAGTAAGAGCGAAAAGGCTACGTGTGTGCAGTGCAGGTAAAGAAATAAACCTACATAAACTATGGGTGCTATAATATATACATAGATATACTACATAATATTACTATATATAGCTAGGGTAAAGAGGATAGATAATGTGTTTTGACTTTACTTTTAGAGGAAGAGTTTTACAGCTTTGTATATCTATAATATTTTATTTTGTGTATTTTTATAATATTTAATTTTGGCCTCCAGTTATTTGATACCCCTTTAATCAATAACACTTGGAATGGAGTGAGAACAACAATTTATAATGTATAGCAAATATTTTTCATGTTATAAAAAATTCTTAATGCAAGATTATTTTAGAATTTTATAACACCTGTACATATCAAATATTAGTATGTATATTTTTAACAAGTTGCATAAATTAGGACTCCGTTGCCATAATATGAATCAAATAAGAAGTTGATTTATAGTATACAAACTTTGCATTAATTATCTCTTGATGTGCAACATATTAAGTATTTAGTTTTAAGATGATGATATTAAATGTGTGAGTAGGTATATAGGTACTTATATTATTAAACGTAAGCTACTGCAGATAAGAAGCGGCCGCAATGTAATAAAGCTTATTTTTTTTAACACGAAAAACCGTAAATAAATTATTCTATAATTCCAACTTGTAATTGAACCATATCTGAAATTTTACAATAAGTACTTGAACAATGAATTTACTATACAAGCATTTTTACTGGTGAAAAGTGCTTGTATAGTAAATTCAGGTTATTATAAAAATGCAACTCACCGGATTGTCAAAGGAATATACACATTCATCTTTATATACCAACTGTTGTGGTCCAGGTATTTTAATTTTTGATAAATGTGGAGTTAACAAATCTAGGGACGCCATGCTGTAGTTATATTGTTAATTACTAAATTCGTTAAATTTCGGTACCAGAAGGTTACCGGATTGCATTCAGCGACCTCAACTAAAACTAAAAAATACGACAAACTGACAAATGATAATTACTGACAACTACAAGACAAGGGACAAAAACGTCAAAAAGTCAAAAATATACCGCTAGGTAGGTACATGTAATAAGTACATTTATTTACAATAAGAATTACAATATACAAAATAAACATAATTATAGACTAAAAATATAAACATTACAAAATATCGTTTAAAAAATCCTCCGCGTCATTGCCGACCGGGAAGGTTCCCAGAATGCTGGCTGTGTTGCCACGTTGGATGGCGATACTTATTCTTTGGGCCAGAAAATAGCCAGCCTTCTGGTCCTGAGAAGAATCGATTAGGCGTTTAGCAATGTCTCTATAAAGGCGGCGAGCACTCGGACCCCATGACCCCAGTGTCTCAACCCCAAACGGCTCAAATATGTAATCACCTGCTAGGTTAGCATATTTACGGCGTTTAAAGCCTTCAGCCGATGCAGCAGCAGCGCCGGCACATCCGGATGTGCTTGGAAGGTGTGAAGGTGCTAAGGTGTCAACGCATGTAGCGTCCCACACCAAAGGCCTTCCCATCTTCTATGGTAGCAACGACATACCGTCCGGTCTCTTTCCATCGCTTCGTGCTAAACCATTTGGTTCGCGTACGGCCGGAAGACCTGCGGTGGAAAGAGCCATACGAATTATGTCGTTTAGAATAGCGTGCCGAGGTATACGACCTGCGTTTCTGCTACAAGAAAGGCCATGGTGTCCCAGATTATCGACGGCTACTCCACAGGTGCAATGATGCGGGGATACACAAGGTGTACCCAGCCGAAGGCAAGTGGCAATGCGGAAGGTAGTGTCGTCCAACATTGTACCGATGTTGGGCGATGGGAGCGCCTGGATCCATAACCCTGACTCCCATTCTCCAACAGCTAGTAGGCGTGCACGCTCTGAAATATTGACAGAAGTGTCAATTAGTGTATTAATTCTCAATTTACAGAGCGGTGAATCCCACAGTCGCTGTGAGCCTAGGCGTGAGGGCAGGTCAGTGTCGGGGCAAGACATCCTCCAAGCATTTATGGCATCGGTCTTGCATCGCACCTCGGAATCAATCAGTGTATTTGACAAAATTTTCCTGACTAATTCTTCGGTGCTATGGACCGACGACAGAAATGCTGGCAGACTGACATCTGTGACTCTGCGAATACCTAGCCCGCCCAAGCGAACTGGAAGAGACGCTTGGACCCAGGCCCGGTCATTAATATTTACATTTAAAATTTTACACAAAGAATTTTGTATTAAGTTGTCTAGTCTGCCCAAAATTTCTACATTTTTCCAAAATTGTCCTGAACGGAGGGCATGTGTAAATTTGGGAACGAAAAGACAAAAACGAAGAATAGTGAAAGCTGAATGAATACTGATATTACATAGACTATCAATAACCTGATCAAAATTTTTAATTTTTTCATCGATAAATGTGGAAAAGCCATCTTCTAAAATCGGGGACCCTAGGAGGCGTAAAGAAGTTTTGTCCAAAACTTTTATGTTGGGGGCCAGACAGTTGAATTTGGAGATTGTTGTTATTTTATCTGTGTTTTCAGATATAAAAATCTCACATTTATTTGGGTTCAGTTCTAAACCAATTGACTGAAACTCGTTCTTTATTAGGGCTAAATCTTGTAAAACTGTCTCTACTTTTCCCCCTAAAGTCCCGTCGTCTAGATACCAAATGTTAAATTTGGATTTTATTTTTTGAATTATTGGGTTAATGGCCAAACTGAAGATGACTGGTCCCAACGGATCACCTTGCTGACATCCAACGGCTGAATTCAAAAGGTGGTCTTTATAAATTAATTTTGTTGGCTGACTATAGCATTGCCAAAGAAAATTAAATATTTTGGGGGTTTCTAATTTGGCCTGTGTCAGCAAGGTGTCCCTGTTTACAGAGTTCAAGGCGTTTTTCAGGTCAACTTTCAAGATGATCTTCGCTACTGTCAAGGTATGTTGCAAGCGCATGGATTGCGGCCTCACAACCTCCTTTTGGACCAAAACCTAATTGAAAGGGCTGAAATTTGGTAGTAAGCTCCGTACTATAAAAACGACAACAAATTTTGGCTGCCAAACGCCGCAAAGTGCTACCTACGGCAATAGGACCAATGCCACCATCCTTCTTTCAATTGTCGACGTTTTGTTGTCCTTTTGATTCTGCGAAAAATTAATGCTATTAATTAATGCTAAAAAGTTTTTTCTTAAAAAAATTTTTACTTACCATTGTTTTGTCATGGATTTTCGCCAAGTAACGCCTGTTTCTATCCAATACCATCCTTCTTGTTAAGGGCACATAAATTGGCCCCATACAAAATATCTGTGATGCCACTGTCCACATTGCCTGAGAGCATGAGGTTGACTAGAGCTGTTAGCTCCCTCAGAAGTGCATCACCAGCTTCCCCAGCGCTCGGACACAACAGATCCTTAAGGTGCTGTGGTGTCAGACCGTCAAGTCCACCAGCTGATCCAAAACGAAAGGAGTCAACAGCTGTGCGTACATCCTTGGCAGTAGTCTCAAGATTTTCTGTATCGTTGTTCGGAGGATCAGGGAAAGAGAGGTCAGCTGCGGATGGTGGGTGCTTACTCTGCAAGCCCGTCAAAGTTTCTACAGAATAAGGAGCCAGCACGTCGCTACTAAAAAGTAGCCTTGCCGCCCCACTGATGTCGCCTTCCCTTACTTTATTCTCTACAAGTTTTAATTTCTTGGCCTGAGAATAATCAGGGGCCGAAATGTGGATTGAATTTAAACTGGTAAAATTGTTTGTACAATTTTCTTTGTGTAGGATTCTATAAGGGAAGGTTAACATTTGTTCCCAAGCGCTAAAGGTATTTTCCCGGACTACTTGACCAATGCAGGAGGCTAAACATTGAGCCACAGAGGGTCTCGCTCCTCGGGGGATTCTTTTTAAAACCGGAATAGAATTTTTCATGGTACTTAACCTTTGCCAAAAGGGAATTTCGATATTATCAGAATTTTCTTGTTGATTTCGAAAAAATTGGGATATCGTAGACGCGTTTGAAGATACATTTTGCACTTTATGAATTTTTCCAAAATGTACTTTCAATCCGCGTTCACCTTTAAAAAAACGGGCTTGGGGACAATGTGGGCACCGTACAAGACCACTTGATGCACTTGCAAGCTCACCTGAATATTTAATAGTACATATTTCTTTTTAACAAATTGAAGCTCTGTTCATACTTCTCGGATGTCCGCGCAAAGCTGGTAGACTTGTGATCTCTCATTGGCCGATTAATAAAACTACTAATGAGATTTTTGCGACTGAGTGGACTGGGCCAATGAGAGATCGCAAGTCTACTGTTTATGAGCGAACATCCGAGAGGTATGAACAGAGCTTTTACAGAGAGGAGATAATGTGAATGTGGTTACTAGTCTTTTAAATCTGTACAGGGATCCAACAAGTCAGTCAAACAACCTTGCTCATGTGGTGCACCAGCCGTTTAACGTACGAGCCTCTGGCAAACATATAAGTATGATATCGCGTTTACACATTCGTGCGAACTTATGCGAACATAGGCGAACTAAGACGAGCACGAGCGTGTAAACAGGGCGGTCGTGCAGGCTCGCCGCTCGTCATAGCTCGCCAATGGCGCTCGCCTGGGTTGCGGTCTTTGGGACACGAGTCAAAGGGATTCGTGGTCAACGCGAACTAGCTGTTTAGACACTCGCGTTGATTTAGTAAGGACAAACAAAATCATGCGCGGATCCACCGTGATGGGCAGCCTAGGCATGCCCACCACTTTCATTGAGAAAATGACGTCACAATTTCACGGTATTGAGATTAGTTCTGGATTTGTTTTCTCGTTTTACCAAATCAACGTCGTCGTTGGTACGAAAGTCAATACTTCGAAAGTATGTAGGAACTCAGTACGCAGGAATCTAGTTTAAAAAAAGTATAAGCTCGTGTTTCGTAGTGTTCGTGTTCGTGGAGTATTGTATTCAGTACACGTTAAGGCTCCTCTCCATAATCGCCGATTACAGGCGATTACACGCGAGCTCGATTGTGTAAAGGGCATACTTGTCCGTACTCGCCGATCATCTTCTGTGATCCCCTTCGACCAGTTATCACCCGTGCATAGTTTGTTTCTCTACATTATCGGGATTACAGACGATTACGCGCGAGCACGATTGTGTAGAGGGCATATTTCCCTGTACTGGTTGATCATCGTCTGTGATCGCTTACGTCCCGTGAATTGTCGGTTTTCAGACACGCATCAAAGGGAATTTCCTCGTGGTTAAGCATTACCTACCTATCACTACAAACACTACACATATTATAATAAAACAAATTCGCTATCATCCCTATGTATGCTTAGATCTTTAAAACTACGTAACGGATTTTGATACGGTTTTCACCAATGGATAGAGTGGTTCTCAAGAAAAAAATTATTATGTTGTTTGTCAATTGGGTGAAGCCGCGGGGTTCTGCTATTACTAACTAAAGCTGTAAATAAAAAAAACGATGTAGTACAGACCTACCTATTTATTCGATATGTGAAGCGGGTAGTAACACATTTAAAAACTAATACTAATTCCTATGGCCAAAATGAATTACAATTTGCCAAAAATAGAACTTAAAATAGAACCTATTACATAGGTATTCTTAATTTCAAATTTAGTACCTTTATTGAGCGAAGCGAGTGTAGTGAGCGGAGCTCCTTATCAGGTGACTCAAATGCAACAAGATGTGATATTGTTACTCGACAACTACCCAACCGATTTTCATGATTTTTTCACTCAAAAATCAAGCATTCTCAGGAACAGGTTTTGTTCGAGACCAAATTTTGATTTAGGACCCTCAAAAAAATTTATTGACCAAAAATATGTCAACAACCGATTTCATGATTTTTTCACTCAAAAATCAAGCTTTCTCAAGAGCAGGTTTTGTTCGAGACCGAATTTTGATTTAGGACCCTCAAAAAAGTTATTGACCAAAAATATGTCAACAACCGATTTTCATGATTTTTTCACTCAAAAATCAAGCATTCTCTGGAACAGGTTTTGTTTGAGACCAAATTTTGATTTAGGACCCTCAAAAAAGTTATTGACCAAAAATATGACAATAGTCGCTTCGCTCAATTGCATGCTGCAGCGCAGTACCACGGCAGCGACCGCAGCTCCTAGTTATATACTAACTGACCCCAAAAACATTGTCTCATAAAAAATAGTTTACGAATATAGTCTCAGTCCTACTATTATGCACAAACATTTTCATAAGAATCAGTCTAGCCGTTTCGGAGAAATGTAGCAACAAACACTACTGTGATACGAAAGTTTTATGTACGGTCTATTTGATTTATTTACAAAATATCAAAACAATGGTAAGTAAAAATTTTTTTAAGAAAAAACTTTTTAGCATTAATTAATAGCATTAATTTTTAGACTGTCTCAGAGAGAACAGCTGGCTGTTCTCTCTGAGACAGTCTTGATAATGCCTCGTTTAGAGGCGAAACAATTGTCGACGTTTTGTTGTCCTTTTGATTCTGCGAAAAATTAATGCTATTAATTAATGCTAAAAAGTATTTTCTTAAAAAAATTTTTACTTACCATTGTTTTGTCATGGATTTTCGCCAAGTAACGCCTGTTTCTATCCAATATTTACAAAATATCGTTAAAATAATCTTTTGCGTCAATTAAATTCAATCCATACCGACTTTTTTAAATTTTAGAAAATAGTTTTTGGGAATCTTTGAAAAACAATTATTGGGCGGAATAATAAAACTTCACGCTGTGAAATAAATCTAGATTTTGTAAACTAACTAGTTTACAAAATCTAGATTTCACACGATTTAAGACACGTCTAAATCAAAGATCTCAGAACATTAACCACTTACAAAGAATATTGTATGCCTAAATGTTGGGACACTGCCGACCGTTCTTATAATGTTAACACCCTATGTACCAGTATCCACAATCTGTATAATAAATGAAATGAAATAAATAAATGAAATAAATTAGTTAGTTTTTTTGCCACACGCCAACTTATACTGGGCATTGGGCAACCTGTGCAGACAATAATGTAGATGCTTGCACGATGAACGTGCCGTTTGATGACCGCACGATCAACGATCATACTCGGCGATTATGGAGAGGAGGGCTTACATTGTGAAGTTCAAACACAAATTACTTTTATCATTTTACTTAGTGAATTTTATACGTTAATTAATTGCTTTACCAGTGGGCGTTGCTAAGTTGAACTGTACAATAAACAAAATCTTAGTCAGAGTCATTAGTTTTGCAAACAATTTATTTGGTGATCCGTTGGGACTAGTCATCTTCAGTTTGGCCATTAACCAATAATTCAAAAAATAAAATCAAAATTCAACATTTGGTACCTAGATGACGGGACTTTAGGGGCAAAAGTAGAGACAGTTTTACAAGATTTAACCCTAATAAAGAACGAGTTTCAGTCAATTGGCTTAGAACTGAACCCGAATAAATGTGAGATTTTTATATCTGAAAACACAGATAAATTAACAACTATCTCCAATTTCAACTGTTTGGCCCCCAACATAAAAGTTTTGGACATAACTTCTTTACGCCTCCTGGGGTCCCCAATTTTAGAAGAGGGCTTTTCCACTTTTATCGAGGAAAAAATTCAAAATTTTGATCAGGTTATTGATAGTCTATGTAATATCAGTATTCATTCAGCTTTCACTATTCTTCGTTTTTGTCTTTTCGTACCCAAATTTACACATGCCCTCCGTTCAGCACAATTTTGGAAAAATGTAGAAATTTTGGGCAGACTAGACAATTTAATACAAAATTCGTTGTGTAAAATTTTAAATGTAAATATTAACGACCGAGCCTGGGTCCAAGCGTCTCTTCCAGTTCGCTTGGGCGGGCTAGTTACCTATTCGTAAAGTCACAGATGTCAGTCTGCCAGCATTTCTGTCGTCGGTCCATAGCACCGAAGAATTAGTCAGGAAAATTTTGTCAAATACACTGATTGATTCCGAGGTTAGATGCAAGACCGATGCCATAAATGCTTGGAGGATGTCTTGCCCCGACTTGCCCTGGCCTCACGCCTAGGCTTACAGCGACTGTGGGATTTGCCGTTCTGTAAATTCGTGTACGAACGTCGAAATGTTCGACGAGACCCGAGGTGCACCGCGAGATACAGATTATGTATGTAATGCTGGGTTTAGACATTCGTGTCTAAACCCAGAATTACATACATAATCTGTGGTATTAATGCTTATCTATTCTCTATTTGGCTAGAAGGTCTAGAAACTAAGCCGTAAAATAAAATCCCTAAAAAAAATCGCTTTTATAAATTTATAGGTAATAGGAGAGACCGAAGAGTTGGCAGTATGGTCAAATGACCTTCGCCTGTCCCACCCAATCACCCAATGGACAAATTTTAAAACAACAACAACAATTTGTAGGAGAGAAAGAAAGAAATAGTGAAAATTTAAATAGGTTAGTTAGTGTTAGGTCAAGGTTTAAATTGGATTGAAATTGAATTTATTTCATAGAAAATTATTGCACCACATTATTTAGATTCCGTTATAAATTTCCTTATGTTGCCCGGAGGCAGCATGTCCGTTCGTTTAGTGATATAATAGAATAGAAATGTCGTCAAAAATCGATACAGTACGACGAAGTAGTAGAATTGTAAAGACCTATGATCTTGATGAATTGGAGCAATTGCTGAGAGATGTGAAAGTTGCACAGTGCATGCTGACTGAGCCTCCAACACTGGGTGAGTCTATTGGGTAATTATTGTGCAATATTCAAATGTAATTAATGTAAAAAACATAGATAATTTTGTACCTACATAGTCCTACATCATATTTTTTCAGTAGGTATATTTTTTGCATCGTTTCCAATAACTCTTTTATGGCTAACAGTGTTATTGGAAACTTTATAAATGTTGTTGTATTTATGCAGATATTTCGTTACTTTATTTTATTACTAGCGGACGCCTGCCACATAAATTATATACTTACTTACTAAAACCTCCCTCAAGGATCACATATCCATTGGTGTAAACCACATCAAAATCTGTTGCGTAGTTTTAAAGATATAAGCATACATAGGGATGGACAGACAGCGGAAGCGACTTTGTTTTATACTATGATGATTACCTAAAAGTACTATAAATTCTATAGGTTAGGTACTTAAACACTAAACTTAGGAGAGACCGCTGCCTTAGGAAGCTGAATTTAAAAAAAAAGTACCTGAAACAATCCTTAAATAAAATTGAAGTGTCTGTTTGTAATTCCAAATTAACAGCTTTTCTCTAAATGCATAGGAAAGTACAGTTTATACAGTAGGACTCAGTAGGTACTTAACTTACACAATAAAATAATTTTCAAAATGTTATGTGCTTAGACTGCTTAATATAGTAAAGAGAAATGTTAATGTAATTTTTTTGAGAAATTTGGTTGAAGCTGAACTGAGCACTAAATTTAATAATATGTATAAGTTGTACACAGATGCATCTGTCAGTGACATAGGGGTGGGAGGGACATTCTATGACCGGCCAAAGACGTACACTTGCCACAAGTTCTTGTTAATAGTAAAAATGTCGTCGATGAGGGCTGAATTAATAGGCATAGTGGGCAATAGTAGGCACTAGGGATAAAAGGTAGGGTAAACGTAGGTAAAAAATTATGTCTGTTGTATGTGTCCCGGCTAGCGACTGGACCGATTTTAACAAGATTTTCGCTGGCTAATAACTGTTATTAGTTGTTATGAGAAATAAGTTGGGTTATATTTTATCCTGGGAATGTGCTTCTGTGGAAATTGAGAAAATTATTTAATGTGGATGAAGTTGTGGGCAGCAGCAAGTTTTATAATATTATTGACCAGTCTAAAGATGTTGATAGTGCTAAGTTGCTAAGTGCTAAGTTGCTGTGTTGCTATCAACAACTCTAGACAAGTCTTTGGCAACATAATCAAAGTGTCCAGAAACTGTAACAGGGCTCACACTCCTTATTAAGTGCCATCTACAGGATTGGCAGAATGAAATTATAAATGCATCTGTCTACCCCTTAGGGAATAAAGACATGATTTTTATTTTGTATTTTCTTTGCAGTTGATGAACAGAGTGTATTGAAGCGTCTTAGTGCTCTGACACTTGGCAATGGGTGTGACGGCAACAGTTGCTCAACCTGTGGTGTAGGTCCATTTGCAACCCGTGCTCAGCAAACAGCCCATTATAAGGACCATTGGCATATACATAACATTAAGAGAAAACTGTTTGGAAAGAAACCACATTCTTTAGGCCAATATAGGTCTAAAAATGGTTAGTTTTATTCCTATTTATTATACTAGAAAATGTTAATAGTTTTACCAGGTGAGTTTCCACAATTCCCATGCAAACTGTTCCTGGAATGACATGTGCACAGCTCAAAGTTTTTATGTAACCAGATGTAGATATGCTAAAAATTTGGTTATTCCCATTCATCCCCACCATAGTTGTCACCACTGGTGACCAATGGGAATATTTTTTTTATTATTCCAGTTGTCTCCAGTGACAACATGAACATGTTGAAAATAAATAAGAAATACAGTCAGTTTAATTCATGTTTAAACAAAGAGCGGTCGTGGAAATACGATAGAGTCGTGGTTACCGCGGAGCACCGCTGTGGTTACGCGCCAATAGAGGTTTCCAATATTCTACAAAAAATTTAAAAACTACTCTATCAAACGATACACTGAAGATTCAAGCTTCGAAGCTCGTGAAAGGACCGGCCGACCTCGCACAGTTGGGGCACTAGCGATCCTCAAAGCAGTGAAGGCGCGAATCCAATGAAATCCTGATCGTAAACAAAAAATCTTAACTCTTCAGATGGGTGTAAGCGGTTAGGGTGTCGCAAAGAGGGTCCCGGACTTAGAAAAATTTCGACCGATTTTTGTATGGAGCGGGGACTTGTAAAATTTTCACGATTTCGCCTAGTGTCGGAAGAAGGGTTCGGGACTTAGAAAAATTTCGAATGATTTTTGTATGAAGCAGAGACTTGTAAAATTTTCACGACTTCACCTAGTGTCGCAAAGAGGGTCCCGGACATAGCCGAATTTCCGACTGATTTTTGTATAGGGCACAGACTTTTCACGATTTTTGTCGACCTATTGGGGGAGGTGCGGAGGTCGTTGAGGATGACCTTGGAAAATCATTATGGTTAACACCCCGACTCCAGAGTACCCCGACTCGGATAGGTTAGGTTTAGGCTCCGCTCCGCTTCGCTCCCGCCTTATCCTTCTAGGTTAGGTTTTTTTTATTTTGTTTGAACCACCCAGAAATAGGAGCCCCGCGAAGCGGGGCTCCGTCGACCCATCTGTTAATCGTTCATATTAGAACAAATAAGTTTTAAATCTTTAAAAAAAAAACAAAAAAAAAAAAATTTAAAAAAAAATCTATCATCTATCGAAAATTTTGACTTCATTTTTGTATGGGACCCTCTTTGCGACACCCCGACCGTGTAAGCAGAACCACGGACCAAAGGGTGGTAAATGAAGAGCCGAGGCTATCAGCTTATCGTTAAATTACCAAACATTTTTAAAACAATCGTTAAAAAAATTAGATGATCCCGCGCTTTGTTAGGCCAGTACGCGGCCGGGCGCCGCTGGAAATACCTTCTACCTGTGTACCAGAGACTGTACAGAGGCCTCGGGCCGCGGAATAAAAAAATAAGGCAGTACCTACGCGGGAAAAAATACGGGAAAGTTTAGTTTGGTGAATTTTTTTTACCATTTAAGAAAGTTATAACATGAGGGGGCTCATGGTCTAGTGGTAACCTACAGAGGGGGCTCGTGGTCTAGTGGTAACTGACAATGAAAACACATTGCAAAGGTTAAGCAACATCGAGCCAGGCCGGTCTTAGGATGGGTGACCATTTCTTAAGACACAGACCCCTCCGTGCCTCGGAGAGCACGTTAAGCCGTCGTCGGTCCCGGTTGTCATACGAACATCTATGGCAGTCGTTAGGGGTAGTTGGAGCCCTAAAACATAATCCTCGTGGTCTAACTACAGAACTTCGATATCGCCCATGGGTTGGCATCAGATGGCAGTCGCTTCACGGAAAATATCGAAGTGCAGCTGAATCGCAGTTAGACTGGAAAGCCGACCCTAACTGCGTTGGGAAAAGGCTCGGTGAATAATGATGAAGAAAGTTATAACATACAAAAGTATAAGGTGTATGCCCACACCATTAGAGAAGCTAGTGCGCCTATTCCAAAGGTGTAACTCTAAAAATAAAATCATTGTTCATAGAAAAGAAAATAAATCGAGGGACCATTTATTTTGGAGATTTTGTTTGAAGTTATGGTTCTATGTTTTTTCCGTTCACTGTTCGTTGCTCATGGTTTGTCTTGGGGTTTCATATTTATACTTAATGTGTTTCTGTGAAAAAGGTGTAATAACCGTGGACATTATGTACCAAAATACCGTCCTAACAAACATAGTGAGTGGAACCACTTTCTCAAACAATGTCTAAAACCAGACAGTGGATATTCTAACAGGACACTACACCAGCTCATCGGACAGGAAGCGCGCAAAACTGGTTGACCGCTAGTGGAATTGACTTTATTGGGCACAAAGACCGACCGTCTTCCAGTCCAGGTCTAAACTCACGGGACTACAAAATATAGCTACATTTAGAGGAGAAAGTCTACGCTAAACCTCATCAATATCTCCGATCATCATTCACCAAGCCTTTTCCTAAATAAAGTTGGGGTCGGCTTTCCAGTCTAACTGCGATTCGGCTGAACTTCGATATTTTCCGTGGAGCGACTGCCATCTGACCTCCACAACCCATGGGCGACATCGAAGTTCTGTAGTTAGAACGGTCGGATTTTTGATTTAGGGCTCCAACTACCACCCCTAACGACTGCCATAGATGTTTGTATGACAACCGGGACCGACGGCTTAACGTGCTCTCCGAGGCACGGAGGGGTCTCAGTGTCTTAAGAAATGGTCACCCATCCTAAGACCGGCCTGACTCGATGTTGCTTAACCTTTGCAATGTGTTAACATTGTCGGTTACCACTAGACCACGAGCCCCTCTATCTCGTATCAGTATCTCCGATCATCTCTGGTCAAAGCAACGGCAGAAATAGATATGAATGTGGTGCGTGCTGTGTTTAATGACTGGCTGCGTCGATTAAGGGCATTTATTAAAAATGGGGGAGAGCATTTTGATAAATGTAAATAATATTGTATCCTATATTAGATTACCTGTCAATTAATAACTTCTAAACAATTACCCACAATTGTAACGATAATTACATCCAAAGTTTATGACAGAACTTATGACCTAACTATGTATATAAATAAAATTATGGCCGCAGCTGAGCAATTAAACAACATGTTTACATCATGTGTTACAAGAGCAGAAGTAAGAAAACGTCGGCAATATCCATACAAACTATGAAAACTCATAGTGAACAAACCGTGCAAGATAAAGAGAATCCTTTAGGAATAAGTAGTGCCCTTGTACTATGCTCACTTTATTCTTTTGTACTTCTGTTTCTTGTTTTTTTATTTGTATGGACAAAATTATAAATAAATAAATAAATAAGTAAAGAGAACAATTAATTTGAATTAATTAATTTATTTTAAATCTTTGTGCACAACGGTGTACAATGGCGGACTTAATGCTATTAGGCATTTTCTTCCAGTCGACCTTGAGGTGATACAGAAATAACATTCTGGAAGGTGCTCAATATTGGTTGTGAAATTGTAATCGACAATGGTACTAATAGAAATACTAATTAAGGAACAAATAAAATACTATAACAATTTGGGTACTTACATAAATATATATACAATAAAGAATTTACTTTCTGGTAAAATAACTGAATAGGCACTATTGACTATGCTTTTAGCTTACATACAACTTTTTGTAGGTGAAAGCTCAGACTCAACTGGTAGTGAATCAGAAGCGGATGATGATCCAAGTATGGCTGCTACAGAGTTATTTGCTGCTGCCACTAGACACTGTAAAGCATTCTTTACCAATTCAAAGAAACAAGTGTTTTGTATTTACCGGTGTATACTACATCACAGGAAGGTAAGATGATGTTGGTTGATGAAATAAAAATTGTCAGTATAACTACTAGACCTTTCTATCTCTCGCTTAGACCTGTACTAACACATGCTGTGGACATTGAAGCGCTCTGGTCTCAACTTATGGCGCACGAGTTATAATGCATTTTCATGGGTGTCCCGTTATCGTCGCCTTGCAATACTGGAATAAATTATTTAAATACCATTTTCAGGAGGAAATGTCGCTTGACGGCGAGGGTCACTTTTGGGCGAAACGTCCCAGGGAACTGTTGAGTCCTCACTTTGACCGTTGGGGTGTGTTTATGGTTTCTGGCGGTCATTTCGCGGGTTGTATTTTCACTGGTGGTGTTGATGCCATACATAAAACGTTACATTCATACACAACCCGCCGTGGACAGGGTCAGTCGCAGTGTAACAGAGATTGTCACGGGCCCGCGCCTCGGTCGGCGGGTGCGAGCTTGCGTAGATATAACCAAGACCAATTCTTATGTGTAAGTTTTTTTATTTCATACTGACGACGGCGACGTATCTTCACACTGGTTGCAGATTTTCTAGTAATATAGCCTACAGTACTCGAGAATAACAAAAATTGCAATATAATCGTAAAATAATTTTAGAAATCAGTTTACTTTGTGGTTTTTTAGTTTATTCATTTCTATCTGATTACCGCGGATCTGCCCGCGACACATTACCACGATTATAAGTAGTCTATAGCAATCGAGGATTATATTTACTATTTTAGTTTCGGAACCTATTCATGCAAACAAACAATCAATCAAATCTTCATAATATTAGTAGGCCGCGGCCGCCCCATCGTCCATTGCCGGGTGACCTGGGTACGTATTAGTATAAACTAGTTGGTTCCGGTGACGTTTGGCATTTGTCGTAATACTGCGGTCACACACACTCGCGTTGAACACAGGTCAAGGCATGGATTCTACTCTAAAATAATCCGCTTCGACGTCCATTGCCGGGCGGCTCTGGTACGCACGCAGAAGATATTTCCAGTGGCGCCCGGCGCATATTTGAAGCCTAGCCTAGCCGTGCTCCCCGAACATAGGTCAAACGCCACCCGACTCTTCTTATCTCAAACAGATCGGGAGTGAGTTTTACAACGTTATGATTTTGATAAAGTAATAAAATATAAATAAAATTTATTTCAGCATGTCCAAGATATTTTGATTGGTTGGCAAGAGGATATAAAAGGTTGTGCTTTAATATTCTATCGAGCAGTAGGCAGTCTCAACCAAGCTACATTGTTTGGTAAACCATCGCCGTTGAGGAAACATGACCCGAGAGTGAGAATGATACCGTTCCCTACAAGGAGGCCAAGCTTCAAGGAGGTCAAGAGAGTGCATCAGACTTTAACGAGTATCGAGGTTTATGGTATGTTTTTTTTGGAAACAATTATGTGCTCAAATAAAGATTTTAACGCCTACAATCCTACATGCATACAATGCAGACTTGCATGACACACCCACACTTTGCCAGTAATAACCCATATTATATAAGGGTGGTTTGATAAGTCAGTGACTTTTTGGGTTCCCCGTGCAGAAACTTTAAATTTATCACTGCTGCCCTTAACTGTTGCCTATTAATACATAGCTCAGATACACAATGTATAAAATATTAAATTGTCCATAGTGGCAATTAATCTAAAGTTTCAAAATGACCAGAATTATAGTTGATGGTTTCGATTGTCGGCACTTGGTGAAACTTATAGTAATACATGCTAACAAAAAACACTTGCACACCGTTTCACTTTTATTTAATTTACAGTATTTAACTTGACCAGTTTCGGTTTATAGCATTATCAAAGGTTGTTGTCCAATTTACATATTTATTAAAAAAGTATTTTATTACACTGTATAACATATCTTCAAGCCATTGTTGAACTAAATTCTTAACACACATGTGGGTAGATACAAATAAAATTTGAGAGGCAGTGTAAGAAATTTACCCTGAAAATGGGGAAATTCACTCATTCGCAAATTAATTATATTATGCAATTAAATATGGAATTTAGTTAGATATTACAAATGTCAAGTAAATTAAAAGTCAATAAAATTAAAAAAAATTTGGACTTGATTTAATTATCCCTTAATTTTTAATTTAATTGACATTTAATTAAAATGTAAAGTGGACAACAACCTTTGATAATGCTATAAAGCGAAACCAGTCAGGTTAAATACTGTAAATTAAATAAAAGTGAAACAGTGTACCTACAAGTGTTTTTTGTATGACCAGAATTATTTTGTCCAATTCTGCAAAAAAACGAATTATGTACTAAAACCTTCCTCGAGAACCACTCTATTCATTGGAGAAAATCGCATCAAAATCCGTTGCATAGTTTTAAACATCATAAGGACGGACGGACAGCGAAAGAGACTTTGTTTTATACTATGTTATGATTATGATAAGTTGAAGTAGTTTTAATTGTAAAATAAATTAAATACAAGTTACACAACTTTCAGAATCGCTGGAGTTATTTCAAAATGCGTTATTAGCGCTTCCAAACAACAAGCAGCCAGCTAAAACTTCCTCAGACACTAGTATAGGGAAAAGTAAGAAAGATAAGAAACCACCTAAGGTTATTGACAGAGCGAAATCACGGTAAGATACACTTTTTTATATTGGGTTCGCGAAACTGACGCTGCCCGCCTGGTGATAAGTCGTGACGACGTCTAGCGATTGTGGGCCACTCTCACAGCATACAATACTATAGTGAGTGGCCCTCAACTTGACGACCCAGTGATGTGCCTCTTCACGTACCGCTTTAAGAACCCAGGGTTATATGTAATATCCCCTATCATTATATTATTATCACGCCTATGGCAAAATGGCAAAAATTTGCCATATCGGGTATATGGCAAATTTGTGCTCTTATAATGTGCTACAAGCTTTAGGCTACAGGTAGGTTTTTAGACGGGTATTAGAAAGCAATGGCAAGTAAAATGTTTTAAGAAAAACTTTTTAAATTTATAATAGCATTAACAAAAAGCCGCAACAACAGGCTGTTCTCTCTGAGACAGTCTTGATAATGCCTCGTTTAGAGGCGAAACAATTGTCGACGTTTTGTTGTCTTTTTAATTCTGCGAAAAATTAATGCTATTATAAATTTAAAAAGTTTTTCTTAAAACATTTTACTTACCATTGCTTTGTCATGGATTTTCGCCAAGTAACGCCTGTTTCCATCCAATATTCGGGTATTAGAATCACGAAAACTATTCTATCGCGAGTCAATGAAACATTCGGGTCAATACGTGGTCGTAAGCTAGTCTCAGACGCTGTCGCCACGAGCGAGAGAATCGCGGCGATATTGTCGTCGTGCCACGTATTTCTATACACTCTCTATGAACGCGTCTCCACACGGCGATGTTATCGCGGCGATAGAAGTACTGACTCGTCGCGATTCTCTCGCTCGTGGAGACAGCGCCTTAGTGTAATATTCCTTGTTGGTATATGACTGCTTAGGTGGCGTTGTCAGTAGTGCATACGCTTTCGGCGCCGTTTCGGGCTATATTCCCAGGCGAATCAAATATTTGTGTCATCCACAAAAGTTTGCTTCTGAGTGTGTTACATAATTATACATAACTAGCGGTCGCTCGCGACTTCGTCCGCGTAGTAATTTGGATTTTTTCTCGTTCCCGTTACCTTCGCAAATAAATAAAATTATTTTAGAACGAATTTGATTTCCATAACATGTTTTATATTAAAATAGATATGCTTCCGCGGATTTTTTTAAGAACTTTTAATGACGACTATTATTTGTACATCATTTTAACATAACATTAACCATTTGACCAGCACACACAATGGAAATTTTCAGAAGATATAATTCTTTCTCGTTTATGAAACATATTTCACTGCTGCTCTGCTCCTATTGATCGTAGCGTGATGTTTTATAGCATATAGCCTTCCTCGATAAATATACCTTTCAACACAAACATATTTTTTCTAATCAAACCCATACTTCCTGAGATTAGCGCGTTCAAACAAACAAAGAAACTCTTCAGCTTTATAATATTAGTATAGATAATATATAACAGTATTTAAAAATATAATAAGTATGTATATATAAGTATGCTTATCAGTTGTCTAAATCCCACAGCACAAGCTTATATTAGCTCGATTTGGTCTAGATGACGTTGTGTGAGAATGTCGAAAAATATTTATAAATGTTGTAGAGAACGTGCACAAAGAGAACTGCCTACCCACCCCACCCAAGCTATATCAAGCGAGGATGAAGGCCCTTGTTACATAGATTTAGAAACACCAGCCGATTGGATTAAAACATTATCAGAACAAAGTATAAATGGTATTATAACCAACTCAAGAAAAGATCTTATCAACGAGATCAATGATACAGCTATAGCGTCATCAGAGTCGGAGAATGAGAAAGTGGGAGATGTTGTACAGAAAAAGGAGACGAGAAGGAAAAAGAAAGAGAAAGTAGAAGAAAAGCCGCTAGATAAGAAAGTGACGAAGAAAATTCCTACTAATGTTAAGCAGGTAAAGTTATTCTAGTGTTTTAGTGGTAGCCGCGTAATCTAAGGCTCGTAGCTGCCACAGACGGCCGGCTATGGACGTAGGAGCGGCTGCGCAAAAAGGGCTCGTGGCTGAATAATTTAACACATTGCAAAGGTTAAGCAACATCTAGCCAGGCTGGTCTTAGGATGGGTGACCCTTTCTTAAGACTTTTGAGACCCCTCCCTGCCTCGGAGAGCACGTTAAGCCGTCGTAACCCGGTTGTCATACAAACATCTATGTCAATAGTTACGGGTATTTGGAGCCCTGAAACAAAATCCGGCTGATTTAACTACAGAGCTTTAAAAATATCGCAGTTCAGTCGCATCGCAGCTAGACTGGAAAACCGACCATAGACCGAGTTGGGAAACTAACTGCCCTATGTTTGGGTACAGCGCTTTTGCGCTATTAGCGCACCACGGCTATGCTATGGTTATTTTTACTTTCACTTATATTCTAGGCTAGGCTTAAACTATGACGCCATTGAAGCATTTGAAGCCTATAATATGACGTCACGTGCTTTTAAAAAAAAAATCCGGAACACGGCCTTGCTATTTGACGTTACTTACGTTATGCCTAAGCTGCATTATGCTCTCCACATCATATGCAATGATTAATCACTGGTGAAACCACATCAAATGCCTAGAACGATTCATTTACTGCAGTTATTATTACCAGTTACCATAGTTTTGGAGAAATCGAAGAAAAACGGGTTTTTCAAATATACCCCGATTTTAGTGTGTGGTCCAATATAAAAAGTTCCGTTTATCAGTAGTCCTAGAACCTATAGGATACGTTGTATGAAAATATCCAAAAATATTTATATTTATATTATTCGGCCCTTTTTCGCCATTAACTGGTCGCGCGTAATAGTTATCTATTGATCGGCAGGTGTACCACTTACAGGCGAGGTTGTGGCCTTCAAAGAAGTTGGTATAAACCCTGCACCCTTCAGTCAGTTTATTGCAAATCTATAGGTGAAACTACTGAACCGATTTAGAAAATTATTTTACTAACATGTAGCTACATTATCCCCGAGTGGTATAGGCTACTTTTTATCCCCAATATGCTCCCGTAGGAATATAGGGAACGACAAAACTATATCATAATCAGGTAGTCTTATATAATAATAAATAATCGACAGATGTGGAAAGCCATTGCAGACAAGGCGAGTATTACACTGGAGACGATCTTCGAGGCGATGGAATGTGACCGGGAAGTAGCTTGTAACACTCAGGACCCCAATGACGGCAACACGGCACTACATAAAGCTGCTATTGCCGCCAAACCTGATATGGTCACGTGAGTATGCCATGGTGATTAGGTAGGTGCCAGGAACTCCAGGGTTCAAGTCTGGTGGAAGGATTTACAAGATGAACTAGGCATAGACAAAGATACTGAAAAGTTTGTAGTGATAAATAAATATCGTTCTTATTGAGCTTTAGCATTCAGACGAGACACGTGTTCTTAAAATCTCATTTTATTAGTTTCCTTGTACTCTTAAATTTGCTTTCATCAATCAATTTTTCTTTGTTTTTATATATATCCTCACTTATAGTTTAGAACAACAGTTTAATGTGCCCAATGATGTTGCAGTGAGATCTTGTCTATGGGCGGCGATCCTTGCATCAAGAACAACCAGCTCCAGACTCCATACGCGGCGTCTCCTCACCACGACACTAGGATTGCCTTCCGAATGTTTCAAGCTCAAAACCCTCACAGATATAATTATGCCAAGGTACATTCATACATACATGTTTTAATTGACTCTGTAATAGTACGGGAGACGTAGAAGAACGACTTTCACCCATCTGGTAACCCGATGGGCCTCGTTTCTGATCAAATGTTCTGAAATGACAAATATGCCTATGATAACTTACTAATCGAAATGTATTCAGGCTATATTTTTGTATTTCAATGCAAAGAGTTTGCTTAAACTATTCTTAAAATATTAAGAAAGAAATTATAAATAGATCACAAAAACTGATGTCATTGGCAGGACCGTTAGTTCGGCAGAACTCCGGTAGGTGGATCCAACGCTAAGGCGAACGCTACACGTCAATAAATATTGTGATAATTATCATGATATTTACTTATGTATCTTGGGCCGGATCACAGCACACCCTACACTATCAATACATATCGCGTCAGTACTGAAGCGTTCTTTGTACGAGCCAGACGTGATGGACCTAAGACGGAGGAAAATTAGAGCTTGTGTGGCAATAATTGTAGCCCTGTCTTTAAATAAACGAGTAAAAAGAAAGCGATGGATGAAGAATTGGCTACAAAAGAGAGAAAAGTATAGGTACACATCTGAATTTTGCATCTGGCATGGATTCTAAGTTGAGAATAAACTCTTTCAAAACAATCTTGTCGCATGTCATGGATTCTTGCTCGTGGCACGGGTTCTCCGCGGTAGACGCGGTGTCACCGACGTCCACCATCGCTGCCGTCTCGCTGTGTACTGACGCGATAAATATTGACGCGCGACACTACACGCAAGATAAATATCACGATCCAGGTTCTGGGATCAGATCACAAGGATTTCCAGAAATCCAGTGATATATATTGTGATCCGTCAATACCCTACACGTCAATAAATATCGTAATCCGATAGTATATATTGACGGATCACAATATGGATCTTGCGTGTAGCATTCGCCTTACCTTAATAGCGCGATCTAGATATGTATATGATATGAAGCATTCGATGTTGTCGGCATTGGTCATCGTACTCGTAGCTCAGTGGTCAGAGCATTTCCCCTGTTAGGGAAAGGCCGTGGGTTCGAGTCCTGCCGATGACATCAGATTTTTTGATGTGTTCATAATTTTTTTCTTAATATGCTGATGACGATTTTTAATTAAATTACTTTAAATCATTTCTCTTTCATCACCTTCACTTCCTTTGACAACTGAATGAATTTCATCTCATTTGATAGTTTTTACCACACAGAATATGCTTAGGTTTATTTCTGTTCATAGTTACTTGGAACAGGCAAGTCAATATAGGTACATACACCGATCTGATAACTAATCCAAATTGATATCATAAGAACGGTAATTTAATTTCAAAATCAATAGAAGCTTGCCTGCAAAAAAAACCAAAAAGTAAAAAAAAAAAACCTTGACCACTTTTCGACGGGTGGGTTATCATAGGCTAAATATCTCAAAAACTATAGTAATTCTTACGAGTAGATTGTACTGCTTCGGTGGCGTGGTCGGTAGTGCAACGGCTTTCGACTCCGGAGTCTAGGGTTCGATTCCCGGGTCGAATCCAATATTTGTGTGATCCACAAATGTTTGTTTCGGAGTTTGGATGTATGTATTTAGAAATATATAAGTAAGTTTATCAGTTGTCTAGATCCCATAGCACAAGCTTATAGCTTAGTTTGGGCTAGATGACGTTGTGTGAGAATGTCCAAAATATTTATTTATTTAATTATAATACCTATATTGGAATTATAGTCTCAGATCCCGGGCCCGGTGACAGTAGAACAGCTGGAACAAGAGAAAGAGAAAAAGCTACAGCAGAAGCGAGCTAAGCGTCAACGGGAGAAGGACAGACAGATTGACAAAGTGAAAGCTACCGAATTCACACAACTGACTGATGAACAAAAGGTACCGTATTTTTAATTGATGAATATTTATTCATACAGATAGACAGAAAGACGGACGGACAGCAGTGTCATAGTAATATTAGGGTCCCGTTATACCATTTGGCTACGGAATCCTAAAAAAATACTTTACAAATAGCAATAAAATGATGAAATCGTTTTTATGAAGTGCTATTTCAGTCAAACGCAAGAGTCAAAGTAATTATATTTTTATCCAAATTAAGTAAAGTTAAATATTTACACTTATTGAAGGTTAAAAAATCCGCCCATTCGATCGACCACACATCTGAGAAGAAGGGCAAGAAACTCGACAGCAAGTTTTATTGATATTTTATTAATTTGAAGTTGGTACCAAGCTGGACATGTAGTACCTCGTACTTCGCAGATAAATAGAAAATCCGTAACACTTTATTGAAGATCTGCCCCCGCACGTGGGTCTCTCATATCTTCAAAAACGTTTATGGCACAGACATCGATTTTTTTATCCAATATTCCATGCGGTCAAAGCCTTGGGCACCCGCTAGTAATAAATATGTAAAGGGGAACCCATACAACAAACGTGATATCTTGGCGTTTTGTTGGAAACCTTTTGTGCGCGAGTCCGACTCGCACTTGGCCGGTTTTAATCCTTGGCATGCCGGGTAGGGTCCCACAGACCCATCACTAAACATAAATTGCTGCAGTTCATTCAAATTTGAATTTTACACGCAACCGTCCTCAGTAGCTGACCGTTATGAGTCTAGACGTCCGACACCCGCCATTTCAATCCAGGGTACGGTTCTTTAGAACAAAGATGTTATTTAAGTACAACCTTCATACATGATGCAAAGTAAAAACGCTACACTTACGCTTTTGTTGAAATCGCTGCTTCTTACGTTTAATTATAAGAATAAATAACAAAACATATTTATTCTGGGTTATTTTTATTACATATTTTAGCATATATTATACTGCTAGCTTATCAATTAATTTAATACAGCTACTACATGTTTATAGGGGGCTAATAGTCCGGGTCCGTGAGACCCTACAAGGAATACCGTGTAACTTTTGGTCATCAGGCATGCTGAGGGTTAATAATCTGTATAGATAGTCTAGAATAGTCTAGATTAACAAACACATTGTTCTCTGTCCACAGAGAAAGTGTAAGGAGCAACGATGTTTCATGTGCGGGTCACAGTTGCCCAAGGTACCGTTCGAGTATGACGGCTGCATGTTCTGCAAGATACCGTGTCTGCATGACCACAGGAACATAAGGCCGATCAACAAGAGCGTTGAATAAACATTATATTGTATTTACATCTTTTCATTTATTTCTTGTCTATAAAATTAAAATGTTGAGGAGATTTTGAAAAAACCGTCAAATTCGTGTCCATTAAAGTCTCTATAACTCCTGAACTCACAAAGTAATACCATCCGTTGTAGTTTTCCTTCAAAGTTCATTACATGGACTACCAACATGATTTCTTCCAGGTTCTTCACGCTGGCCGTTTAGATTTTAAACGCGCGACGGGGACGCCCTGTTTGCGCAAACACATTCTCTTCAAAGCTAAATATCTCGCAAACGAATACTTAAAGCAACAAGATACGCGCGAAATATATAACCCTTCCTGGAAGTCGGGTAATTTTTTTTCATTTTAGCACTTTGTTGGCGTAGTAAATACACCTACATCCATGCAAAGCTTCATATTTCTAGCACTAACCGTTGGGGAGAAAAACCGTGAACGGACGGACTTCTCCTGCTCCATCCGCCGGTGAATCAGATGCGATCTACAAGTAGCCATACCCCCGCCTCCACCACGCAGAAACCCGCGCAGAACCAATATAGGAAAATATGCGGACGCGCTGGAAAGGAGTCTAGATACACAGATGAAGGGCATGGATAAGATAACGACGAGTCATATCATGAAACTCCCAAGAGGAAACATGAGACTTGCCATAGAAGTCATAACAGGACACTGTCGACTAAATAGACACCTGACAGTGATAGGAGTGAAAACCGACCCGAAATGCCCAGAGTGCATGGACAGCGATGAAACAAGCTTCCACCTGCTGGCTGAATGCCCCATGTACTCATTGCTCAGATGGGAACTCCTAGGGTCGGACAGACTACGAGGCCTCCTTGTAGAAGTTCCAGTCTTCTTCTAGACTGGAACTTCTACAAGGAGGCCAAATCTAAATCCAAAAAACGGATTCGGTTTAGATCGACAAAATCGTGGAGAAATTTCACGAGCAGCATAAACTCCGTCGATAAGGCCAACCGGGTGAGGAAAATGCTCGCCTCCCAGCCACACCACGGGATCGGCAGCCTACTTAAATCTGACAGAAGTGACTCCAACTCACCACAAGAAGCGCAGCAGCTCCTAATGAACACGCATTTCCCTGGCTGCAAATACCTGCGCTCCACGGAATTGCGTGACGACTGGACAACACCTTCGGATGAGCGTAGGCTATATGCACACACAGTAAAGTAAGCTTTGAACCCATCAAACCACCAGGCCCGGATGGCATTTTCCCGGTACTCCTGCAGTGGAAAGGTCCAACGCTACTCAAATATTTCTACCAATTATGAGAGCCTGCCTAGCCTTCCGATATATACCAAGAAGCTGGAGGAAGTAAAGGTAATCTTCATACCCAAACCAGATAAGAGTGACTATACAAATCCAAAATCTTTCAGCCGTTATCAGCCACACCTCATTCCTCACAAAAACTCTATTAAGACTGTACAGAGGACACTTGGGGAAGATAAAACTGATAAACATACCACTACACATTACATTAGATATTTCTTTTAAAAACATTGAAAGGTTTCCAAGACATTTTATTTATTTAAGTACCATATGACATTTTACGCCGCAGTATTTAGTGCATCCGATACTATGTATAAAAATTAGTTATTTGATGCAAAAAAGCTAAAATCTACTATACTTTGTATAATAAGTTCTGAGATATTACAAGGCAAATTAGACTATTTACTTAAATCTACAGGTCAAATAATATCAAAACACGGCAACTTAAAATACCGTGTATTGCAAAAATAATAAACTTCGCGCTTTGCAAGATATAGTGTTTTGACAAAACAAAGTAGTAATCTTAATATAGTTTTCTTTTCAAAATCCATAGTCCGTACTTACAGTGTAGGTATTGGATTCACACAGTACAATACCTCGTGCTACCAAATTTGACGTGTTCGTCAGAATGGCGGGTGGGAAGTCATGAAATCGAATGAAACGTGCTCTATTATTTAATAGTGTTTTAGAACTGATGTCTGGTTGGCGGGTGGTAATTAAATGGCGTAAAATGCTTTAGATTTTTATATGTCAGATTTTAGTAGTCTATTGGTAGGTAAATAAAATAACATTAAATCTTATCTACGTGCTAACAGTTTACAAATCAAAGGCATCACTTTGCATCGAGTACGCCTACGCATATTATCACAACAATGTTACTTATGAATGTCATTGTTATTAGTCTGGAGGAGTATTTATATTGTATGTTAACGTTGATAA
Organism: Nudaria mundana; assembly: GCA_963556515.1. Lineage (NCBI taxonomy): Eukaryota > Metazoa > Arthropoda > Insecta > Lepidoptera > Erebidae > Nudaria > Nudaria mundana. Next base: position 4,482,902 of record OY748296.1, read on the forward strand.
ACACTAATTCCTACTAATATTATAAATGTGAAAGTAACTCTGTCTGTCTGTCTGTCCGTTACGCTTTCACGCCTAAACGGCTGGAGCGATTGAGATGAAATTTGGTATAGATATGGTTCGAGGCCCTGGGAAGGACATAGGCTACTTTTTAACCGACTGCGCAAAAGGAGGGTTATGATTTTACGCGATAACGACTTCTACGCGATCGAAGCCGCGGGGAACAGCTAGTATAAAGTACAAACAACTTTTGGATCAAGTGGGTTCGAAGCTCGCATGAACGCTTGGCAACACAGTATCAAGAAGCCCTCGAATCTGGTTCCTTACCCGCTTTTATGACCACTGGCATCACCTTCCTGCTCCATAAATCAGGTAGTACCACGGAACCTAAAAACTATAGACCTATCACACACCTATCACTACCATCTACAAGCTCCTTACATCTATTCTGAGAACTAAAATAAATTCACATATAATGTCAAATAACATCTTAGATAGTGCTCAGAATGGATGTAGGGCTGGGTCACGTGGTACTAAGGAGCTACTCCTTATTGACATGGCCATTAGCCAACAAGTTAAAGCGGAGTAGGGGCGCCCTCTCTACTGCCTGGATTGCCTACAAGAAGGCCTATGATTCGGTGCCTCATTCATGGCTGGGGAGGATTTTAGAGTTGTATAAAATTAATCCGACTCTTAAATCCTTCTTAGTCTCATGTATGGGGCAATGGGCCACAGTCCTTCGTCAACCAGGTAGTGGTGAGTGCGCTTCTGGTCCGCATGACTTGATAAGGATTGAGCGTGGTATATTCCAGGGCGACAGTTTGAGTCCATTGTGGTTCTGTTTAGCACTGAATCCACTTAGCACATTGCTGAAGGATTCAGGGCTAGGCTATCGGTTTCGTAGAGGGGGTGAGGTTATTTCTCACCTGATGTATATGGATGACCTCAAACTGTTCACACTGAAGCACCAAGATTTAGTGACATTACTAAAAACTACGGAAGTTGTTAGTAATGCCATTAAGATGGAGTTCAGTGTTGATAAGTGTGCGGTTATGCATGTACAGCGGGGGAAGGTTGTAAATTCACCGAATTTACAACTTTCTGAGATAATAACTCGCAGATCTCACCGAGACCGAAACATACAGATACCTAGGTATGTCAGAGTCATTGGGTATAGCGGTAGAGGACATTAAGAAATCGGTGAAAGAACGTTTTTTTGGCCGCCTGACAAAAGTTCTTAACAGTTTTTTGTCCGGCGGTAACAAAATGCGGGCTTTCAACGGTTGGGTAATGCCTTTATTGTTGTACTCCTTTGGCATACTTAGGTAGACTCAAACGGAACTAGACGCCCTGGATAGGCGAGTCTGTCAACAACTGACATTGCATCGAATGTTACACCACGATCTTCTGTCATGAGACTGTACATTCCACGGAAGTTGGGGGGTCGAGGATTTTTAAATGCCAAGAACCTCCATAACCGTGAAGTGTGCAGTCTGAGGAATTACTTCCTACAGAATGGGTGTGGCATTCATTGCGATGTTGTGATGGTTGACAAGGGCCTGACACCTCTTTCCTTGGCTAACGAGAACTGGCGTAAACCAATGGTGTTTAGTACTGAAGACCGTAAGGACGTATGGAAGAGCAAGGAGCTACACGGGCGGTTCTACCAAGTTTAAACAGGACCCGATGTAGACCTGCCCGCATCGGTGAACTGGCTACGTTTCGGTGACCTCTTTGGGGAAACTGAAGGTTTTGCCTGTGCAATTGCAGATGAAGTTATTAAGACGAACAACTATCGGAAATACATCATGAAGGACGGTACGGTCGACATTTGTCGACCATGCCACCGTCCTGGAGAATCACTTCGCCACATTATTACCGGTTGTTCGTATCTTGCTAACAGCGAGTACTTGCATAGGCACAATCAAGTAGCCAGGATCATCCATCAGCAACTTGCTCTTCAATACGGCCTTATTGAGTTCGAGGTACCATATTATAAGTACACACCAATGCCAATTCTCGAGAATGGTCGTGCGTTGCTCTATTGGGACCGATCAATCATCACGGGCAGGACTATTGTTGCCAATAGGCCTGATATCGTGTTGGTTGATCGGACCCAGCGTCGGGCAGTGCTCGTCGATGTCGCCGTCCCGCATGACGAGAATCTCGTGAAGGCAGAGAAGGACAAACTTAGCAAGTACCTTGATCTGTCCTTCGACATAACCGTCATGTGGGACGTAGACTCGACGATCATTGTGCCGATGGTCATTTCGGCTAACGGATTAATAGCGAAGAGTCTCGACCAACATCTCAAGAGACTCTCGTTAGATTGTTGGATCAAGAGTCAGATTCAGAAGGCTATTATCCTCGACACGTGCCGTATTGTTAGGAGGTTTCTCAGTCTGTAGCCTCCACCGCCGGTAGTTTGGGTCCTACTCCGCTACTGGAAGGTCACTATTTTTTTATATTTTTAAATGTATTTGTGTTTTTTATAAATCTATTTAAAAATGTATAAAATAAGAATGTTAATGAATAAACGAATTATTAATAACTAATAAAATGTATATTAATAAAACAGTGTTAATTAATTTGAAGGAATGTTTATTGTGTACATATTTAGAAGTCGCTATACCAGATTTCATCTCAATCGCTCCAGCCGTTTAGGCGTGAAAGCGTAACAAACAGACGGACAGAGTTGCTTTCATATTTATAATATTAGTAGGGATTAGTGTTTATCAACGTTAACATACAATATAAATACTCCTCCAGACTAATAACAATGACACTCATAAGTAACATTGCTGTGGTAATATGCGTAGGCGTACTCGATGCAAAGTGATGCCTTTCATTTGTAAACTGTTAGCACGTAGATAAGATTTAATGTTATTTTATTTACCTACCAATAGACTACTAAAATCTGACATACAAATCTAAAGCATTTTACGCCATTTAATTACCACCCGCCAACCAGACATCAGTTCTAAAACACTATTAAATAATAGAGCACGTTTCATTCGATTTCATGACTTCCCACCCGCCATTCTGACGAACACAAATTTGACGATTCCATCGTATCGTAGCTAGTCAAATGACTTGAGTGAGGTTCGAATGACTAACCAGGTTTAGTTTGGAAAGGACGATAAATCATAGCATAGTCATTTGGTTGGTACGTGGGCTGGGTATCAAGATCACCACAAGAAACCGAACCTAAGGATGAATAAAAGGTATAGTTTTTCTGAAAATTCGGTAGGTAGGTAGGTACCTATGTACCTAAAGATTGATTAAATAAATCACAATCTCTGGCTCTGGGCACCTTTTTAGGGTTCCGTAGTTCAAGTCTCGGAACCCTTATAGTTTCGTCATGTCCGTTCGTCCTCGGATTGCCTGAAAAACGGCTAGTGTTATAGTGCATCATTAATTCATTACATTAAATAAATAAAATAAATATTTTTGGACATTCTCACACAATGTCATCTAGACCAAATTAAGCTAATAGTAGCTTGTGTTATGGGATCTAGACGACTGATAAACATACTTATATATTTCTAAATAGTTATATACCTACATAATTATTATACATAGAAGACACCCAAACTCCGAAACAAATATTTGCGGATCACACAAATATTTGATTCGACCCGGATCGAACCTGTGACCTCAGGGACGGCAGTCGCGTACTCATACCACTGGTTTAAAAAAAAACGTATGACAAATGATCATTTTAAAAACAACGTTAGAAAAACTAAACATTTGATAAACTTTCATTTCGCAAACGTACCACTTTAAAAACAATCATTCGACAAAATACATGTTTCACAAATGCTTTATCCTGTAAATATTTTAACTGTTATATATATTTTTTTTTAATTTCATATGACTAAATACGAGGGTGGATTGAAAAGTAGTCGGCCTAACACTGGTCCATTTAGTTCTAAAAATCAAATCTACCCACATTATTTAGTTCAGTTCAGACCTGTTAATTGTGTGAAGTTTGAAACGTGTGCGATAATTAGTTTTAATTTTATAAATTTACTAACAAATCAATCTGACATTTCCGCAAATGAAGCAAATCGAGCAGCGTGCCGTCATTAAGTACCTCCATAAGAAAGGGCTGTCATCAAAATCCATCCATGATGATATGGTCAGTACATTAGGGGATTGCGCTCTTTCATATTCATCCGTCAAAAAATGGATAGCAAAATTCAAGGTCGGGGTGTCGCAAAGAGGGTCCCATACAAAAATGAAGTCAAAATTTAAGTCAAAGTCCCGGATTGCTTAAAAAGTGTATATTTGGATTTTTTTTTTTAATTTTTTTTTTTTAGTTTTTTTTTTAAAGATTTAAAACTTATTTGGTCTAATATGAACGATTAACAGATAGGTCGACGGAGCCCCGCTTCGCGGGGCTCCTATTTCTGGGTGGTTCAAACAAAATAAAAAAAACCTACGAGCTCCGCTCCGCTTCGCTCCCGCCTTATCCTTCTAAACCTAACCTATCCGAGTACTCTGGAGTCGGGGTGTTAACCATAATGATTTTCCAAGGTCATCCTCAACGACACCCGCACCTCCCCCAATAGGTCGACAAAAATCGTGAAAATTTTACAAGTCCGTGCCCTATACAAAAATCAGTCGGAAATTCGGCTATGTCCGGGACCCTCTTTGCGACACTAGGTGAAGTCGTGAAAATTTTACAAGTCTCTGCTTCATACAAAAATCATTCGAAATTTTTCTAAGTCCCGAACCCTTCTTCCGACACTAGGTGAAATCGTGAAAATTTTACAAGTCCCCGCTCCATACAAAAAACAGTCGAAATTTTTCTAAGTCCGGGACCCTCTTTGCGACACCCTAACCAAATTCAAGCGTGGTAGAGAGAGTGTGAAAGACGAACCCCGCTCTGGAAGGCCTTCGACGTCCACTACTGACGAAAATGTTAAAAAATACTCGACTTAATTATGGGAGACCGCAGATTGAAAATTAGAGAGATAGCCGAGATTATAGGCATCTCTTATGAACGTACTCAAAACATAATAGTCAACGTGTTGGGTTTCCACAAGGTGTCTGCGAGGTGGGTTCCGCGACTGCTTTCAGTTGAGCAAAAAAAAAGGGATTGACTATTGCACGCGACTGTTGGAGTTATTTGAAGCTGATGAATGTGATTTTTTGAATCGTTTTGTTACTATGGACGAAACATGGGTTCATTACTGTACACCGGAAACAAAGCAAAAATCAAAACAGTGGAAAAGACCTGGTTCACCACCCCCTAAAAGGCTAAATCGATTTTGTCGGCAAGTAAGGTGTTGGCTTCAGTATTCTGGGACTCGAAGGGTGTGATTATGGTTGATTATCTTGAAAGGGGTCAGACTATAAACTCTGATTATTACTGCACCTTGCTACGTCGTTTACGAGAGGAAATAAAAGAAAAACGTCCAGGAATGATCAGAGGAAAAGTCCTGTTTCATCCAGATAACGCTCGTGTTTACACGTCTGTCCAATCAATGGCAGAAATTCACAACTGTGGCTTTGAACTGTTACCGCATCCACCTTATTCACCTGATCTGGCACCATCAGACTTTTTTCTGTTCCCTAACCTAAAAACGCACTTGGGAGGTCAAAGATTTTTGACAAATGACGAGGTCAAAGCAGCAGTAGACGCATATTTTTACTCTAAGGAAGAATTTTTTTTTTTTCAACGGGCTATAAGCTTGGAAGGGAAGATGGCAAAAGTGCATTGAACTTGATGGTGATTACGTTGAAAAATAAAAATAGATTTAATTTATTATGTATTTATTTACTTGGTTAGGCCGATTAATATTCAATCCACCGTCGTAATTCGTTTGCCAAATTATTGTTTTTACAAAATGTCAAATGAAAATAATATTGATGTCAAACCAAAAGTGTGCATATTAGACTTTGTTTCTGGCACTTGGCGGCTACTGCCGCGGCACGCTCGCTTCGCTCGCTCGGCTCGTGCGTTGTTTTATCATGTTCAAACCTAACCTAACCATTTCGTTTCACTTAACCTATTGACCTACATATTTTATATGATTTCGTGCTTAAATTTATTTTTGTATTAAAGTAAATGTTGGTAAATAAAATATTTACCAAGTAAAGCACTTTGTCCAATGTTATTTAAGCTTTACGTTATTTTGCCAACTAACATGTTTACAAAATAATCCATTTGTGAAATAATAATTTTTGGCATAATGGAATTTTGTCTGATAAATAATTTGTCAAATGAGTACATAGTTTATTAACATAGTTTATTATTAGTTTGTAAAATGATATATTTATCAAGTATAAATTTGTCAAACGTTGTTATTCAAATAAAAATTTGTCATTTGTTTTTTGTCAAATGACTGGATACCCATACCACTGCGCCACCGAGGCAGTTAAATAATTAGGTAGTTCTTTTAAAAACATTGAAAGGTTTCCAAGAAATTTTATTTATTTAAGTACCTACCTATTCGTTTGCGAGATATTCAGCTTTAAAGAGCGTTTTGAGGATTCTGTAGTACAATTCTCGGAACCCTTATAGTTTCGTCATGTCCTCCGTCCATCCGTCCGTCCTACACGTAAAGTGGGAATGATATTTTTTGCTCGCGTCTACTCCGTCGTCTGGGGTATCATTAGATAGGTCTTTTAAAAACATTGAGAGGTTGCTAAGATGAATTTTGATTTAGTTTGCGAGATATTTAGCTTTGAAGAGCATGTTTTTGCGAAAACGGGACGTCCCTCCCCCTCTAAAATATAAACGGGCGTGAAGAACTTGAAAAAATTCATGATGGTAGTTCATATAATAAACTTTGAAGGAAAACTATAACTGATGGTATAACTCTGTTTTTTTTTTATAAAACTGCTTTTCCCCTCTCTAAAACCTAAAAGGCTGGCGCGAATGATGGTAGTTCATGTAATGAGCTTTGAAGGAAACTATAACGGTTTGAAAAACTGTTCAGGAGCTATAGAGGCCATTATAAGTGACTACGGAACCCTATTCTATGCGTGGCCCTACACGCACTTGGATGTTTTTTTTATGGTTGCCTTTTACGTCCATTGCGGTGCGTCCCGGGTATGTCTTCGTAGTGGTAATTGACACCGTTGTTTACATCGAAAATGTTCTAAATGACGTCATTCACCGCTGTGTTACGGCCGCTATTTGACAGCAATTCTAGGAAATCATACATTACCTACTTAACAGTTTTTGTGCAGTTCAATTGGTCTGATTCCGACAGCCTATTTCTTTAATCCTTCTAATTCGTCGATTGAAGATTCTAAATCTACACGTAAATAACAAAAATAGTCCGAAACGCCCAGGACTTTAATTAGCTGTGCCATAGGGGCTGGGACGTAAGATTTTGTTGCCTTTTATCAACATTTCATCGCAAGGCAACGGGTTTCAAATAAGTTTTTCAAAATTACAATATAGCTGCTACTTTTTATTAAATTAGTTCGGCCATTTTGAACATAACCCATTATAAAATATGCCCGGTGACGGCAATAGGCCCCCTATTACGTGGGACATCAAAATACTGGCAAATGGTGGGTGTGTTATGCACCTACCCTTACCGCCTACCCCTTCCGTGATATAGGCGTGATATGTGTGTGTTAATAACAAAAAGAAATGCAGGCAGGGCAGCTAAGCTATGCTTAGCTAAGCTAATAACGAGATTATAAAGTGTTGAACAAAAGTAATTTCAGGAGTGGATCGATTAGAAATGTTTTCTTGAAGTGAATCAGATTACAGAAACTGATACGTCGAACTTTCTCTTCAAATAACAAGTTGTTCGTATGTTTCCATAAGGTGCTGAGTCTCCTTTTACCCAGAACATTCCCTCCAATATACTTATTATGGAGCCGCACACAGGGTACAAGAATTTTATTAGTTTGTTTTCTTAGGTCTAGATAGACCTAAGAAAACAAACTCCTCAAACTCCTCAAACAAAGAAACGAGGGTAATATGGGAGATCCCATATTACCCTCGTTTAGATTAGATGTGGTAAGTATTTACATTATGAGTATAAATTTAAATATACCTTGCTACTACTTTAGCTGCATTCGTGTTGATAGCATTGTCCTTGATAAACATAATAGGTATACATGGCCTGTCGTTTATAATGGACATGGTAGCCAAGTAAGTCTACAAGATAGTCGTATTTTCATGATAGGGTTGCCAACGGACGCCATGGTCTCGAGCAGAGGAACGTGGCCGTGTCCTTCTACGAGGTTATGCTCGCGAAGGAGGCGGCTGAGAGGGAGTGTACCATAACATGTTGGATTATCATAAATGGTCCAGTATGGTCTCGATAATGTAGAAGCTTCGCTCGCTTGGGTGAAATGCTTTCACTACTCGGTTAAACTAACTATCTTTCGTTGTTTGAGGCTACGAAGTCACGTGACGTAGAACTGACATTTGGACAACGTGGGTACCTATGTAGGTAAGTAATATTCCCTATTCTGTGACGTGGGGTTCTATTAGTTTAGCCAGTGTATGTATCTGTCTGTCCGTAGCATCTAGCTCCCGAAGGGATACACATTTTGACATTGGATTTGGATTTTTTTGTTCGAAAGTCGATGCGATATGATCGAAATGGTTCTTAAATCTACATTTTCTTCATATATAAATAAGTGGTTAGATTTGATTTTTAGAACTAAATGGTTCAGTGTTAGGCCGACTACTTTTCAATCCACCCTCGTATTTGTATGCTCGCTCTGGTGAACGTTTCTGAGTGTACCTACCTATTCCATTATAAATTGTATGTAGTTGTGTAAATTGTATGCCGCACAATGTGGCTCGCTGACGACTATTTAATGTTGCTTACATTGTTTATAAACCATACCTATGTGGAAGCTTGTAATTGGCATTTGTTGGCATAATATTCATAACTAATGTGTACTATAGCCGTAAAGCCTCCCATATACGGTACAATTCATCGTTGCGATCCATCGCTTTCGCTACCGAACAATCGAAACGATTGATCTGTAGTGTTGCCGCTCATACACGAAGCGATTGGTCGTTACGATCGATCATTTATGTATAAATGATCGATCGTAACGACCAATCGCTTCGTGTTACATTTGAAATGGAACGATAAAGACGTGCTCAAAAATTCAATACGTGTCCTGTAAAATGGAAAACGAACTTCTTTTCTCGTCTGTGGCGGTAACTTTGATTATGTTACAGAAGAAAATAAGAAAACCTAGAAAAGTGTGGGTTAAGAAATGGCTATTAAAGCGATTTCAGTATTCGCATGTAAATATTTTAAATGAATTAAGGAACAAAAATCGAATCGTTGATCGCAAGAGCCAATAAACTATCGATTCATCGTTACGATATTCATGATTGCATGGGTTTTTATTGCGATGTATTTGTAATAATTACCTATATAGTATTCGAGTGCCAAGATTTCAAGATTAGTTTTTTTTATTGTTAAATCTATAGCTACCTATTTCAAACATGAATGAATGAATACACCACCTAAGTACCTACTTATCAATATCATTATTCTTTGCAAGGTACAAGTATCTAGGAACATAAATTAGAGTAATTATACAGTTTACCTCATTTTTACCCACGACGGAACGGAGACCGCGAATGTGTTTGGGGTGAGAGCTTGTTTGTGTGTTTGTGCAAACCTATGTTGCCATTTTTCTCTAAAACTGCTAGTCTGATTTTGATGCAGCTTTCAATTATGGGCTTGGGTTTGATTGGTGCATGTTCTTAGATAGGTGTTACGGTGACAACTCACCAGGGGGCGCTGCAGTAAACACTTAATGTACAAACCCAAAAACTACTAGAACGATTTTGATGTAATTTAACCCACTAGAGGGCACTGCATTACCTATATAACATCTATGCTCTCTAAAATAAAAAAAAATCGAAATTCAATATTTTTTTAAAACCCACGACTCGTTAAAAAGTAAATGGAAAAGGATAAAATAATTTAAAAGAATATTCGTCACGGACTGGCGTCACTATTTTATATCATTAAATTATAAAGGTCCCCATTGTAGGGGCCCGGCTTATCCATCAAGGGTATACTCCAAGTATTCACGTTACCATAAAAATGTAAAACTATAGTTCATTCCAATGGTAGCCCCAATGAGTTCAAGTACGCGCACAAAAGAGATGTATGTACAAAAGTTAATTAAGTGAAAACAAGGGAATTGTACAAAGTTAGTAATGTTCCGAGAAAACGTAATTCTAGCGAAAAGTAGTAGGTAAGTAGGTACTACTTTTAGTTCAAAAGTACCAAGAAACCGCTGCCTCAAATTAACGAGCGCGATTTATCTAGAATTTACTTCTACCTACAGCATTGCAGTAAATTGTTTTCACAATTACTATTCACGCCTATATCCTCGATGGGGTTGGCACTAGGCGCGCCGCCCGCCACTCATCTCTAACGTGTGGCTCTAGAAAATGGCATCGGCCATGATGTTTTTTTCCGTTCACCGGTCCATACGGACCATGATGGGTAGAGAGCTCAGAGTAAGTGTTTCTTGTACAGGTTGCGTCAGATAAAAAGAATGCTAAGCTTGAAGCTGCGCAGAAGGCGATCTATCGATCTATATGGCGGTAACAACGAGCGAGAGTATCGATGCGCAAACACGCCCTTCCCACTCTCGCCCAGCGTTCTTCTTACGTGATTTGGACTAAGTATACTTACTCTGAGGTAGTACCTAATGAGAGTACAATATAGAGGCTGAAATGAAAGATTTAGGATTACTATAGAGAGTGGCCCTCAACTTGACGATCCAGTAATGTGCCTCTTCACGCTTCGCTTAAAGAACCCAGGGTTATACGTTGGAGGAAACACGTGCGCAGGCAGGGCGTTCCAAGCCACCATCGTTCGGCAGAGACACGAACGTTTAAAACGCACGGTTCTCGCGAAGACGGTTTCCACGGTATGAGAGTGGCGCGCGGCCGAGGAAGCGATTGTTCGGGGCTGAGCTAGCGGCTCAAGGCTTCCCGTTACCTCCGGACAGTCTATAATGCGAATTTAATCCAAAGTGACGTTTTTTCTTGATATTTTATATTCTTTGGTATTTTTAAAAGCTATTCGAAATAAAATAGAATTGATGACCTATTTGACTACATATTTATTCAGCAGGCATTGTTTGTTCAGTATAATTAGGTACCTTCTGCGAGAGGTCATGCTTGCGAAGGAGGTGGCCAGGAAGGTTAGCACTCCCCCGCCGCACAACGCCCGGGCGCGTGGCGTAATAAATATGAGAATGTCCAAACATATTAAAAAAAAGTATCCTTAGCTACTTTTTTTTTAAATATGTTTGAACATTCTCACACAACGTCATCTAGCCCACTACTATCTACTAAGCTATAAGCTTGTGCTATGGAAACTAGACAATTGATAAACATACTTATATATTTCTAAATACATACATAATATAGATAGGAAACACCCAAACTCCGAAACAAACATTTGTGGAAATATTAGATTCGACCCGGGAATCGAACCCGAGACTCCGGAGTCGAAAGCCGATGCACTACCGACCACGCCACCGAACTTAAAACAAAAATACCTACCAGGATATCAGAAGCTGACCGCTGAGGAAGGCATAGGTGTTACCTCCCTATCTATATGTTGTTATCAACTTATAGTATTAGTATCTTCTTGGGTGCAGATCGTACAAATATTTCACCCGACCCGGGGATCGAATCCAGGACGTCCGATGTAGAGATCATCTCAAGCAGGGTCGAACTGACTAGTCCACCGAGGCAGTCAATCCTTTGTGTCGTATGTACTCTAATCTCCGACGCTGCTGAGAGTAATTTCTTACAACTTTAACTTCAACTTGGGGCTACATAGAGCCTTTGATTCATCAAAATCGGATGGACGACGGAAAATACGTAAATAATTGTGATTATATAAAATGACCTACTTTGTAAGACTGGGGTGCTCGTTCGCTGTACATAATACTTTGTTCAGTTGAAATTGCTCTATTTGTGCTAAATGCGGTATCGAATAAAACGAAAATATTTATGTATTTTTGTTGGTCCTCCTTCGTAATATGTATAGGAAGTGAGAGAGGGCGAGACTATGGCCACTGTCGAGGATTTTTTATGTTTACTAGAACCTCGTCAATGGACGAGGCCTTGGCAAAGCAGGTACACCACTTGAAGACCAATGTGTGACTAATGTCCACGAGATGTGATTACACACGCACACACACACACACACACACATATCACGCCTATATCCCCGAAGGGGTAGGCAGAGGCGCATTACACACTCACAATTTGCCAGTATTTTTAGTCCCACGTAATAGGAGGCAAGCCTATTGCCGTCACCAGGCACATTTATAATGGGTTATGTCCAAAATGACCGAATTAATTTAATAAAATTTTTTTTTTTAATTAAACCAATTAAGGTCCTGGGCTTCTCGGTCTATCTATAAGTTTCATGAGCTTATACTTTAATGCTATTTCCAATTCATGCTATGTTATTAACGCCTCCTCACTTGCTCCACGTGGTGCACCTGTTAACGGACGAAAGGGCCAAGGGACGAAATGCCGCCTTAACTTCCAATGCCGAGCGCCCCGGGTACGCCCTCGAAAGGATAACCCCAGGTTATGTGTTTGGAATAATTAACCAACATCAAACTTTTTATTATTTCCATGATAATCTACTAAATAGCTCGTGGTCTAGTGGTAACCGACAATGTTAACACATTGGAAAGGTTAAGCAAAATCTAGTCATTAGCCGGTCTTTCTTAAGACACTGAGATCCCTCCGTGCTTCGGAGAGCACGTTAAGCCGTCGGTCCTGGTTGTCATACGAACATCTATGGCAGTCATTAGGGGTAGTTTGAGCCCTAAATCAAAAATCCGACCGGTCTAACTACAGAACTTTGATATCGCCCATGGGTTGTGGAGGTCAGATGGCAGTCGCTTCACGCTAAATAGCTAAGTACTTTACTAGTTTTGTCTTAATAACATTGTTATAGGTATAACACTACTTAATGACTACTCACCAATTGACTCGGCGACGCAGTGGTAAGGTAACTCTGCCGTCTATGGTCCCAGGTTTGATTACCGGGTCAAATAAAATATATGTGTGATCCACAATTGTTTGTTTCGGAGTTTGGGTGTTTTTTTATTAGGGTATATCTACCTATATTGAATTTGGGAATGTATTTAAAATATATAAATCTTATCTTAAATTGGGCTTGATGACGTTGTGTAAGAAAATCCTCAAATATTTATTACCTATTATAGTTTTAACTATTTATGTCCATCCAAAGATTGCCCTGTAAGAGATCGCTGTTTAGTGATAAGGCCGCTATTAATATATTTACTACTCTAATCTTATAGGTATTAGGTTATCAAAGTATGGCCAGCGTGGTAGGTATATGTAGGCTGATTCCTCCCTCACTTTAGAGGGGGCCCATACCCAGCAGTGGGCGTCAAATCGGATGAGATGATGATGATTTATTCATGACAGAATGATTTTAGGTAGGTAGCCTACTTACTTTTTTAAACTTTCGCGTTTTGTACACATTATAAACTTCAGACAAACGGGTCTTTTACCCGAGATTTAGACCCTGTTACAAGAGCCGTAGTCGGGTAATAAAGAGGTATGTATATATCTCAATAATCGCGTAAAAGACCCGTTAGTCTTAAGTTTATAATGGTAACCTACTTGTTCCAATATTTTTATTAGTCCCTAGAGTCCCTACTTAGCCAGCCATGCATTCGGCTTGGTATTTCTACTATAAGAATGTCACTTATTTTGCTTTATGTTTTTTTGTTTTTTTTTTTGTTTTTATATTTAGAAATTAACGCCACCCGCCAGATGATAAGCTGAGGTGACGTCTGGCAATTGAGGGCGACTCTCACAGTACACAGGAATACTATAGAGAGTGGCCCTCAGCTTGACGACCCAGTAATGTGCCTCTTCACGCTTCGCTTAAAGAACCCAGGGTTATATGTTGGAGGAAACACGTGCGCAGGCAGGGCGTTCCAAGCCACTATCGTTCGGCAGAGAAACGAACGTTTAAAACGCTCGTTTCTCGCGAAGACGGTTTCCACGGTATGAGAGTGACATCTCTGCCCGACACGCGTTGTTCGGGATTGGAACGGAGAGGGTGGGATCAGGTTGAAGAGCTCTTCAGAACACTCACCGTGGTAAATACGGTAGAACGCGGCCAAGGAAGCAATTGTTCGGAGCTGGGCTAGCGGCTCAAGGCCTCCCGTTACCTCCGGACAGTCTATAATGCGAACAGCGCGTCGCTGCATAGCGTCGAGTGCGTCCAGCAAACACTTCGCGGAGCCGTCCCAGAGGTGAGAGCAGTATTCAACGCAGGGTCTAATCTGCGTTTTGTACAGCAGACACCTCTGGTGCGGTGTAAAGAATCGCTTTACCTTATTATATTATATTTTGTGTTATTGAGCTCTCGACGAAGGTCTATGCCAAGGATGTCTAGATTGTCCTTCATTGGTAATATTGCATTCTGAAGAGTGGGTACGGGAAGGAAAGGGGATTTTTTCGCTGTAAATGCACACGCCTGTGTTTTGTGGGCATTGAACTCGACCAATTTCTTGGCACCCCATTGGCAGATACTGTCGAGTCGAGGTTTTTGTCGAGATCAGCCACGAGATGTCGTCTCTCCTCCTCTATCACAGATCGCCCCGCCGTCGGACGAACCGAGTAACTCCCTTGCAATGTGCTGTCATCTGCATAGCAATGAATGTTCCCGAGGGAAAGCATATCATTGATATGCAGAAGAAAGAAAGGTCGTGACAGTAAGGACCCCTGCGGTACCCCGGCATTCACTTGCAAGAAGCGAGAAGCCTGGCCATCGCAGAGGACCCGCACTCGGCGCTCGTTTAAAAAACTGGCAATCCAGCTGCATAGTTGAGGAGGTAGACCATATGCCGGAAGCTTGGAAAGGAGCGAAGCATGCCAGACCCTATCGAAAGCTTTGGCGATGTCCAGACTAATAGCCAAGGACTCGCCGAACTTTTCCATAGCCTGACGAATGCCAGGAGGTCACCCGTTGATCGTTTTCGCCTGAAGCCATATTGCCGATCATTGATTAGCGAGTGATCCTCCAGGTATCGCATGAGCTGCTTATTGATAAGGAGCTCGAGCACCTTGCAAATGACTGAGGTGACAACTATGGGTCGATAGTTGCCTGGATCGGATTGATCCCCTTTCTTGGGGATCGGTTGTACGTTCGCCTCTTTCCAGACCTCCGGCACGGGGCCTGTAGAGTATGACAGGCGGTACAGATGCGTTAATACTGGAGACAACTCAGCAGCACATTTTCGAAGCACCACCGCCGGAATGCCGTCAGGGCCACTGGCTTTCCGCGTGTCAGTGCCCGTACATCACAAGCATATCAGGCATAGTGTAGCCACAGTTGGCGATGGCGGGGGGCTGCAGGCCACGGTCATCGACCCGGGAATTAGCCGCAAAGAGGTCTGCGAGCATGTCCGCCTTCTCTTGGGCTTTGTGAGCCAGTGATCCATCAAGAAAACGCAGTGGTGGCAGCGAGGGTTGGCAAAAATTTGACTGTACGGCTTTGGCCAGTTGCCAGTATCCACGGCTGCCCGTGGGATGGGATGTGAGCTCCTGACGACGCGCTGGGCATCCGCTTTCTTGAAGGCCCTCTTGCTGAACCTAGTGGCCCTATTGTACGCTGCTTTGAGACGGTTCACGTTCGGGTCCCGTGCCGTCCGAGCCCTGACCCAGGCGCGATATGCCGACTGTTTTTTCTGGACAGCCTTGGCACATTCACGCCCTGCTCCATGCTCAGCACGAGTAGGCGGTGGCACTTGCAAGCTGGCGTGCACCACACAGGGGTCGGAAGGACACACTGTACTCGGCTGGGTGACTCGTCAGCAGTAGATCCAGCAAGGCGGGCGTGTGGTCTGACCTGTCAGGTATCCGGGTGATCCCCTGTACCATCTGGGTAGCCCGAGGGAGAGAGCGAATGCATGGGCGGTTCGTCCCGCATGATCGGTCCTAAGGGACCCCAGCCACTCAACGTGATGACCGTTAAAGTCCCCCAGGAAAACCAGGTCAGCGTTCGGGAACCGCATCTGCGCATCGTCAGCCATCTCGCTGAGGTATTCGAAAAGCCTTGTTGTCCCAGTGTCCCCTGTGTGGGAGGGGTAGACGCACACGTAGATCTCGCTCATGGAGCCATGATCCCCGTCCAGACAGCGCAACCGGCGGCAGCAAACATCCGCCCTAACGAACACGCACACCCCGGCTTTATCGCGGAATTGTTCCTCAATTATCATTGAGGAACAATTCCGCGATAAAGCCGGGGTGTGCGTACAGAAGGCCGTGCCGTCTCCAGGTGATGGTGGACGGTATCGAGGTTCGCATGGAGTCCGCGGATATTCGCGAACTCCACCTCAAACGAAGTCAACTTTGTGGGTTCTAGGGTTTCTAGGGGCCGCTGTGTACCGTCTATTAACTTGTTGCACTGTCATGGTGAGATATGGGGAAGCGTGAAGACAGGGCGATATTTGATGCGGCAGTAAGTGACAAAGTGCAGAGGCTAG
The DNA here is from genome assembly GCA_963556515.1 of Nudaria mundana. Taxonomy (NCBI): domain Eukaryota; kingdom Metazoa; phylum Arthropoda; class Insecta; order Lepidoptera; family Erebidae; genus Nudaria; species Nudaria mundana. The sequence goes on from OY748296.1 coordinate 4,499,426, forward strand.
CTTCGTCCAGAACCGTGTGGTTAGGTCGGAGCCGACCTGCCGGACGGAAGGGCTCCCAAACCCCCCTGATGCAAGGTCGCCTCTACCCTACACCGGTTACCACCCGGAGCGGCGACCCCACAACAGGATTATGCGCAACATGTGGGGCAGCTTACTGGGGTGGTTGGTCCCAGGCGGGCCCTAATGCCTATGTTGCGGGCGGCCGTGGCAACGCCATTACTAAGGGTCTCCCTGGCCAGCGAATCGACCCACACCACCTACACTAGACTCCGCTTCGCCCCCAAAGGACCCCCAGAGGCCCGGCAGTGCAGCTGCTGAACCCCTAACGCAACCCAGCCTGGGGTGGGTTACTTGGGGGGCTTTAGCACAGCTGCACGGTGGTACCCCCCCGGACCAACACTGTTGTACCACCTGGTATCCACGTAGGGGCCGAAGCCATCACATGGGTACCGTAATATACGAACCTCGTCCGTTAATCAGCAGGTGCGCCACTAGCAGGGGAGGTCGCTGGGGCCCAATAGATGTAAGAAGGGCCCCTATAATACAAAATTATATTCAACAACTAGCTTATAATATAAACTAGGTCGCCACCCTTCTTCGCGGCAGCATATTTGAGCGCAGCAAGCATCACATATCTTTGTGTAAAAAAATTTTTGAGGGCCAAAATTGAAAATTCGGGCTTCGATAGAATGATGTCAGTTAAATCTAGTTTAATTTGATATATAAATTGTTGAAATCGGTAAAGTATGGACCTGAGATCTCGCATAAGAAAGGATTGAACTTTCTTGCACCATGAGAGTTTCGCTCGCTACGCTCTAACTAAAGTAAACTACTATTTGTTTTATAGTTACCAATTCCTACGGGAATCCATTCTCGCTACAAAAAAATACTTAAGTTACTTCTTATAGCATCAGTTATCTGCCCGTTAAGGTTTCGTTAAATCGGTCCAGCCATTTCAGAGATTAGCCGGAACAAACAGACAGACAAAAATTTTAATACTTAGATATGTATTGTTTTATTTAAATGTACTTATCAATAATCAAAAATATTCAAAACAGACACTTCCATTTCATTTATCTGTAGATACAATATATATATAATCACGCCTATATTTCCGAAGGGGTAGGCAGAGGTGTACTACACACCCACACTTTGTCAGTAATTTTATTGGTACCCACGTAATAGAGACCAAGGCTATTGCCATATGCCACTCCGCTCCAAATCCACTCTATAATTAAAACCAAAATTCAACGCGCCAGGAGAGAGAGATGAGATGAGATGAGAGAGATGTTACAACCACCTAGGTAGTTTTTTTTTGAAAACGCTAATCATCATTCCTCCTTCCGATACAATGTACCGGACCGGGCGACTCGTCAGCAGTAGATCCAGAAGGGCTGGCGCGTGATCTGACCTGTCTGGTATCCCGGTGATCCCGCATACCTGGGTCAGACCGTGGGAGAGAGCGAACGCATGTGCGGCCTGACCCCCATGATCAGTCCTGAGGGACCCCAGTCATTCAATGTTTGGCTATTGAAGTCCCCCAGAAACACTAGGTCAGCGTTCGGGAACCGCATCTGTGCATCATCAGCCGTCTCGCTGAGGTACTGGAAGAGCTTTGTTGTCTCAGAATCCCCTGTGTGGGAACGGTAGACGCAAACGTAGATCTGGCTCATAGAGCTATGGTCTACGTGCAGCCAAAGGACGGAGTTGGAGGGGTCCCTAGGCATGCAACCGGCTGCAGCAAACATCCGTCTTAAAGTACACGCATACCCCGGCTTTATCTCGAAATTGTTCCTCGATGACATAGCCGGGGTAACACAGGTAAGACGTGTCGTCAGGGCGGCGTATTTGTGTCTCCGTGAGGAACATCACAGCAGGCCGTGCCGTCTCAAGGTGATGGTGCACGGCATCGAGGTTCGCATGGAGTCCACGAATGTTAGTGAATTCCACCTCGAAAAGTGAAGCTGTGGGGTTTCGCACGTAAAACGTTTACTTTTGTTCTGTTGCACTGCCCACATTGTAGATTTGAAGAAGACGCGTGAAGACAGGGCGACATTTGGTGCAGCAGCTGAGCGCGACTAGCAGCGCCACTAGCAGGTGAGGTCGCTGGGGCCCTAAAGATGTTGGTAGAGCCCCTTTGCACCCAAATACAAAAGGAAGTACATGCATGAGACTTATCTCTGAACTATCTTAACTCTGTGTCCGTAGACTGAAGTCTGGTGGTTTGGACTTTGGCTTTGCTGGCTTTACACTCAGCACTTTTAACTTATTTGGAAGGTCAGGTTCTCGTAAATTATTTTAAAAGCATTGTTATTTACTCTGTCGTTTCAATTTCAAATTTCGTAGGTATCTGTTCCATTGTTACAAAATTACAATGAAGTGTATAGCACTGTAAATAATTTCTAATAAAGACGGTCTCCTGTCATTACAGGAACGGTAATCAATTTTAAATGAAGCCATAAAAGACATCCTAGTCGAACATACTGTCCCATTGCGTGTGCTTTCTTACTCATTCTCTTTTTTTAATAACACGATATCTACGCAAAAATGAGTAATGGCTGTCGATATGGTGACTTATTTTTCGTTCATGAACATTCCATTTCACTTAGTAATTTTTGTTTTATCTAATGTTTTATTTGTACCTATCCTTAACTCTTTTTTACGACACCTTCTAACAATACATCAGTAGGGCGACAATTCTATGAGCGTACGTTCTACAAAACTACTAGTATTATCAATGGCAGAGTTTGTAACAAATTCGTTTGTAATTTGAACTTTACGTAAAAGTAATAAAGTTGAACGAACAACATCAGTTAAGTTGGTTTTAAGCTACGTTTCGGTGCGGTGCACACGAAGTCGGCAGTCGCTCGTCCACCTACTGTGGTTCCGGTGGGGTCGATCACCACTGTGTTGTGCGTACTGCCTTTGTGTCTATTCTACATTCTGAACTTTACTCGCGTCACGCGTGCACGGTCTATTTCGCGCCAATTTCCCTTCTAAATTTGAATTTTGAAGTTTGTTTATTTTTTTATTGGATTCCTTTTATATACCTTGGGATGTTGGTTGATGCATATTACAAATAACTGAGTACATACTAAAGTGATAGTGAAGTTACTGTATGTATTAAGTGACAATAACGTACGCTAAAAATCGACTCGTGTGTCATTAAATTAGTGTTTTAAGTGTTTGTGAAATGGTTTGAACTTGACAGAAAGAAAATATGAAAATGCAGTGGGATACTATCTTACATTTGTTTATTTTCTTCGTATTTGCGACATGTGTCGGTAAGTACTATTGTATTTTATCTATAGTACTAATAATTATAGAGAGAAAAAATAATTATTTTTATATTGGTTAGAAATGAACTCAAAAGCTCGGGACAATATTGAAATATAAATAAAATATTGGTCTTCTTAGGTCTTCGTTCAAAAATTACTGAACCGATTTTAAATATTCTTTTATCGTTATGCTTTATTTACATAGTAGGCTATAATATTTAATAATATGTTTAGCTATTAATGGAAAAAATTACCACACGTTTGAAGCCGAGTCGAGCCGCTAACGATTACCTTTGTGAATGTCTTATTTAATTTATTAATTTACGTAACCAATATTCAAACTAATAAATTGTAATTGTAAGTGTATAACAATACTCTACTCTACATAGGTTACGTAGGTACCTATGTAGAACCATACTCATACCACTGCGCCACCGAGGTGAGAGGAGGAAAAAAATGTATATAAGTATTTATATCAGTTTATGTAGATGTACTTTTATAATAAATTGCCTGAATCGGTCCTTTGTATGCCCGACAATAAATTTAAAAACTTTATAAAGACCACTTTATGTCAAAAAGCATATTATAAGACAGTTGATTACCTTAATGATAAAAGTGTCTGGCTTGAGCATGGTGCAGGCGCCTCCTAAAATGCCGTAATTGTAGCATATTTTGTACTTAGGCGACTATAATAATTTTTTTGTTGTATTATACACTCTTTTTAATTTTGACACGAGACCAATGTACATTCGTCCACATTTAGTCTTAAGAAAATGTGTAAATGAGTCAATTATTTGAAAAGAGTGACCGAGAGTTTTATTGCCAGGTTCTTTCTCTCGGTTCTACTTATTGCTTTGCGAACCTGGCAGTACATGTAAATATAGAAGCAATGACATTTTTTATTTTAAGTACTTACTGACGTTTGTAAGAGCCATTTATTGACCTATACAAATAAATAAATAATTTCATTTCATTTCATTTCATTTCACCTAATTAGTTAATATAAATATATGTTTGGACATTCTCACACAACGTCATCTAGCCCAAATTAAGCTAATATAAGCTTGTGCTATGGGATCTAGACGAATGATAAACATACTTATATATTTCTAAATACATACATATTATACATAGAAAATACCTTAACTCCAAAACAAACATTTGTGTATCGCATAAATAATTTGATTCGACCCGGAATCGAACCTGCATATGGGACCTTAGAGACGGCAGTAGCATACTCATACCACTGCGCCACCGAGGTGAGAGGAGGAAAAAAATGTATATAAGTATTTATATCAGTTTATCTAGTACTCATATCACAAGCTCTGCTTAGTTTGAGACTAGATGGCGTTGTGTAAATTGTCTTAACATATTTATTTTATTTATTTATTTAAATGTAGAGGACGTTAAAGTTATAATTTTTAGTAGGTGCGTTTTTCTCTCTACTTAGAGATGGTTTCCCGTAATATCTCATTGAATTGATCAGTAACACCTTTTGACCAGTAGTACCCTGTACTAAAACCAACTCAAAATGTTAACCAGAGGCGCTTGGCAATGGCCGTAGGTGCGGTCGCGGCCTTTTATTTTTATTTCCAACGGAGACGCCGGCAACCGGACGGACGATCCACCTGCGACGTTTGCGGGCCATTTCGTCCATTTCCCCAATTCTCCCTTGGGAGAGTGTGGTTGATCCAGCTCACGGCCCCCCGTCGAATCTTTCCGTGTCCTTTGTAAATCTTAACATTTGTTCCACCTTCAAATTGCTTATGTCTTCTTCATTCAGTCTGTCCGATCCCAGGATTTCCCATCTGATCAGTGAGTACATGGGAGTTCAGCCAGCAGGTGGAAGCTTGTTTCTTCGCTGTCCATGCACTCCGGGCATTTGGGGTCGGATTTTACTCTTATCACTGTCAGATGTCTGTTCAGTCGACTAACAGAATAAAAAAAAACACCTATAATGTAGCTCCTCATCAGTCAATACATTAATTACGCCGAAAAGGAGTCTCCAAGTTTTGAAAACATTGGATACCTTTCTGTAAACTGCGCCTATTCAGAGTTTTTATACTTTACGAGCAAGTACCTACCTAAGTAGATACTGACAGTCGTAGGTAGGGCTTCGCATACGACTGCCTTGAAACAAAGAGAAAAGTCTGAATAAAATAATGGCCGTGTCAATACATAAAATAAACATTATTGAGCGGAGTTTACGAAGCTCTAGGCGACTCGTGTATTTCGTTCGTAATCGAACTCCTCCTAAACGACTGGACCGATCTTTTTGAAATTTGGCACGGGCATAGTGACCATCACCGTGAGTGCATATATCTGAATTCATAAAGATCGGTCCAGTCGTTTAGGAGTTCGACCCGGATCGACAAACTCAGCTCAATTATTGCAACAGCAGAATGCATTGCATACCTAGTTATAATAAATTTTGTCTTTTATGTGCATGTACTTACCTAATTACAGAAAAGTTCTATATTACAGTATTCAAAAAAGGTTGTCAACCAAATAAATTGACCGTAATTGGAATGTCAATTTACCAAACACTTCAACATACTTATTGAAACTCTTGGACTGGAGTTGTCTGAGATTTAAGCATTGTTGCAAGCGCCAGTGTTATTACTTATGCCTATATAAATAGGACGTTAACAATGTAACTTATAGAAATAAATAGGTAAGTAACTAACAGAACTGATGTCCGCAACTCCCCCCCCCCCCCCCCCCCCCACTCTGGTGTAGTTTTCTTTTTCCCAATTTCCTCGGGAACACATGACCGGAATAAAACGTAACCCTATGTTACCCTATATTATAAATTAAATATAGATAAAACAATGAAGTATATGATGTTGGATTTAAAAAAAAATATAATTGCACTAATTTCGCTAAATAGAAGACATTATAAACGTCGACATATGTTTTACCTACTCACGAGGCTGCGGTACAGCTGGCAGGCTGTTATCTTTGGAGACATCCAGGAAAAATCCAACATCATATACTCCATTGTTTTATCATGGACTTTCGCCAGGTAACGCCTGACTCCATTCAGTATTTAAAATATAGATAATTTTGGTGACATACTTAATAATTTTATTTTTCATTAGTTTCACAGTTAATCGATTTCAAACAATCTTTACTCTTTATTATATTAGTCTAGTACCTACCTTCTTAGTACCTATACATAAGCAACAATAAATTATGGAATTAATACTATTTCTACCTACTTCAAAAATAGCTAGTCTCTGTTTGAACGTTTTTACAAGCAATCTTCGTTTTAAACTGACCTTACTTTTTATGGCATTATATTATAGGAACTGCTTACGAAGTGTACAATCATAGCGCACTGTGGGTGACCACTGTGACCAGTGTGACCACTGACCATGCAGACTGAATATTTTTACGTTCATTGTCTCGTTATTTTATGATAACTATCACTACTCTGTAGTCTATCTCATCAAAGTTTATGGCCTTTCAGAACATAGCGCTCATGCAGACGCCGCCGCCTCTGTGCTGCCTCTGCCTCGCGTCTGCGTATCTGCATGAGCGCATAGTCATTAATGTGCAATAGACTTGCAATAAATAAGGAACAGTGCATTCAAAATAAAGAACTTAACTTACTTAGTAAGTTTTTTTTTATGAAAATGACTATACTTATAAGGTATGTATCTATATTAGACTATTTACTGCTGAAAGAACACATTTTTCCAGTAATTTCTTTAAAACTAATACCACAGAATTTGACAGAATGGTAATAATTACGGGCACAATTTTTCCTCATTAAAAGTACCTTCTTAATTCAAATCATTATTAAACTATCATATTAATCAATCAGGTCATCTTCAAGTTCAGAGCGGTCATAAAGCTTGGTGAAATGTTAATGTATAGCTTCATGTTATGTGTAATGAATGGTCATAATTTCGCATTGCAACACACGAAGATACTTGTTTCATAATGTTTTGTAACATTTGAATTAGATCGACACATCTCTGGTCGAAAGGGTGGGTGCTATTGCCAGACTGGTCTTAGGAAAGGTGACCATTTCTAAAGACATTGAGACTCCTCCGTGCCTCCAAGAGCCGTCGTCGGCCCCGGATGCCCATACGAATATTTTATGGCAATCGTTACGGCTATTTGGTGCTCTAAACAAAACTCTGACTCCGACTGGTCTAACTTAATCTTCGATATCGCGCATAAGATGTAGAGGTCTCGGCAGCCGCTTCACGGAAAATATTGAAAAACAGCAGCATTGCGGTTAGACTGAAAGCCGACCCCAACTAGGTTTGGGAAAAGGCTTGGTGGATATGATAGTATAAACTGCTTCCCTGATAATATTGGTGCTACAAATACTTGGTAGGTACACATAACAACATTTATAAAGAAAAGTGAGTGAGTTTACATTACCTATAGAACTTTCCTTTGCGTCTGTTTATTTAGTTGACCTTACTTAGTGTCAACTAGGCCAAATTTGATGAAATCTAGTAGAATACTTTTGCCCTAGAGTAGATAAGGGTATTCTTTATACTTACCGATAATTTGTTTCCTTGGGTAATAAGAACGAGATAGCTAAACCTTGAGGCGCGCGCTATACTCGTTTACTAATGTATATCTAATATACCACGCTAACTTTGCAAAGACCTAAATATATGGTAGATTTAAAAAATAAGGGTATGGTATCCCTATGTTTATAACCCCAATTACACAATTTTGTAGTTTTGATACTTTGATCATTTTCTTTGTGAATCAGAAACTTCCCACTTGTTTTTTTGTTATATTTCTGGTTCTTTCTATAGTAAAAATAATACTCGTAATTCAGAGTATAAAAACTACTTATAGATAGCTTCACAATGAAAGTCATAGACACAAATGTTGGCACACTAGACACTAGTCTTTCTGTGGGGTTGCCACTTCATTCCGTGTCAAAGTTAGCGTGGCCAGACTATAGCTGATAAATACATAGGTAACGTACATTTTCCTAGGGCCATACAACCATACAACACTAAATGCCCTTCATTTACTACTGTCGTGAGTTTCCTCAACCGTCATTAGATCTAGTGACCATCTCAATTAGTATTCCTACCTCTATTTATCAAAGTCGGTAGGGTACATTCATAGGTAGGTACTTACTTCCTTAGTGTTAGTTTTATTACTGATTTTTATTTACCCCAAAATAATATTTTCAGACAGACATACATCACGCCTATATCCCCGGAAGGGGTATGCAGAGGTGAATTACACACCCACACTTTGTCAGTGACTTCGTTGGTCGGGGATTATAGACAATCCATAACCACCTGTAATTCAAACCAAAATTCTAACAGCCAGGACCAATGTTACATAGGTACTTTCTATAGCATCTCAGCAGTCCGAGTAGCATTATTTTGATCCCTCCATTATAATTATACCTTAACTTCTCATTTCATATGCACTGTGAAAGTACCATCGTTTAAAAAAAATATATTTTAGACTCAGTTTTGATAACAGAACCGGAAGTATTACTTTGAAAAACAAACACATATTTTTTATAAAATTCTTTAAATTGATGTACCTAGTATTGCCGAGCGCCTCTGGATAGCACTAGGAAGATTTTTTAAGGCAGTGAGCTACCACGAGTACTCATTTGATGTCTAAAGAGACTACTTCAATTTTAAGATTTTTGTAAAAAAAATGTGTTTGTATTTCAAAGTAATACTTTTAGTCGGTTCTGTTATCGAGACTGAGTCCAAAATATTTTTTTTTGTAAACGGTGGTATTTTCACGGTGTAGGTATACTACACTATATACTCGTACTATATAATACCTTAGTAGGTATAGTGAAAAGAGAAGTTAACGTGAAGAAATGTGAAGTTGTACCAGAGTTGGTACGAAAGGCACCCGGCCACTGTGGGTTATATAATCAAACTATCTTCTTACTAAATTTCTTTTTTTTTTACATCTGATTCGCCAAATTGACACCGCCCAATCCGTCCATCCGCCCGTCTTATGAAAAGCCGTTGCGACGTCTGGCGATTGTGGGCGACTCTCACAGTACGTAATATTTACTATTGACAGTGGTCCTCGACTTGGCGACCTAGACATGTGCCTCTTCACGCTCCGCTTGAAGAACCCTGGGTTGTAAGTAGGAGGAAGAACGTGCGCGGGCAGGGCTTTACAGGCCTCGATCGTTCTACAGACAAACGATTTTTTGAATTTTGAATTTCATCTAATTTAAAGTACCTTTATAGGTAGTCTAGGCTTTGAAAACCTATTTTTTGCACTATTAGGATGACTGTTAGTACGACTTTAGATTATGTAAAAAAAGGAACAGGACTCTGTGGTAAAAGCAGGTACAATTTGAAAACGTGGGCTATGCCGCAGTCAAACATTGAATGGGAATTATTAAAAACCTAACAGTTTTGAATAGGGAACCTACATTTGAAATGGGTATGTATTTGAACTGAATCCAATCCATAGTCTGGGATTAAACTCCAGCCTTAAAAAAAAAACAAGACAAGCGTCATAATGCTAGTATACGATGGACGCTTTAATTTTATATCTATACTATACTACTATTATAAAGAGCAAAGATTTGAATTTTTGTGTGTATGTTTCTCATGAATAAACTCAAAAACTAGTGCGCCGATTTTTAAAATTCTTATACCATTGGAAAGCTACATTCACCCTGAGTAACATAGGCTACTTTTTATCCCGGTAATGAATCGCACGGGAACCGGGAACGAGTAAACTAAATCACGCGGCCGGAGCTGCGGTGATCACCTAGTCAGCTATAATTAATAGATACAATTTGATCAATTAATTGTGAATTGTTTTTTAATAAGTAATATAGATCTGGCTGTCTTGACTTACAAATTAGTGATAGTAATAATATACTGTATGGTACATGCTACCTATATAATTATATAGAATGATAATTATTGCTTCGAGCAGTTGGTAATGCTGATACGAGTAATATCACTGAAATCACTGAATTAAGTAAATTAAATTGATTTTATAGATCCATATCCATACTTAGAACTAAATAGCTTTTATCAACGTGGCACCAAATTACAAACTTAACAGAATTTGAATATAAATATACTTTTATAAGCATTTTTAGGATTTAAGTACGGGGCATAGGTATACTGTATTAGAAACTTGGCTTGTGCTAGAAAGATGAAACTTTGCATGGATGTGTTTTTTTTACGCCAACAAAGTGCTAAAAAAATAACGAAACATTTTTTTTGGGGTGCCTCCCCTACGTTTAACGGTGGGGATGATGTTTTTTCTCGCGTGTGGAGTATAATTAAATAGGTCCTTTAAAAACATTGTTGCCTTTAATCAACATTCCATCGTAAGGCGACGGATTTCAATTTTTTTTCAAAATTACAATATAGCTGCTACTTTTATTAAATTCATTCGGCCATTTTGGACATAACCCATTATATGTGTGCCCGGTAACGGCAATAGGGTGGTCTTCTATTACATGAGACTAAAAATACTGGCAAATTGTGGGTCTGTAATGCACTTCTGTGAGAAATAAATATGTATAATCTTGATAATAATTGGCTTATTTTTTTTTTTTTGTTAATATACTTACATAAATAATTTACAAATTTTACAGTAAGAAGATAATTTTTTTTTTTAAGAGTCCGTATGCAGAATCGAAACGGGCGGAATTAGGTATTTGACACATTTTGTGCGTGAGTCCGGAGTTACCGATGGTGGTCAGCCAGTAGGTACGGCGATTACATGGTTTTGATCTTTTTTTTTTCATTTTATAATAATAGTGTCTTGTGTGGGGGAGGTGAAAAGAGGGCTAGGAGGGGGGGGTGTTTTTTTCTCTCCTTAAATTCAAGAAAAGACCCTCTATACTCGTATGATCCCGTAATCAAAACTCCTCTACCTTTCCTCTGTCGTTGCACTCTCAAAGGGGGGCGAGGGCTAATTTTTTTTCCTAATCAAAATCATTTGACCTCCTCTATACAAAGGGGCTCTACCAACATATTTAGGGCCCCAGCGAACTCATCTGCTAGTGGCGCACCTGCTGATCAACGGACGAGGTTTGGTAGCCCTTCCGTCCGGCGGGTCGGCTCCAACCTAACCACACGGTTCCAGACGAAGTTAGCCCCTGCGCTTTGTCACTTATTACTGCTGCACCAAATGTCGCCCTGTCTTCACGCTTCTTCTTCAAATTTATAATGGCAGTGCAACAGAAATAAGTAAACGTTCCACAGCGGCCCCAGGAAACCCCACAGCTTCACTTTTCGAGGTGGAGTTCACCAACATCCGTGGACTCCATGCGAACCTCGATGCCGTCCACCATACCTTGAGACGGCTCGGCCCGCTTTGACGTTTCTCACGGAGACACAAATACGCCGCCCTGACAACACGCCTTACCTGTGTTGCCCCGGTTATGTCCGGCGCCCCGGTATTGTTCCTCGATACATATATGTATCGAGGAACAATACCGGGGCGCCGCAGGGGTCCGTGCTGTCACCAACTCTTCCTTCTGCAAATCAATGATATGCTATCCCTCGGGAACATTCATTGTTATGCAGATGACAGCACATTGCAGGCATGTGCATTTACAGCGAAGAAATCCCCTTTCATGCATTATTACCAATGAAGGGCAACCTTGAGATCCTTGACATAGACGTTCGTCAAGAGCTCAATAATAAAAACTACATCGAAAGATGTATAGGGCTAGCTTCGTGGAAACTAGGAATACTGAATAAGGTAAAGCGATTCTTTACACTGCATCAGAGGTGTCTGCTGTACAAGACGCAGATTGGACCCTGCGTCGAATACTGCTCTCACTTCCGGGACGGCTCCGCGAAGTATTTGCTGGACGCTCTCGACGCTATGCAGCGTCGAGCTATCCGTATTATAGATTGTCCGGAGGTAACGGGAAGCTTTGAGCCGCTAGTTCAGCGCCGAACAATAGCTTCCTTGGCCGCATTCTACCGTATTTACCACGGCGAGCATTCTGAAGAGCTCTTCAATCTGATCCCATCTTCCTTCCGATCCCGAACAACGCGTGCCGGGCAGAGATGCCACTCCCACACAGTAGGTACATGTTCGCGAGAACCGAACGTTTTAAACGTTCGTTTCTGTGCCGAACGATACTGGCCTGGAACGCCCTGCCTTTGCACGTGTTTCCTCCCACATATAATCCTGGGTTCAGTAGGTCGTCAAGTTGAGGGCCACTCTCTATAGTATAGTGTGCTGTGAGTGACCCACAATCGCTTGACGTCGTCACGACTTACTACCAGGTGGGTGGCGTCAAATTGGCGAACCCAATACAAAAAAATAAAATAAAAAACTACCTCTATAAAATTATTACTCATTTTGACTCTACTCGGGAGCCCCCCTTGGGGGACTGGAGGGCAAATCTCAAAAACTCGGAATTTTCCCTAGGTCCCCGAACCCCCTTTACATTTCTGCAAAAAAAACATAGGTACCTTCCCCTCCACCATCAAGGAGAACAATAAAATTGTGTCAGTGAGTGAGTGAGTAATCCAGCTTTATAAAATATAACAGCTTTTTTTAACAAAAACAATGATAAATACATTCTACATAATCACTTGTTGTATTTAAAAAGAAGCCTAATCATCACAAAATAATAACTAATATTACCAAAGTATCAAAATCTCACGCCACGCTATATTCGTCTGTAGACGGCGTCGAATTTTGGCGCGCAGAGCGACACGTCCTCTCCCTGTAAGCGCTTGGCGCGGACTGTTTACTTGAGGCATGCGTCGAGTATTATAAAGCGAAATTTAGGTGTTTTTAAAAGATTATTTACAGCCTATTTTTTATTATTTAGCTTTCTTTTTTTTGGAAATGGATTGATTTTGAACCAAGGTTTATTTATGTTGTTTTAATTTTATGAACGAGAGTTTTATGTAGCCGAAATAAGAACCAATTCATTGCCCATTTTCTCTAAAATTTGACTAACTTAAATATTTGTTTACTCAATTTTTTTTTATGAAAGTGATAAAAAGTAATCCATACATTTGATAGATGACTTTTACAAGAATACACTGTATTTTTGTAATACTTTTTAGACGTCAAAACGATTAGTGAATTTGTGATATTCTAGACCTCTTCCAGCAAAAGATACGAAACACTACCGATTGTTTTAGGTCGATTAATCAAAATTTAATGACAAAAATAAGAAAGTAGCTCACTTATTAGATCATTATTGAAATTATATTTCATGTTGTGCATTAAAACTTATAAAAATACAGTATTTTCAGTGTAAAAACACGTCTGTAAAATCAGCGAAAACGGTAAAATTTAATAGGAGGACTCTTAAATCTTTATTTAGGGAGCTTAGCCACAATTATGACTATGTCGCTCAAGAAGATAAATTAGCAACAAGTTTGTGTATGGGGTACATTCATATGACCTTCTCAATATACTTCAGCTTATTGCTAAGTTATGTTCGCATTAGAAATATATTCAATGGTGGACGAAAACAAAGTTAAGACTGAGTGGTTTCTAACAAAGTTACGGGGAAAATTTTCTTTAATATTTATTACCTTTCAGGGAATCAAACGTCATGTTCTACGTTATTCTCAAAATGGAACTGTTTTCTCTTTGATTTATACATTTTTCTGAGTAGGTATATAAATAAATATGAGAAATTCAGTAAGTTTTTTTTTGTTATTTATTTATGTACAACACACAGAGAAAACAATAAGAAGAATACAAAGAGAACAGTGAGCAGTTAGTACAAGATCACTACTTATTCCTAAAGGAATATCTTCCAGCAGGCCAGAGAGGAGATGTAAGGTGATAAGGCAACCTGTGTGCAGTGCAATAAAAATAAACTTACATGAACTAAAGGTGCATTATAATATAAACATAACATTACTGCTAATTTGTAGTGAAATTTTGTCACAGAAGAAAAATAATAGATTATGTTTTTACAAGATAAGTTAAGCTGATGCCCGCGGGTCCACCCTGTTGCGCATCAAACGACGCTAAGTTGGTCTAAAAGCAGTGAAAACCGCTTCTTTTGGAACCCTTCTCACTGTTACGTACACTTAAGTTTTTAATCAATAATGGTCAGTCATTGATAATAATTAATTTAAGTTAATCTAAAAACTTTAGGTACATATTTTTTCAGATGATTAATTTGCAAGAAATCCTGAAAAATTATGCAATTTATGAGTCAACACTGGTGTCTAAGTGTTGAAGAGCTATCTTCTATGTATATCCATATATGATGTATACTAGTATATGTTGAGACTACTTGAGACACTGGGGTCATGGGGTCCGAGTGCTCGCCGCCTTTATAGAGACATTGCTAAACGCCTAATCGATGCTTCTCAGGACCAGAAGACTAGCTATTTTCTGGCCCAAAGAATAAGTATCGCCATCCAACGTGGCAACACAGCCATCATTCTGGGAACCTTCCCAGTCGGCAATGACGCGGAGGATTTTTTAAACGATATTTTGTAATGTAAATATTTTTAGTCTATAATTATGTATATTTTGTACTAGTATATCCATATAGTATATCCATATATGTATAGATACTAGTATAGTACTCTTATATCTGTGGTATATTTAACAGATAGTTTCCACTTCTGATGTCTAAACACACGAAGTTCGTAGGTAATATATTTGAAGCACCAGGCTTCCTTCGCCATTATGATAAATAACAAACTACTCGGTTCCGTTAATAGCAGTTTTAGACACAATTGATATAAATCCCATTCGGTTGTACCGTTCCTTAACATTAATAGCTTGAATTGGGAAACTTTGATAACCTCTTGAACCGTACATTTATACTTATCTGTACAATTAATATTATAATGACATAATAATTTTTTTTATTTGTCCGTCTTTTATTTAGCCTAATCTCTGAAACGGTTGGACCTATTTTAGTGGGACTCTCACTGGCAGATAGCTGTGGTAATAAAGACTACTTTTTATCCCGGATGTGTTCCCGATGATTTTTATTTTTTTAATTTATTTAAAAATCATTGCAATAAATAAAAGAAGCCATAGTAAAGGAGTATGCCCACAAAAGTATGGGGATTGGTTTCCAAACAAAAGTCGTTGTGCACAAGTGAAATTTACGTCATCCGGAGGAGTTTTTAATGTATATTCTATAACAACAAACATAATCAATCCAACTCGCCGGACATTCGAGAAAAAAGCATATGAATTTCACAAAATTAGGTTATGTTTATCACGAGCTGGGCGTTTAATAATTGCCTACATATTGCGTTTTCTATGGTATGGCGAGGGAAAGTGTCGGACTTTATTGGGTCATGAATGAGAGCGATGTAACTTACCCGATTTTTGTTATTATTTAATCAGTAGAGCAGTCAATCAAGTAATACAGATGTCTATCGAGTAAGGTACCTACCTACCTACATACAATGTAAATAAAACAAATAAGTATAACATAATTTCAATTCTTTTATTTCATTCATTTTCATATGAAAACTCATCAAAAATATTATCTAAATAACTTGCTGGAGCAAACACATCATTGTGTCTACCCCAACCCAGATACCAAGTTATTGCCATAACATGGGCACAACAGCCGACGGTCCTGTTACCTACTAAACAGCTGCAGCAATAACCTGTAATTGCAGAAACAGTGTTGGCAACATATTCACTACGGCTTATTAATAAATAAGTGTGGTATGTCCTGCCTCCAATATGCCTGGACTTCATTCTTCCCCTCAATAAATAATGATTTGTACCTAGAATAAGAGGGATGTCATCCTCTATTTCATTATTTACTTCTAAACTGTAAGTACCATTAGCTCTCACATGTTCACCATAATATGAACGAGCTTGTTTGATCTGGTATGTCCCCAATGCAAGTTTTTTTAAATCAGATATGGTGAGTCTTGGAAACCCGTCTAAATGTGGGTGGTGAGCATTAATTGTTATAAACGTAGCTCGACGCCTGTTTAGATTTTCTTCACGAACTATATTTGCAAGAATATTTTCCATATTTAGTCGTTGTCTTGCAATGGCAACATACTCAGATGCTTCCGGTTGGTCTTCAATGAGGGGATGGAATTTATTGGTAAGCGCACATCCATTTCTGAAATCTATCATCAAATGTTTAGCAGCTGTATTAAAATAGTCTTGCCGAAATAATTTAAAGTCACGTTTGAGACGACCATTGACAACCTCAACGACCCATCTCCACATTGTGCCACATCGTGACTTATTAGCCTGTAATGTGGTCAGCTGGTTTCACCCTCAGACAAAAACTCAGGCATATGGGCTTTATAACCATATTCTCTCAATAATGGAACTACATCTCTAAATCCCCTATCAAGGATGAAAACATCTCCCTCTCGAAAATAACTTCTCATAGCACCAGTGATCTCGCGAAACTCATTGCTCATAATTGTAGCATCATTTATTGTGGCTTTATAAGGACCTAAGCAGTCTAAAATGTAACCATCACAACAGACTATCATAAATGGCTTTACCAAATTCTGGTGTTTGTGCAAACTGTAGGTGTTTTTCTGAAATAAATAATTGCTGCTACTTTGCACATACACATATGTAGCATCACATATGACAATGGCAGGCTTGATTTTACTATCCAGATGAGGATTTCCAAATAAACCGTCAGGAATTATTTTATTCCTTAAAGCTACTTCTGCTATTGTCATATGATTGAGACCTAGATATAAGGGAACCAGCTGTTGTGCCATGCAATCTCTAGCCTTCGACATATACCTTTCCAGAGTGCTACGGGGTAATTGAAATAGACTGCACAGCCTTTCGTTGCTATCACCAGTACGCAATTTCACTAAATAAATGGATAGAGCGATACTAGCAGAAGGTACTTCGTTGTGAAGATTGCTCATTTCTCTTAAAAGATCATGGAATTGCGCTGATGTGAGTCCTAGCCAATAGTGGCAGAGATTTGGTGGCATTGCACTTATATTGCTAAAGTCCAGAGACTCCAGACTCGATCTCTCCATCATTCGAAACATTTGGTCAACCTGAGTTGCCGTAAAATCTCTATAATTTGAATCTAACTGATCCCAGCAGTCATTTTGCAAATGGTATCTGCATATCCGAGCAGAAGGTGGGACATAAAATCTATAATGCCGAAGTAAGTTTTGCTTTACTGCAGCTGGTACCAATAACCGTTCAACATTTTCGCATTGAGGAAAAATACAGTGTCTTGATGACGATAATGCACGTTTATGAGTTTGTGATACTATCTTCACCGATTCTTGCTGTTGAGGTTGTAACACAACAGGTGGCATTGGAGGAGGTTCAGGTATTTGTGGAGATACATCAACTTCCATGTTTCCAACAAATCTAGGATAGTCCTGATGAATTTGCCTTTGAAGATGTCTCCTAGCAGTTGTCCAACATGCCACACAAACTCTAGTAATGCGGCCTACCTAAATAATGCACTTGCATTATCATTTATGAAATAAAACAAACATAATTTACAAATAAAAAGACAGGACTGTTTTTATGTACCTACTACTCTATGACACTTGGAGACAAATACCGTTCATTAGAGACCTCTTTCATCAAAATTCATTCAGCCTAATGGACAATTATGATAGATGGATATCAATGGATATACATACATACTGTCAAACAACATTACCCTCCTTTCTTTAGCAGTCAGGTAATAATATATTAATATACCTAACAAGACTGTTGTTGTTAGTCTTATTTTGGTATGGTTTCCTTAGACACAAATAGCTTTTTAGTTAACTAGCAGAGGCTATTCTTTACTACTTAAGAACCTCTAAATAAAATAGGAAAATATAATACTAACCAAATGGGGTAGTGTTTGTTGAACTATAACACTTCTTTCAGGACAGTTAGGGTGCACAAGATGAGTGCGAGATCTTAGAATGGACATACCACAACCTAAGCATACACTTCTATGTCCAAACATTGGAGGTGGTATAGTCTCTCCTTCAGGTACTTGTTGTAGTACCTCAAAGCATTCAAAGCATAGGTTATCTTCAGGAGAGGCCTGCAAAAATAAACAACCATTTCAAAATAGGATTGCTAATCCATGTAAAATAATATTCTAAAACATAATAGGTAGGTACTGTGAAACAAGATTATATTCTTCACATGACAAGATTTGTTGATTGTTGCTTGTTTTTATATATGATTACTTTTGTATTTTACTAAATAATTATAACACGATAATACTTACCGGTGTTGGTGATATCCAGACACGAAGAATATTTGTCATGAATGCAGTCGCGTCTTGTAATAGACGCCGGCGCTGGTGTGATAGTCTCATGAAACAGTTGATACACCGTAGTCGATTATCCGCCATCGTTCACACAATAAATAAAGAGTATATATCTCGATGTTTTTGCTGATTATTATAGCTACGGAGGAACACTACGCTCGACTCGACGTAAAACTTATAAAAATCTAAATAAGCACTGAAATCACAACAAACGAAAAAAGAATCACGAGAGCGGCAACGTCAGTGAAAAAAAAGTGACATTTAATGTTATGTTACTCAAGTGAAATCGCACTTAATGTTGCCATAAACAGATTCACAATTAAGTACGTTTTTTTACAAATTATAGATATAAATTATTGAATGTACGTATTGATGTATAGACATTATATACTATTTAATATGTAATATGATATTAATAATAAAATATCATTAATTACATAATAATAACATATAATTATATTTATTAACCGTAAAAGCCTTCTCCAGAATAACCTTTAGTTTATTTTACTATTGTTTTTAGTTTATACTACACTTCACTACAGAAAACTTGAAACAGTTCGTGTACGTGTACTGATTTAATACGCGGAAATTGGTAGAGTTACATTTTAGTGTATTTACTGGCAATACTTGTAATAATGAAAGGAAATTGACGATCTTGCATTTTTGCAAGTCATATAAATAGCAAATTATTAAACGTATTTTTTTCCGGCGAAGTTATGGCTTAGTATTTTGAAAGTTGTTATGAAAATTAAAGACAGTATTTTTAATTATATTTTGATTGTTGCACACTCCGAAACCATGATTGGGCTTACTCCTTTATAACCAAGGAATGAAAGTCTCCCATTTCATGGGTGTTTCCACCAGAGTTAAACACTATAATTTTCATTTCGAATACGAGGAAAGCAATTAAAATTCAAATAAAAAAATTATAACAATAGAGAATGATCACGCATGTATAAAGACACCGCCACAAGTCAGTGCCGAGACCTCGTCGTGGGTCTGGGAGTGGATACCTTCTCGCTGAAGACCATGCTTCAAGCCATGGTCTCCAGCGGGAGTAGGTTCGACCCCAACGATGCGGGATAAACCCGACCCAATTCAAGACAGAGGCCACACACGTGGCCTAAGTCCGCCGGGCGGGCACCACTGGAAATTCTTCTTAGTGCTAACCTAACCAGAGGCGCTCGGCAACGGGAAAAGTTAATATCCTGAGCAAATCTATTTTTTGCAATCTCAGGAAATGATTTTCCAACGTAATATTCGTACAAATCGTAGTTGAACTAGACTAAGAATTCTAAACCCGACGGGAGTCTTAAATAACATTTTAACTTTTTTTATACCTTAAAATACTCTAAAAAATACTTTTAATATTTTAAGGTAGATATAACTGTCCAAATAATATTGTTTGTGCTATTTACTTTGTATTTTATAGTAACTCAACTCTTTTTTGTTTATGACCATTTAAAAAAACCAGAACTGTGGCTGTATTCGTTTTTGCAATCGCCTCAAGATGTGCTGATATTTTTTTTTACTTTTCCGTCCTAGGGCTAACTTTAGTGATAACTTTCAACCCGCATATCAGGCAAGCAATGACCCACTTTCAGTGCTCAAATTTGATATTTTTTAGAGACAATTAATTTAACTCTGTATTCTTAAGTACCTAGTAAATTATAATGTAGGTTTAGTAAATGTGCGCAAAGCTAAATAATATTCAACGTTCTCGCAAGTAAACAATTAAAGAATTATATCTTCAATTATACCTACCTAATATATTATATAAATATAGTGGGTACCTACCTAATTGTAGAAATTGCATAAATGATAAATATCTATACAACTATTATAAAGAGGAAAGATTTGTATTTTTGTTTGTAATGAATAAACTCAAAAACTACAGTGCCGATTTCAAAATTTCTTTCACCATTGGAAAGCTACATTCACCCTGAGTAACATAGGCTACTTTTTATCCCGGTATTGTCTTCCCACGGGAACCGGGAAATCACGCGGGTGGAGCTGCGGCGATCAGCTAGTGTATTATAAAAATAATAGCACAAAGAATTCTTAGAGTCATAGTTTTATTTGAATTCGTTACGTGATCTGATGTAACGTATTCGAACGTATTACGAAATTAAGAAGGAAAATCTTACTCTTTCACTTACATACTTAGTACGAGTATTAAAAAAATATACTTAGCTAATTTACCTAGTTAGCACCGGAAATACTAAATAGCTATGCACTATACAGGTTTTGTTCACGATTTACTTAATTAATATTTTTGTCATGATTTAATTACAGATGTCTGCGTTGTCACGTTGAATATCGCTATTTATTCTTTCTCTTTCACTGAACCAGGAAATAATCAGCATTCTGGTCCTAACCAGGGGAGATGTACTGTTGGTCTAATACCTGACGACACAGTTGACGACATTGCACGAGGGGGTAGTGGGATGACGGGCCTTGTAGGCACGCGACACGCTCACTCGTCCTAGGAGTGAGCGAACAAGCGGTGGTGACATCCTAGCAGCTGTTGGGATGCGTCACAGTTGTCTCTTCTCTGACTAGTAGAGGGCACAGTAGAGAGTGGAGGTGGTACGCTCGGTCATGGCATAGACCGTTTGTTGTGGTCTATGACATGGCGCGCCGCCGCTGTCGCTTCGTCGGCGAAGGAAAGACGGTCCCTGGGGGAAGCGGGGACATGAGCACCCGCATGCACCCGCCTCGCTGGGGCAAGTCAGTCTGTGGCCGTGTGTAGGAGGAAACGAACCGATTTTGAAAATTCTCTGAACACTTCATGATATGTAGCTACATTATTCCTGAGTACCATAGGTGATGTGTTCCCACGGGAATCTGAAAACCACTTCAGCCGTTTTTATGGTTCCGTACCCAGAGGGTAAAACGGGAACCCTGTTACTGAGACTTCGCTGTCCGTCTGTCCGTCCTTCCCCCCGTCCAATAAACTCAGTATTCAGGGAGGCTCCCATACCACAAACGTAATTGGTTTTGCACTTTTTATACTTAACTAGCTGTCTGAGGGGTTCGTGGTCTAGTGGTAACCTACAATGTTAGCACATTGCGAAGGTTAAGCAACATTGACTCAGGCCGGTCTTAGGATGGGTGACCATTTCTTAAGACACTGAGACCCCTCCGTGCCTCGGAGAGCACGTTAAGCCGTCGGTCCCGGTTGTCATACAAACATCTATGTCATACAGGCAGTCGTTACGGGTAGTTGGAGCCCTAAATCAAAAATCCGACCGGTCCAACTACAGAACTTCGATATTGCCCATGGGTTGTGAAAGTCAGATGGCAAGGGCGTAGCCAGGATTCCATCAAGGGGGGGCAGACGTAATCCTAAAATAAATCGGGGGAGGGGTGAACACCCCCCTAAAGGGGTAAAACCTGAAGTCCCCCCCTTAAAAAGGGGGGATTTTAAAAATATTAAACATAATGTCAAGACCTTTTTCTTTTTTTTAATCCGCGGCCTTAGGCCGCGGCCGCACTACGTCGATTGCGGAGCGCCTCTGGTACACACTAAGAGAATTTCCAGTGGCGCCCGGCGGACCATGGCCACCTGTGTGGCCCCTGCGTGGTGGTCGGGTTTTACCCCGCATCCTTGGGGTCGGGTTTTATCCCGCATCGGTGAGTGCACAACGCACTTCACATCTTGACGAGCTGCCCCGAGCCAGCTAGGGGAAGTTATGGCCCTCTCGGATAAATATGCCCCGACAATACGACGGAGGTAGAGAGGCACTCCGTGGTCAGTGCCTCTCTAACGCAGCTTCAGGGTAAGGTGTTAAAGGCGTTGGCGAAGTCAAGAGACACCACCAAAACCACCCCGCACCCCGCTACCTCCGTCAGGGTCTTTGAGCAACACGATCGGCCGGTAGCCGGACGGTGAGTCCGCTGGCCGCCCCGGTTTCCGAATCAGGACCAGTTTTCCCGTCCTCCACACCTTGGGAAACTGGCTCCTTTCGAGGCATGCGCTGAAGAGCCCCCCGAGCAGTCGAGGCCTGAGTTCATTGAGGGCCACGACCCATGCACAGCCCGGAATGCCGGATGTGGAGAATCCCGGATGCCCGGAAGCTGAAGTACCACTGCTCCTAACTCCCTGACTTCGGGTACGTCGTCTTCGCCGCTGCTATCTGCGTTGGGCGTCTAAGACCGAGCCATGCCCGGAGGGAAGTGCTCCTGCGCGCTCGTCGGAAATAGAGAGCCCAAGACCCCCTCCAGCTAATCCGGCTGGAGAATCTGGGTCAGTGGGAGCGCCCTCGGTCGGAGTTTACCTCTGACTTCAAGGAACGGGTGCCCCCATGGGTTCAGTGGCGCTGCAGGGTCTCCAGGAGCTCCTCGCGGGCTGATGATGGCAAGACTAAATTGAAAGCATACATTTAAAAAACTTCCATATACCTATCCAATTTTTAATTAAATAAATAAATAAATAAAATAAATAAATATTTTTGGACATTCTCACACAACGTCATCTAGCCCAAATTAAGCTAATATAAGCTTGTGTTATGGGATCAAGACGACTGATAAACATACTTATATATTTCTAAATACATACATATTATACATAGTAAATACCCAAACTCCGAAACAAATATTTGTGGATCACACAAATAATTTGAATCGACGATTGGCAGCTGGCGCCCCCCTGCCTGCACCTGGCTACGCCCATGTCAGATGGCAGTCACTTCACGGAAAATATCGAAGTTCAGCCGAATCTTAGTTAGACTGGAAAGCGGACCCCAACTGAGTTGGGAAAAGGCTCGGTGAATGATGAATAACGAACACAACAAAAAAAGAATTAGCAAGATCGGTCCAGCCGTTTTCGAGCCGTTAGCTATTTAAGGGGGGCTTTCAAACAGCAGACACGTTTTTATGGAACCCTTTCTACCCGAATCCGACTCGCACATGGCCGGTATTTTTTTGTTATAGCTGCAATAAAAATACATAATCTGTGAAAATTTCAACGGTGACAGACGGACGGACGGACAACGGAGCCTTGGTAATAGCGTAATACAGTATAAGTCATGTGAATAATATAGTATTAGTATTATTATAATATATTTGTTGCTTTATACACGCTTTTTGATTTTGACACGAGACCAATGTACATTCATATATGTTTGTATTTCAAAGCAATGAGTTTGCTTAAACTATTCTTAAAATATTAAGAAAGAAATTATAAATAGATCACAAAAACTGATGTCATCGGCGGGACTCGAACCCACGGCCTTTCCCTAACAGGGGGAGTGCTCTGACCAACTGAGCTACGATGACCACTACCGACGACATCGAATTTTTGCTTCATATCATATTCATAATTTCTACATCGCGCTATTAAGGTTAGAGTTGGATCCACCTACCGCAGTTCTACCGAACTGATGATTCGATGTCGTCGGTAGTGGTCATCGTAGCTCAATGTACATTCGTCCACATTTAGTCTTAAGAAAATGTGTAAATGAGTCAATTATTGAAAAAGAGTGACCGAGAGTTTTATTGCCAGGTTCTTTCTTTCGGTTGTACTTATTGCTTTGCGAATCTGGCAGTACAAGTAAATATAGAAGCAATGACATTGTTTTTATTTTAAGTACTTACTGACGTTTGTAAGAGCCATTTAGTGACCTATACAAATAAATAAATCATTTCATTTCTGTATTTCAGTATCACAATCACTACATATTATAAAACAAAGTCCTCCGCCGCGTATGTTAGCGATAATCTTAAAAACCTACTACACTGATTTTCATGCTGTTTTCACCAATGGATTCGAGAAAGGTTTTTAGAACCTATATAATAAGTAATTTGTCAAGCGGTCGAAGCCGCGGGCGTCCAGAATTCTTAAGAATTACCTATATTATCTGTGGTAATAGGGTCCCGTTTTACTCTTCGGGTACGGAACCATAAAAATCACAATTGTAAATTCTTAAAGTACTGAACCAACCTTGACTTTCATTAAGAACTTTTTGGTAACATACAATTTTCAAGAGGCAATTAATTTTAGAAGAATTAATTGCCTCTTGAAAATTGTTCAATAAACGGAAATTAATGTCAGTAATTTTGAGGTAAAAAGCGAAAATATGTATAATTAATTCAATCTCAATTAATATATTCAGTGGCTCGCAGATGAGAAATGACTAAGAGCCCAATAAATAACCTAAAATAAGTCTTTTCACTTAGCGTCAATTAATGGTTATCAACGTCCTAATTTAACAGTAAACCTTTTTGAAGTTTTTATCAAATAAGTTCGTTCATTTATACTTAAATAAGTACAATTTCGTAGTCTTGTATATGATGTATAACTTGTATCAAGGTAAGTGAAGTCAACAGTTATTATAAGTATTATGTAAGTTAGTTCGAGACACCCAGGACTTTAATTGGCTGTGCCAAAGCGGCTGGCACGTAAGATTTTGTTCCCTTTCATCAACATTTCATAGCCAAGCAACGGGTTTCAAATTTTTTTCACAATTACAATATAGCTGCTACTGTTTATTAAATTCATTCGGCCATTTTGGACATAAACCATTATAAAGGCTTGCCCCCTATTACGTGGGACAAAAATACTGGCAAATTATGGGTGCATTATGCAGCCCTGCCTATGTGTATAACGGTTAGTGTATATTGGACAATTTAACGAGATTTAAGGAAAATTATTACTTTGGTGGAAGTGATAATGTTGTTCCTGGAAAGCGGAAATTGGCTTATCCACTCTTACTTGGAACCAACAATAATAAGGTACTTACTTAATAAACCAAATGTGTGCGTATAATATGCCTCTAAAACAATGGTCACAAAGAGAGGCTGTTCTCTTTGTGACAGTCTTGATAATGCCTCGTGTAGAGGTGAAACATATGTCGACGTTTGTAATGTCTTGTTTTAGCGAACTTTTAGTATTATTAAAAAAAAATTAAACATCATATTTACCATTGTTTTATCATGGACTTTCGCCAGGTAACGCCTGATTCCATTCAGTGTTTACCACTTCGGGGGGACAGCCGTGATTATGTAATGACATACTTAAATGGGCGTAAACTCTACTGATAACTACAAAAGTACAGTCAAGTGCAAGTCGGACTAGCGGACGAAGGGTTCCGTATCATTATCTATAAAAATGGCAAAACATTTTTTGTATGCCCCCCCCCCCCCCCCAGATATTGATTTTAATCTGTTTCTAGTAATTGTTGTTATAGCGACAAAAGAAATTGTGAAAATTTCAACCTGGGGACAGACGGACGCACGGATGAACCGACAGCGGAGTCTCAGTAATAGGGTTCCCGTTTTACACTTTGGGTACGGAACCCTAAAAATTAGGAACCTACCTCAAGAACCGATCGAAAGAAGAAGAAAGAAAACCGAAGAAAGATCTATCCATTGGTGAAATCCGCATCAAAATCCGTCGCGTAATAGTTTTAATGATCTACGCATACATACAGAAGGGGCTTTGTTTTATAATATGTAGTGATGAACTGTACTAATGAATGTGCTGGCTAAGTATTGCAACATACTTAGTACTAACATTTATTTACAATAAGAATTACAGTATACAAAATAAACATAATTATAGACTAAAAATATTTACATTACAAAATATCGTTAAAAAAATCCTCCGCGTCATTGCTGACTGGGAAGGTTCCCAGAATGCTGGCTGTGTTGCCACGTTGGATGGCGATACTTATTCTTTGGGCCAGAAAATAGCCAGCCTTCTGGTCCTGAGAAGCATCGATTAGGCGTTTAGCAATGTCTCTATAAAGGCGGCGAGCACTCGGACCCCATGACCCCAGTGTCTCAACCCCAAACGGCTCAAATATATAATCACTGCTAGGTTAGCATATTTACGCCGTTTAAAGCCTTCAGCCGATGCAGCAGCAGCGCCGGCACATCCGGATATGCTTAGAAGGTGTGAAGGTAAGGGTAAGCTAAGGTGTCAACGCATGTAGCGTCCCACACCAAAGGCCTTCCCATCTTCCACGGTAGCAACGACATACCGTCCGGTCTCTTTCCATCGCTTCGTGCTAAACCATTTGGTTCACGTACGGTCGGAAGACCTGCGGTGGAAAGAGCCCTACGAATTATGTCGTTTATAATAGCGTGCCGAGGTATACGACCTGCGCTTCTGCTACAAGAAAGGCCATGGTGTCCCAGATTATGACAGATTATTTAGTACTTATATATGATAATTCATAACTTAAAGTGATGTATTATCAGCGATGTTCACAGTATAGGTATGTTAGTACTATTCCCTATTCTGTGGTATAGGTAGATATAACCTATGCTTTTGCCTTCCGTTGTTGCTTTTTTTTTTTTGAGAATTTTTGGCATGTCTTCTGAGTCCTTTGCGCCATGCCGTCCGTTGTCGCGTGGGTAAATGGTGCCACTGTTTACACTACACAGATCACTGCACTGCACTCTTGACTGCGCCCATGCACATGTCACTTTTTATGTTATTTTATTTATATTATCCCTGGTACATATGTATCTATGTTTACTTATTTATTATATATCTCATTTTATTTTGGTTCGGGTAGTGGCGCCATCTTGGCAAATGGGCCCTTTCTGAAAACCAGCGCTGTTTTACAATAGCATTAAGCTGAGAGGGGGCGTGATTTGTGCACTGGGATGACACTTGATGGCACGCTGGCGTATGGGTGCCCAATTCCCATTATTTTATATAATATCTATCGTTTTGTGTTTGCCTCTTTTTTGTTCTGTGCGGAATTGTGTACCTACCTGGTATTGTGTCATTCTGTGTCCAAACTAAACGTTTTTTCTTTCTTTCTTCTTCTTCTAACCTGAAAAATTTGTTCAAGGGTATAACACAGTATGGAAGATATATCTAAGTACCTACTATGAAGTTGATTTAAAAATTGCTCCATATTTGTAACACAGTAACAGTTGATCTCATGGGAGAACCATATTGAGCTAGCTGTTCAATCATGGTAGAGTAGAGTACATGCTGCCGATTGATCACGATGCTCCATGTACTCGGATTACGCAATTCCTACCCAAGAGAACTTTCCGATACCGTGATCTATTGCATTGGGCCAACGTCGCGTCGCGTCGGTTGTACCTTCCCAAAACTTGTTATGGAAGTATATTTAAGAGATTGATGGACCTCTTTATTATTTAGTACGCGTCACTCATCCCGATTTCACAGTGCAGATTTTTTCTAGTAATAAAGATAGCCACAATGTTACTAATGATATATTATTAATTTATGGTTAAAGAACTTTTGAAATCTGTTCGGAATTTTGAATTTAATGAATTGTAGTCGATATATTATTGTTTTTAACTACTACTCTGCCTACCTATATTATTAATAAGTTTGGTTGTCTCCATAATCCCTGCTTTCTGCCGTTTACTAACAATATTTTGTGCTTTTGGAGGGTTAGTCAACAGAGCCATTAAGATACGCTATGATTTATATTAGTTACACAAACTGTGTTTGGCAATTTCAGTTCAGTGTTATTATTGAGTTAATACCTAGTTTGAGGAGGATGTGGAGGAGAAACACGTGTTTCGCTGACCCCAAATAATTGGGATAAGGGCAGGTAGATGATGACCTGGTTAAAGAAAATTTACATACCTACTTATTCATATTACCTATTAAATTGTTCAGCGAAAACGAATGAAAATCGATGAACTATCTAAGCATAAAATTACGAGTATAAAGAAAAAGTGCAGTCAAGTGCAAATCGTACTGCGTACAAAGGGACCCTTATTAAAACGGCATTCTGTTATTAGCATTTGTTGTTATAGAGATAGGTACATCAACTATGAAAATTCCAACTTTCAAATTATCACAGTTCATGTGATACAGCCTGGTGACCGACGGACGGACGGATGGACGGACAGCGGAGTTTTAAAAGTATACCACACACACATGCTCCGCCACAGTGCTACCTGACAGGCTTCTCGTACGTGAAGACTGAACACGTCGGGAGCTCCCACACGGCACAGTTAAGACCTTGAGTCCTTAACTTTTGAATCGAAATCATCTGCACGGAAACAAGTTTCTCACTGAACATGTTACTAGGTAGGTATTCTTCAAGAGACAAAAGACAGCACACACACATAATACATATCATTACGCCTATATCCCCAAAGGGGTAGGCAAACATGCATTATACACTCACACTGTGCCAACAATCTTGTTAGTCCCACGTAACAGGGGACAGGCCATAGGTACGAGTATTTATTTGCAAACCTGTCATTATTTCATTACCCTATTTTTTTCTATCAGAATATTACTTTGAATTTATTTTCCAAAGTGATTTGTATAAGTATATCATCAATTCAATCATATCACCGATACGTACGCGCAGGCCAAAACTGACAGTCCAAATTTCAAGCAAGTCGAAAAAAGATTAGTTGACGCAGTGTTCAGTTTCTCAACCACACGCTCCGTTTCACCGGGCGCCGCTGGAAATACCTCCAGAGACGCCCCGAGAGGCAATGGATATAGGAGTGGAAGCGGCTTTGGGTCGCGGGTAATAAAAAAAGAAAAACCACACGCTCCGTGTTCAGTGTACACACCGGCTTGTCAGGTAACACTGTGGTGAAGCATGCGCGTGTGGTAGGCTAATTAGTATTAGGGTTCCCGTTTTACACGGAACCCTAAAAATAACAACATTTGAGGTAAAAAGTGGAAAATTATGAGGTTTCACCTAAAGATACCCGAACTTCATGATATGATGAGTAGGTACTACGCTGACCGACCTACGGGCATTCATAAGGCAAAATATAATTAATAATTTTATAAAATGACTGATATTAGAATGAAAGATGTGTGTGACTTTGTATAGTTAGAACTTAGTTCATTCAGCTCAATCATCGATGCACAAATCCTCTTTCCAACTAAGTTGTTCGATGTAAAGCTGTGAGTGAGTAAGTTAATTAAATGAGACCACCACTGTAACACCTGCTCCAGGATTAACGAGTTCCAAACTGTTTGGGGAAACGTCTACCTATAGCGGAAATTAAAATTCTGTTTTGCCGATCTAATTCAAAGATTTTCTTGACTGACCTTCATTTAACATTTAAAACTTTATAATGAAACGATTTTGCAATATCAAACACAAAAACTTTCTAGGCTTTTTATTACGACTCGATTACAGATTTAAAAAAATAAAACAGTTTTGGGGCCGGAATCGAACCAGTGACTGTTCCCGTTCCAGAAGGGAAGGAACGTTTTGCCAACTGACCAAGACCTCGAAATATGCGATCATAATATCAACATTACACATCTTTAGGCTTTCTTACTGAAAACATACACTATAATAATATAATACATATACCTACCTACATTACTGTAGCAGTACCTAATACTAGTATCCCAGCGAACATTGAATCGCCTCAAAAAAAAAAAAAAAATATATATAAATAAAAAAAAAAAAAAAAATTTTATATCAATAAATAAATAAATAAATGAATATTTTTGGACATTCTCACACAACGTCATCTAGCCCAAATTAAACTATAAGCTTGTGTTATGGGATCTAGACGACTGATAAATATACTTATATATTTCTAAATACATACATATTATACATAGAAAATACCCAAACTCCGAAACAAACATTTGTGGATCACACAAATAATTTGAATCGACCCGGAATCGAACCTGGGACCTCAGGGGCGGCAGTCGCATACACATACCACTGAGCCACCGAGGCAGTATAATAGTGGAATATTTCATGCATATGTATGTAAATTGAAAAACGCGACGGACGGACAGACAGACGGACAGACAAATTGTCGTATTAAATCTTTAATTCCACATATTTTCGTGGGTTCCAAAATGGAACAAATCTAGATGTTCCCTGTAGAAAAAGTTTAGGAACCCTTATTAGTTTCTCTTAATAGTTTCGTCATGTCCGTCCGTCCTTGGCTTGGCTCCCAAACGGTTAGTGCTAGAAAAATAAAATTTTGTGCGGATGTGTATATTTACTACGCCGACAAAGTGCTAAAATAAAATTATATAAAATTTCTTTTTAGAAGCAAAAAAATAAAATTATATTTTTGCGTCTAAAAAAATATATTTTAATGTCGGGTGGAGTATCATTGGATAGGTCTTTTAAATTCATTGCGAGATTGCTAAAGTAATTTTTTGATTTAAGTATCCGTTTGCGAGATATTTAGCTTTGAAGAGCATATTTTTGCGAAAACAGGGTGTCCCCCCTCCCCTCTAAAATCTAAACAGCTAAAAAAATTTTAAAAATTCGTGATGGTAGTCCATTTAGTGAGCTTTAAAGGTAAACTATAACGGATGGTATGACTCTGTTAGTTCAGGAGTTATAAAGGTTTTTATGGGTAACTAGGGAACCCTATCTTATGCGTGGTCCGACACGCACTTGGCTGTTTTTTTTTGTTACAATTAAGACACAATGTTATTTAGTAAAAAAAATTGAGTGAGTTTTACTATCAACGAATGTTCGCTTGGCGCCCTGGATTTACGAGTGATTTGATCAAAGCACGCCCCATAAACTGACACGTGACATACCTAGTAAACTGAGACAGTTATTTCGCACTGTTGGTGTTCAGGGTTTAAATTTTATCTATATTACGATATACTGCGAGCTCGTGTGGCATAATAGGTATAAAAAGAAATTATGTCACGTTTGATACAAACAGTTAATAAAGTAAGTAGGTATATAAGATAAAGAGTTATTTATCTAAATAATGAGCTTAGTTCATGGACTCCCATTTTGTTCTTCATTTTTATCAATTCCCCAGTTCGGGTTATTTCTTCAAACTTCCATCTGTATGCAGACGACCTACAGCTGTATAGGCACTTTCCTCTTAACTTATCTTTTTTTTATTGCGTACATGGTGGGTCACTTCCAATAGTATCGATAGCAACTTGTCCTGGGGTTCACATATAAACGAGGTCAGCAAAAAAGTCCACTTCACATTTCACAATTTCAAAGTTGAATGTCTCCAGAGTTTCTTATACCCCACGATACTAAAATCTCGCTGGCCAAACTAAACCTGCCGATCTTGGACTACGCGGACGCTTGCTACCTGGATGCTACAGAGGAGCTCTTAAACAAACTTGAGCGGTTGCAAAACTTAGGTATCCGATTTATTTTTAACTTACGTAAGTATGACCAAGTCTCACAATTTCGCAAGGAACTCAATTGGCTCCCAATCCACCTTCGTAGGAATACTCAGTTATTAGGCCTCCTCTTCAATGTCCTACACAACGCCTTATGTCCTTCCTACTTGCGGGAGCGTGTATTCATCGTGCTGGCCTCACCTCTCCTACCGCCTCAATTGTCCTTCTCACAAATCCGACTTCATTTCCTACTCTTTTACCGTTCATGCCGTCAGACTGTGGAACGCTCTTCCAACCGATATAAGGAACTGCAGAACTGTGTCTAGGAGATAGTTCTTTGCCTTAATTATTGTACGTCTATGTATGTTTTTCTAAGTTATTATTATGTATATATCTGTGTTTTTATATAGTTATAGTTTATGTAAGTTTATTAACCTGCACAAACATCAGCACCTGTTTGCAATCATGATCTCCTCTCTTAGGCCCATTGGAAGAGATCTCTTAAGAGATAACTGGCGCCTTTGTATGCATGTTTAGTAGGTATCCATTTACTGTGTGTGTAAGAATAAATAAATAAGTAGAATGTGAACGAAATAATATAATTTTTCCTCTATCTATAAAATTAATGTCCGTTTGTCTCGCTAAAACCCGAGAACGGCTAGACCGAGTTGGTTAATAGTGGTCTTGAAATAGTGGTAAAAGTTCAGGGAAGGTAGGTATTTTTTTATTCGAGGTACGAAGTTCGCCAGGACAGCTAGTTTCGTATGAAGCGCGATTCTAAGTCTACGCTATAATATTATAGCCTACCTACCTACATCTAGAACAATGTCGATAACCATACATTCATTAAGAACACACCTGGTTTACTATACGCTGTAATATTTTATCCTACATTATATGCTACACATTGTATCCTTATTTGGTATATAGCACATTTGGTATAGCCATATACTATTGTGATTATTATACCAAATATAACAATAATTAATTCTACAAGCGTCTGTAATGGTCAAGATTATAATGTAATGGACAAAATCTGAAATAGGTTACGCTACAATTTAGACCATAACCGTATCTTCGGCAATTTAGATTAGTACCTACATAAGTACATCGGTATAGTCACAGTTAATGTTTTAACTTATACCTACCATATATATTATGATATTTGAATAAATTGTCAAATAACCTAATATATATAGGTATATATAACCAGTATATTATACTATTATGTTCAATCTGGGATTTTATACCCACGTCTCTTTCTTCTTCTTACAATGATGGAGTCTATAAAACTTTCTTGGGGCTGTCCCTTGACAGCAAGGAAAGGTAATGTTTACCATTTTAACTTCTGTGACGATGGTGGTGACCACAAAAAGACGGTGCACTATTTATTGAGCTCAAGTTAGTTCAAAGTGCCTTTGACAAATTAATCACAAAAAAACTAAGACTATCAAATAACAGAGCAAAACATTATTGAGTAACTAATAAGTATTTTGATTTCAAAACCAAAAGTTATAGCTATTTAAATACCGTAAACCTACCACATCTAATGTCAATATGTTACAGCTAACCACACAATTATATTTATTTCAGTAGTTACCTATTGCAGTATAGGTCATTCTTTATTTATGTGTTTTACGTCACTGGAAGGGACGGCACCAGTTTTTTACTGTAACAAGAAGGTTCTAGAGGAGTTCCCGTGGGATGTAGAGCGAGTAATTTCCCTTGCTCGTTCAGGCTTGTGGCAGTGGTCGGTAATTTGATGTTTAAACCTACTTGTTGCTGCTTATCTCACCTCCACTGATACCATAAAATACATGGATATGTTATTGTGAGGGAATCTCGAACATAAAAGGATGTTATAGGCTTTATAAACTCCATTAGTTAGCGACTTTTTAAATTTTAATATTTATGGAAAATTTATTGAACATCTATGTAATTCAATCACTGACTTTTCATTTAGGTATTATGACATTTAAAATACTGTTTGAGTGTTATAATTTTTGGTAACAGCACACAAGCGAAGTTCATCGCGACGAAACCCTTTGATTTTCGAAATTTTAACGACACTGAAGCGAAGTCCTCGCGAATAGGTACGTCCGAAGCTTCGTAGTATACGGGAATACTTGGCTACATACATAGGGATATCGCGAATATTCGGGTTATCGCTATAAATGTAGCCCCAGCATAACTGACAATAAACACACGAGCTAAAGAATCATCCAATTTGGTGAAGTCGTTCGGAAGTTATGCGGCGTATTTTGGCAATTCAATTTTATTTATGATATAGAATGCTTTATTTACAATAAGAATTACAGTATACATAATTATATACTTACTAAAAATATTTCCATTACAAAATATAGTTTAAAAAATTATGATATTTTTTTTGATACTCGTATTGAACTGCATAATGTGTCCATACAACCTGTCCCAAAATTCAACGATAAGCCAGACTGGATGATGACTAGAGGATGATAGTCCATAATATGGTCTAGGGTCAATATTATTATTATGGTATCGGCTGTTAATTTAAATAGGCTTTTAATTGCCAATTAATTTCGATATATATCAAATAACTGGCAATATGTGGACATTTAGAAATAAACTGAATAACATAAGAATTATATTACACTATCTGTAGTATAACCTATCAGGAAGAAACACGTGGCATTATTTTATAAGTAGATTAGTAGAAATAATTATGCAAATTTTGAACCTTACATGTAAAGTTCTAGTTTATGCTAAAAACTAGAATTTAGAACTATTACATAAATGTAAAATAACGTGTCTAAGTTATAATAATAACAGGAAATAATATAAAGTTTAAAATATTCTAGATTGTTATTTATAGTAGACTGATTACAAAAAGTCGAGCTCTGAAAAATACCTGACATACTTGTGAAATACAAAAGAGCTGAATGAAACGTTCTCTTTCCTTATTTCAGACAAAGAGAATTATGTAGACGTTGTAGGTTGACTTAAAGCTATGTAGTTTACCTATCTGTTTATCTTTCCTTTTATAAGTTAACAGGAGGTTATTCGTTTATTTACAGTGCGTTAGGTTTTTAAATGAGATTTCCTAGAATAGTTTTCCTCATTCCAATGGCGATGACTGATGATATTACCAAAAAATATAATATTTCTGCAGGAAACAAAGTTATAATATGAAATAAATGTTATTTTATTTTTAAGTTCAAAATACGTTCCAAAACGCTCGCCGGTGTCATGGCGTCTGTTTGTGACGTCACTGACTCTGCTTTAAATGGATACCTATATATACTTTGTGCATTGATCAAAGTTCATACGAAAACAAATTGACGTACAGCCCTCCAAGTACCTATAAGTTAGCGCGTGGCAAACAATGGAACTAAAATAATTGTATGGAGTTATTGTTCTGAAATCTCGTTTTTCAATGAAATGTGGCGCCACCATTGGAACGCCAACGTATACTTGGCAACCTGTACGTTCAAGAAGTCGTGACGTCATTTACTCTGATTTGTGTTCAACTAATGATGGCGAAATGCTGTATTTACAGTTTTATTTTATTAAATAAAATATCAATCTCGCCCTCAATATTAAAGAAAATACATTTAAATAAACACGTTATTTTAGTGACTACAGTCATCATCTCCATTCCAGCGGAAACACATTAGTGGAATAAAGAGACTGTACTGTATCAATTTAAGAATTTGTCTATGTTAGTGTTAATATTCATCCGAAACTTTTTCCGTACCCCCATGCGGGAAAAGTCTGATGAAGTGAAATATTTAGTCCTGGGGTTATCGTTTCTTGGGTGTACCCGGAGCGTTGTTGAGGATTTAAATATCATGGTTTATCTAAATTATGTAATAACTATCTTTCCCGAATCTATTTTAAAACTTTCTGTATTCGTTTACTTCGACGACCAATATTTTAAATGGAATTATTTTTGTTTAGCAGTTTGACAATACTGACATATCACAAATACCTACACAGTATTTGCTGGTGCTCCTGGCCACTGAAACTAAAAATAAGCGATGATAACATCCCCAACGAATGTCAAGATCCATTAAACCAATGCCGATGGATGTAGCCGAAACGAATTTTCGTATTTTAATATTTATTTAATCTTAGAACACAGGTACATAATATATTATCTGCAAGATGGCACAGGATATACAAGCTCGAACCATGTTCTACCTATACAGGCATGCAGATTACAATTACCCAGATACATACAAAGAATTACCTAGACACTAAATTTTCGTACTTACTAGCACTATCCAATTCAAATTATAATACCTTATAGGTAGTACGCAGGACGTAGAACATTGAAATTTTTTTTTTTTTATATTGGGTTCGCCAAATTGACGCCGCCCGCCTGTTGGTAAGTCGTGACGACGTCTAGCGATTGTGGGCCACTCTCACAGCATACAATACTATAGAGAGTGGCCCTCAACTTGACGACCTACTGATGTGCCTCTTCACGCTCCGCTTAAAGAACCCAGGATTATATGTGGGAGGAAACACGTGCACAGGCAAGGCGTCCCAGGCCACTATCGTTCGGCAGAGAAACGAACGTTTAAAACGCTCGGTTCTCGCGAACATTCTATCCACTGTGTGGGAGTGGCATCTTTGCCCGGCACGCGTTGTTCGGGATCGGAAGGAAGAGGGTGGGATCAGATTGAAGAGACGCTATCTTCGATCAGATTGAAGATAGCGTCGAGAACGTCCAGCAGATACATCGCGGAGCCGTCCCAGAGGTGAGAGCAGTATTCGACGCA